>SWBT01000286.1:0-11635 GCA_005298045.1 Pleurotus ostreatoroseus | reverse complement strand
GAGCCGTCCAATCACAGTGCGTAACATTGTGCATGGCCTCAGGCCTTCATTCTAATCTTCCGTACAGTCGATTTGAACGCTTTGGCATGGCTGGAGGACTACCTACAAACATGGCAGGGCACTTTGCTGGTCGTGTGCGTCCTTGACTCCTTTTGATGCTTGACACGATCCTAACGACGTCTGTCTCCAGGTCACACGATCGTGCATTCCTGTGAGTTTAGACAGCTGGACGGCAGTGGATGTTAGCTAAAGGCTCGGATAGTGACGCCGTTGCTACGGATATCATACATATGCATTCCGCTCGTTTGGACTACTACAAAGGGTAAGGACGACTTTCAGTTTGCGAATCATAAATTCATCTACAACTCGTATAGCAACTTCACCCAATTCTACTCTACAAAGACCGAACGCGACAAAAATTTGCGCAAAGAGTACGACAACCAGATGGAATACCGGAAGCACCTACAAGCCTTCATCGACCGCTGGCGATACAACGCAAATCGCGCCGCACAAGCGCAATCGAAGATCAAGATTCTCGAGAAGCTGCCCGAGCTTACGCCTCCTGAGGCCGAGGAGACAGAGACGTTCAAGTTCCCCGAAACGGAAAGATCTCGCCTCCTTTGCTCCAGTTGAGCGAAGTGTCTTTCGGATATACCTCGGACAAGGTCCTCTTAAAGGGCATCAACATCGACGTGGGGCTGGATTCCAGGATGGCGGTAGTAGGTCCCAACGGCGCTGGAAAGTCCACTCTGTAAGGCTACGCGTCTTTTCGACGGTCTCGAACTCACGTTTGCCCCTGTAGGATCAAGCTCTTGATGGGCGACCTGAAGCCGTTGGCCGGTCATGTTACGCAAAACGGCAGGCTGCGGATGTGCGTGTTCTTACCAGACTCATCTTGATTGGTATTCGACGTCGTTGCTTTTATAGAGGCTACTTTGCGCAACATCACGTGGACAACCTCATCCAGACCATGAACCCGGTGCAATTCCTCGCACACAAGTTCCCCGGCAAGACCGAGCAGGAGTACCGCTCGCATTTGGGCAATTTCCAGATCACTGGTATGACTGGGTACGTCTTCTTTATGTGATCTCTGTCCGATCAGCCAGTCCTAATGCACTGTTCCTATAAGCCTGCAGCCGATTGCCACTCTCAGTGGTGGTCAAAAGTCGCGTGTCGCGTTCGCCGTGTTGTCGATGCAGAGGCCTCATATTCTCCTATTAGATGAGGTATGTTTCCCAGTCCCTCATGCGTTTTCATCTTTCTGACAATTATTTCAGCCTACTAACCACCTCGATATCGAGGGTCTAGATGCGTTGATGGCGGCGCTGAACAGCTGGAACGGCGGCGTGATCGTCATTTCTCACGACGAACGGTTTATCACATCCGTTGCAAAAGAAGTACGCATAGATTACCGCATACCGGACTGATGTACACAACGGCTGACATTGACTTTTTCGCAGTTATGGGTATGTGCAGACGCACAAGTATACAAGTTTATGGGCGACGTACAGGCGTACAAGGTCAGGATAGATGCGCCGTCTAGCCGAGAAATATGCCTAACACTTCCTTTCATCGCAGAGTCTTATTGTCAGCAACGTCAAAGCGAAGCCTTAGGATGTTTGACCGGCTCTTTCATATTTCTTGTACTATCATCTTTACAACTGAGCTTTGAACATGGCGCCGTGGCGCGGCATACATCCAAGTGGATAAACATCTCGCATCAATCAGCACTATACCATGCTGCGACCCCGAGTGGCAAACTAAGCATCATATCGCTGGGCAGAGGTTTGGCGCTTGTTCTGGGACGAGTGATGACATATCTTGCTTACACGATTGATATGTGGCGCTACAAGATATGTCCAAACGAGACCCAAGTGTCGCGAAGCCAATAAGCGCGTTGTTATAGCAAGGTGAGATCGATACTATTCGTGAAGCGTCAGTCACTAAGGACAAGCGTACTTATACAAAGACACATATCCTCGCGAAATCGATATTTACTGGGAGGCGGTCAATGATATCAGTTGATCAGTGGGAACAAAAACACCAAATCAAAGAAACTTCTTCAGTCTTTCTATGTCAGATGCAACATAGGTCTTATATACGAATCACGGTGGATCTGGTGAAGGAAATTCCGTTGACGAGCGCAATTCAGTATGCATTTACGAAAATCAGAATCTAATAGGACTCAGATGTTCGCCGCTGGGACATATCCCAAGACAATCTGGATAGAGGCTCTGGATATCTTCCGAAGTTCCAATAGAGCGAAGTTCTCTATGTTAGACCCAGCGGGCCACGCTTGGAACGCCGGATCGGTGTGAAAATCGGGATTGGCCTGACAGAAGATGCAGCACCGTGTCAACTTGTTGATACTGTCAACAGTAACTGTCACTTACCCGGATAAATTCTCCGACAATGTTGGATACCTCTTGCACAAGCCTGGTCCGCGTATAATGAACCTGTCTTCCCTGAATGTTCTGCAGGCAATATTTTTGTTTCGACCTGTAGGCCGGCTTATTGTGCATCTATTCATTGAAACAGACCGTGATTTACGGACGGCGTCGGTAGTAGAGTTATAGTACTTACAACAATAACATAGGTCACCTTAGCTTTGAAGCCGCTTAGGTATCCGCGATATTCGCCGTCGACCATGGTTAGGAGATCGCCAGATAGCATAGAACCGATATGGATATAGTTTCCGGCGCCGCTACTAAAGAACAAAGACGGCTCGCCGACGATGGTTCGGACCTGTCTATCCGTTGGTTGTAGCTCAGAGGTGCCTGCGGCATGTGATGGGACTTCAGGTGCTGGTGTAGCAAGACTATGTGCATCTGCTTGCGTGACGGTCCACGGTGAAGGCTCTGCCTGCAAGTTAGGCCACCGAAAGATTGGTCAGAGCATGTACGAGTTGTTCATGTAACAATACTTACGATCAAATGCTGAGTGTCCGGCGACGTGAACGTTGGGAACATGTCACCCATTAAATACTGATACGTGGTAAGATCTGGAGGTGTCGGCGGTAGCGGTTGCGTGTATGTATCTTCAAAGGCCGTCATAGGGCCCATCTGGGACATTGTCATATTGAGATGAATATACGATTGAGCTTGGTTACACACCGTAGGAAAAGACGCTTGTTCATAACCCGCATTGAGGAAAGCATACTGCGACTGTGGCTGCATTTGCCCTGAGAGACTTTCAATCGGCTGTGATATGCGATGGGGTGAGTGAGGCGTGAGTTACTACACACAATGCACTCACCATGTTGTCACCAAGATCAAGACAATGTTGAGGTGAGTCCATAGAAGACACGGGCTGAGAGCGTATGCCTTCATGCACGGAGGGCTTAACCTGAATTGATCGAAAGTTCATGTGAGTGTAGATCTCTCCAACGCCGGTGAGACGAGCAGAGTCGGACATAGCTGAGTAAGTGGAGTGGAAGCTGGTCGCTGAGGAGACGAGCACTTTGAAGGGCTCATTCTGTTTGCTTTATAGACACCTCAAGTTGAGAGAAAGAATCAAAGATGCCGGAGTGAGCGATCGTAAGGCCTGTGTTCTAGTGATTCTATGCAGAATGCAGACTCCAATCGTCTCAATGCGGGGCGGTTTCACCTGAACCCCCATCTGGTCCAAATTTTCCCACGACCAGGTCCGCCCCCCCCTTGCGGCCCTCGCGCAGGTGTGGGCTGCACCCTTGCCCGCGGCGACACCGCCGCTGTCGGCCATGACGACCTTAGCGGCGTTCGTGTCGCCCTCCCTGACGTGAACTCCCGAACCGCCCCCTGCCCTGCGCTACTGCTGCACGGCCTTCTCGTCCCTGACGCGCAACCCCTCTGCGCTCGACACACCCCTCTGACCCTGCGCTTCGCTCCTGCGCCGTGCGTGCTGCGTCCGCTGCCTGCTTCTGCGCCCCCTGTCGCGTACTCCATGTATATACGGTCGTGTACACCCTGCATGATGTGCTCACCTGTCGTCTCGTCTCTCGTGCGACCTGTCGGACCTCTCGTGTGACGGCGCAACGACCACGTGTCGCGCTGAGCGCGGACGCGCGCGCGTTGGCGCGACGACCCGGCTGCCCTTACGTGCTCATGTACCTACGTTGTACGCACTATAAACCCGCGGAATTAAAAAAAAAAAAAAAAAAAAAAAAAAAGACCCGGCTGCCCACGCGGCAGCTCGCGCGACTCGGCGCCTTTCGCCACGCGGACAGCCCACGAGGCTACGATGCGGCGGCGGCGCCCCGCGCTCTTGCCATTTCTGGGCTGCGCGTATTTTTCCCCTGCAGGCTCCCTGCACTCACCATCCCTCGCTCGTGCTCTGCGGCCCCGGCGTGGCATGACTCCTTTGTGGAGCTGTCCTAACGGCATCCCGCTCGCTTAACTCACATCACCCACTGTGCTAAGCGAATCTGAGCGCCAGAAGCTCTACATCACGTTCTCCTCTGGGGCCCTCCTGTATTTAAGCCTGCCTACATGCCTTTCTCTCTTCCCCAGCTCTCTTCTGCTCTCCCAACTAGCCTGAGTCCCTCTGAAAGTACTTGCCTCTCCCTGGCCTATCACACCTTTGTGCTAACCTCCAGTGTTGTCTTTGCAGACGTCCCTCGTCCTACACGTCCCCCACCCAAGCCGCACTCAGCATCAGTTGTTGTCTTAGCAGCATGTATCCCGACGCCCCGCCAGACTACGACGGCCGCCGAGCGACCCACGAAGGCACACCCTCCGCCGACCGCGTCGTCGGCGCCGGCGCCGCGGCGCCCGACACTGGCTCGGCGCGCGACGGCGCTGCACCCGACAGTCGCGTCAATGCACACATCTCGCCCGAGCAGACGGCCTCGGCGCAGGCGCCCGGCCGGCGCGGACCCGCATTAGGCTCTCCCGGTGTAAATCGAGGAGGTGGTTAGTCACCGGTTGAAGGGTAAATCAGATGGCTACTTAGTATAAGTAAGCTTCACTGGTTTGTGCTATCCAATGAGTGGGTTGGTGTATGGTCTATAAATTCAGTGATTAACTGCCTCTTCCTGAGAATTGTCGGTCCCTGTTGGTCGGACGTTTCCCAGATGTTCGAAGGGTTGTGAGTTCCTAAACAGATAACCTTTGAGAACGCATAGAGATACGAATCAGCCTTTGGTATCAAATGCTCTGATTCTAGTGTCGGAAAATTATAAAGTCGTAAGTTGGTCGTGGAACTTGGTCGTACGTTGGTCGAAAAGGTTCACACAAATAAATCAGTTGTATGAGAGTTTAAAATAATAAAGATAGATTCAGACTAGTAAATACTGAACCTCTTGCGCTCTGGCAATATGAGGTAAACTAAGGTAATTATAGCCTGTGTGATGCGTAGAATGCGTACTCTGACGGGCCGTCGTCACTGACGTGCACGATGTTGAGTAGCAAGAGAGTAGCGTCGAGGGGATCTGCTGAGGTGTCTCTAGTGTCTGCTGACGAGGCTGCTCTGTGAGGAGTCTCTGGTGGCAGGTGGTGAAGAGAATATGACCTGAGCAGTGGATTCTGCCTCTGAGGGGGAAATCTTGGATATTCTGATCCTCTCTCCGGCTTTCACACAAGCCTATTTATACTATTTCTACAGGGTGCCCCAATGTATTGTAAATCTCCCCGACATACTGAATTTCTCCCCGACGGTTTGATTTTCAAGTTGTATTGTCCAATAGTATCGCGTAGTCAAAAGTGCGGGGCTCTTTGACCCATTTGCTTTGTCGTCGGACTGAATGCTGGGGTCAATGGACTTTATTATGATTGGTTGGAGTATGTTGATTGGTAATCTTGTCCTGCAAAACGTCGGGGCAGGTGCGCAAAGCGCTGGGGAAATTACAAAGCGCTGACCAATCTGTTGGCGTACTGCTGGGGCGCTTACCAATTGGTTGGGGGCGCTTAGGAAGCAGTGAGTCGTTGGTACTTAGTCGGGGTCTTTGTGAGTGTTCTTTGCCCTTGTGGCCAGGTGGTTGGCAGCCTTGGAGTCAGTATATTGCACGGCGGCAGTATGATTCGAAGGTCGTGGGTTCAACTCCCACCGAGGGCATATCTGATTCTATAAGATACTTGTTTTTGTTTCGGCATTAAATCGGTATATTGTATTGTGTCATTTGTGGCATCACACACCCTTGAATAAGGCTGCGTGGCAGAGTGGTTACTGTCCTATTGCTGCTATGTGTCATACACGTGCTCATAGTGAATACGTTGCGGGTTCGACTCCCGTCGTAGCCTATAATTCGATACGTTACTTTCTTTTATTTTATGTCTAACAATTTTGCTGCATTACACTGGAGCTGGCAACCCCCTGCTGCTGCCATCCTTCCCCGCCCTCCACGCGATGACCATCCCCGAGCCCGCCCTCCGCAATAGCGTCCCCATTCGCGTCACCCCGCGCTGTGGCATGGTCGGGTGCTCGGATAAAGTCGAGTGGCGACTCATGGCGCGTCCCCTCGTACTCATCGCTAGCGGGGTACGCGTCACCATCTGCGACGCTCTGGGCGTATATCGCCACTTATCCCGCACCGTGGGCCCCGTCGTGGGCGCGGACAGCAACTGGGTGACTTTCCTTCTGTCACCCGGCTTATCCTCCCCAGTCACTGTTCAAACTCTCACTGTTCCCCGCGACCACGCCGAGCTACCGCTCCTCTTGCGCTTCATCCTCTTCCTTGTCGCCTGCTACCTTGCCAACGAGCACCCTTTTGTATCCACCCCGCTGCCTGACCTTGACTAGCGTAGAAAAACTTTGTTGTACTTACCGCTCCGAGCCCCGACCCCCTGAGCTACGCTGGGCTTCTTTGCGCAATCTCATGCTTGAGCGTTCTGGCCGAGTTCTTTTGATCGTGGGAGCGAGCCTGAGCGGGCAGCCAATCTGGGCTGTCCGAAGCGCACGTAGCGCTCATATTCTGTAGCCGATCCTGCGTTTCTGTCCAAGGTTCTCCCTGCCGTCCCGCACCTGCTTCGGACTGTGTGCGCCACTCCACCTACGCCACCTCGCTGTCAGCCACCTGGCTTCGTGCTGCTGTAACAAGTCCGCGGATCGCACTCCGCGCTGGGTGCCCAGCGCCCGCGGCCGTCTTCACCTCGTCTGTGCTCGTCGACGTTGTCACTGTCGGCGCGTACACTCTGTGCGTGCGGGCCTCATACGGGCTCTCGCTGGGCCCCGCTCGCCTCAGTCCGCGCACTCTCTGGTGCCACATCCTCGTCGTACCGCTCTTCCTGCGGCGCAACTCGCGGTGACCAGACCGCCGTCTTGCCGGATAACGAGATCCCGCTGCCCTGCACACAGCGTTGCGCCCTCGCCTACATCTCTCGCTCTTCTTCCGGACTCTACGCCCAGCTGCCCTGATTATTACCTCAACCACGCCCCGCCACACTCGATCCTGGGGCTCGTACTGAGCGCCCTCCAGCTGGTTTAAAAAGCGGCACACATCCTGTCTATGGCCTCATCCCCAGTTCTCTCTGTTCTGTTTGCCATGGTCGCGACCCGTAACCACGTCTATCAACCCCCTCGCATTCAGCCCTCCCACCGCGTGCACGAATGGGTGCACGCTGTGCGCGGCGCCACGGCCGCACGCACTCTGGAGCCCATCCGCGAAGCCGAGTCCCCTCTCTCGGACGTGACGAGTACGTGACCCGTCTGCTGACCCTCTGTCCCACTCACTGACCACGGCCGTGGCCAGGCTCGAGCCCCAAGGCTCGCTTCTCGGACCTGTTCCCTCGCGTCGACGCTCCTGCGACGACCAGCGCACCCCAGACTTCGCCTGTTCCCACTGCTCCCGCGTCTCCCGCCTCCGTCAAAAGCGAGTCGGTCACCCCCACAATCCCCAGCCTCTGCGCTGCTACTGACCCACCGGCCCCCGCAGCGGATGCTGCAATGCTGCCGAGCCAGCGCGAAGGCACCCCGTTCGTCGACTTCGGCGGCCACCCGCCGGTCCAGGACAGGATCCGCAAAACAACCTTGAAGGGCAAGGGCAAGGCCAAGGCCACGGCGAGCAGCCCCGCTCCGTCGCCTCCCTGCGCCGTTCGCGACGCGTCCGCTCCATGTGCGGACGCCGCCACGTAAGCTTCTGCCATCGGTTGCGCCGTACCCCATCTCTCTGACTGCGATCCTCTTCCACTCTTCCAGTTGCCCTGCGCTCATCGCGCCTGTGGCGACGGCAGTGTCGATCACGCCTGCGGTGCTCGCGGTCGCTGCGCCGTCCCCGGACGGCGGCGAACCCAGCAACGCTCTGCGCGGCCACGCAACCTCGGCTGCACCTGCCCGCGACGCGCCTGCCCACGCGCCTTTCTCTTCGCTGTCGAACATCACCACCATCACGGCGTCCCTGCCCTCAGCTCCCGCCACGGCCCCCCTCCCCGCTGGGCCCTCAACGCGGCGCGGCCTCCTCTGGCCTGCCTTTAGCCTCCGTGGGCCTTCTGCCTCTCACACGACCGGCGCATCCGGCGTCCCCAAGGTCTCGAGACCGGCAACGAGCCCGCCTCCTGTCCTGGCGGCCTCGGCGACCGACGTCCCTGTCCGTCCGCCACCTGCTGCTCCCGCTGCGCTGCCCCCGACCGACGTGGGCGTTCCCCAACCGGCCACGGCTCTGTAGTGCTCACCAGGGGTAGGGGTAACCCTTGAGGGTTCGGTGAAGGGTATGTGAGGGGTAAGGGTAAGGGTGTAAGATATTTTACCCCTCCATACCCTTGAATACCCTCTGATATATTTTATGTTCTACCTCTGTAGCTGCTTGAATAGCCGCTAGAGATAGCCGCGCTCACCTTCGGAGTTTGCCAGGGCTTCATCAAACCTTGTCCTACCAGTTATTGCCTAATACAGTATGTTTGGCTTATGTAATTCTACACAAACACATTCACGGGAACTCGGAGACTGCGAACACGTTCCGAAGGCCTAACATATGGTAAAGCTCAGCACGAGTGCACCGGCCGGATGTCCGGGACTCGTTCCGGCAGGTCAACGCCGGACGCGAAGCTTGACCTGGAGCCGCCAGGTCATTTAGCGCCGGTTCTCCGGTGTACGGCCGGTCATTGACCTGCGAGTCAGAGACCGGCAGGTCGCAGGCCGTCCGGCAGGTAGGTGTAGCAGTTGTTGAGGGGCTGATGTGGTACAAAAATAGTGTATTATAATGTTGGTATATACAAGGCAATATAACCAATGTTTTGTAAATACTTTCCACCAGCTATCTACTGTATCCTGCCCCGATTCACGACATCCCGTAAGTGTTGCCAAGGACGACGCGGCCTGTGTTGGCTTGTAAGTTCACAAGACGGGGCTGTGCCGTGCTACACTCACGCACTGTGTTGACGGATGGGACGGCAGGTAGCTGGCGCGCAAGAGCACATGCAGATATGGGCAAGCATGGGGGACTAGAAGAAATGACTGCGCCGCCACTGTCATACGCTTTGCCTGCAGTGACAGCAATGTTAATCTTGAGGGCGCGTGTGTTGGACGACGGGGAATGGAGACACGCACGGCGGCGGCGGCTCGTGACGATGTTTGGACTGGGATAGAGCTCGCGTGCGGCGCCCGCACACGCGAGCCCATCGCTACTTTTTCTACTCGACCTCCACGTGCAGCCGCCTGAGGGTTTCATGGCGTGCACGGCACCTGCCAGCTGGACGTCGAGCTGGATGTGTACACGCGCGATTTCCCGGTCCGGGTCGTTCACCAGCCCATGAGCCCAGGTAAGCGATGGGAGGCGCAGGCGGATTCGTAAGATCGACGTCTACTGAGTAAAACCATCAGTTTATTCTAGCGTGTGAGCGGTGGGAACATACCGCGGATGCTTAATAGCGAGCGCAGGTGGCAGCGCAGGTGCTCGACAGGAAGCGACGCACGGCGGGAATGGGGCTTAGGGGCAGCCGTCGTGACACCAGCAAAGTGTCTTGCTGTTAGCAGAGGAGGTCAATGGTGAATCGAGGCAGATTCATCGTACCTTTGTGCGTTTCTCCGCTCTGTGATGCATCCTATCCAATGTTCACATCTTGCTTCAATTTTTCATCTCCGTGCCAGCGACGCGACGCGTCTGTAGTGTGCGGTGCTTGAAAAACTTGCTGTAAAGTCGGAACGAGTGTTGACATTCGGTTCTGAGTGGAGTCGCGATAAATGTGGAGTATGGAGTACGGTGAGTGAGGAGTCGACCAGCAGCGAGCGAGGAGGTCGCCTATAAACAAACATATGCAAACAATCACCGCACAAGCGCCGTGGTTGAACATACGGCGCTGAACGCGGACACCTTGCAAGTAAATACACATGGATTAAGTGAAAGTCAACGATATGCATTTGTCCCAAAGGGGCTCGAAGTACAATGTATGTGATAATATTATTCCTAAGACTTCTTCTAGTACCGGCCGGACAAGGAGCCTGACCTGGAGCCGGCAGGAGCCGTGGGAAACCGGAGACTCGGAGCGGCCGGACAGGTCAACACGCAGGTCTCCCACGGCTCCTCCGGCCTGTACCGGCCGGTGTCCGGGACTCGTGCTGAGCTTTAACATATGGCGAGCCCCATCAAGAAACTAGCCAATGGCTTGAAGGCTAAGTTAAAGCGCACGGTATCGCGAACATCTACGAAGAATAAGCAACCGGCACTGAAGAAACAGAAGACAGCCGTGACAGCCGCTTCATCAGATGGCTCGTCTTCCAATGGAAGAACACCATCTGTCGAGGAGATTCCTGAAGATGATGATGACGACATTGAGGTTGTTGGGGAAGAGGATGATGACGAACTCATCAGCAAGTTGATCAATATGTTTCATCACGAGATTTGACTTACCAGCAATACTAGAGAGACTTAGCAAACAGTGGACCGCACCCATCTACGCCTTCTACAAGCCGCAGTATGAAATTGAATACCGCAAGTCAAAGCGTGGTGTTCTTTTCAGATGCGGTGGACCTAAGTGTAAGACGACGGTCTGGCGTTCACTTGATTCGAACACCAGACCTGATGGACAATTCATAATTCACCCTACAATACCTGCACCGGGGGCAGGATCCAATATTCCCACGGCGTTTATGCTGAGTTTATGCTGAGATTAGTCACTGAAAACCGGCCGACTTTACGACTAGCATAGACTGACTGTATTTCATGTATGCTGTCAATATGATACATTTATGCCCTCTGTATGCTGACTGAGATTATGGTAAGTATATCCGAAATATGCTCGGCAAGTTAATGCAGACCTTATGGCCAGCCTATCTGAAATATTATCAGGGTTCACTCGTCGTATGCTCGCTGAGCTTCTGCCAAGCTTATCCGTAGCACATATGAAATATGCTTGCCATAAGATGGATATATGCCCACCGTGTATATACCGAGGATTTCTTGAGCGTATTCGAAATATTCTCATCGTCGACAACGTCGACATGATTCCTCGACACACGACAATAACGTTCGATCTTTTGCACACTATAGTCGCCGATTACACGATTGTCTTCATCTGTCTACGTCGATATCATCGACGATCCTCTCCACGTGATTATCTATGATTGATAATCAACGAGTATCTACTCCTTAAACCTCGACTGTCTATTCCGTGCGACAGCATTCTTCGCGTAGAGATTCCGCACGACACCGCTCGCTTGACGGCCATAACAGCCGCGAGACCTAAGAAAAAATCCTGTAGAGCACCCCATGTACATCTCGCAGGTAAAA
>SWBT01000591.1:0-11637 GCA_005298045.1 Pleurotus ostreatoroseus | reverse complement strand
GAATATTATAATCGTACCACGGGTTGGCGTGCGGGTATGTGGGTCTGAAATTTGTAACCCGTACCCACACCCATTAGTACCCATACCCGTAACCCCTGCGGGTTACCCATACCCGTGCTATTCACTATTCATGCAGGAACTTACGGATCCCCGTGCATCTATCATGCCTGTATCTGATTTCCATCTCTTGATCATCATCCTCTCAAGGAAACAGGGCTTCAAACTGCTTGTCAGCATGCTCAAGTTTCAGCTACTGCCTCACCGTCGGACAATCTTATCTCGGGAGCAGGAAGACGCATACGGAAGGTGCAGCGAGGACAAGGCAACAAATATTATCGAGCGCCTTACAAGGCCGTCTACAAGGCCGTCAATGGTTGACGATATCTACAAGATCATGAAATCGCGAATTCAGCGAGCTGCACATAGGGCCTTATCGATTCTTCCACTTTCTCAGCAAGATCGTGCACATCAGGCCGGCTCGAGTCCGCTCATGCACGCTGCAAAGACGAAGCCGCTTCCCTACTCAGCTCGAACGGCGAGGATATATACTGTCCTCCAGAAGCTTCCAGCGGTACACAAGCCACTGCTCCATACGACTCGACCCTCCTCGCGAGCATACGCGAGTCTACTCCAACATCACGCTCGGCGCCCCGTGACGATGGACTGTTGTCAGCAGCCTCTTCGCTTGCTGACCGCGTATGCCATAATCACGTGAAGAGGTCGGCACCCGAGCACAGAGCCGTCATCGTCTCGGTCGGAATGCACGACGCGCTCTCAAGATCGTAACGTCGTCAACCGACAAGCTGATGGCCCGGAATAGAACAAGCACGGCCGGGCGCGCGGAAACGGCGAGTGGGGGTGTACGAGTTGATCCTGCAAGGCGTACTCGAGTACAAGCCGTCGATGTATAACTAGGAAGAACAATCACATTATCTGGAATGCTGGACCTGAACGCCTATGCGATTGGAGCTGAAATGATAGTTAGATTTGCCAGCTGCAAGCACGGCGAACGCCGTAAGCCCGAGATGGTCAATGGCGTTGTCCTTTCGACCTTATAAAGATGCCCGAAGACGAGGTGCTCTGCAGTCCACAGGTCCATTCGCCAGACAGTGCTCGTGAGCCGCGGTTCAGGTCAGGTGTGACGCGAGCTATCCTTCGTGTTCGTGCTGGGAACGCATGCTGCAACCAAGGACGCGTACAGAACCCCTCGACAAGGCATGGAGCGGATGGATGGCCAGATCGCCATTTCGTTTCCCATAGTCGTGACGTTTGTGAGTTTGTGAGAAGACTTCGGGCGAGTTTGATTGAAACCAGTGTAGCGCAGAGATAGGGAAGGTGGCCGGACAGGTTGAGGAACAGGCCGGCTGGACGAACGGTCCCCTGTGCACGACGAAACTGTATTAGATGAGGATAACAAACGAATTTGGCAATTGTCATAGAAACCCGAACCGGTCAGGCGACACATGTGTGTGAATATCATGTGGGCGATACCGGTACCTCATCTTGTTGCTTCTCCTTGCTGAGATGTGGGTGACATAGGTTCTACGAAGCACATGGTTCGCTGGGACGCCGTGTGAGCAGGAGAACACCGTAGAAGTAGCTGTAGAGAACATACGAAGAAGGGGAAGATAGGATCTGATTACTCATCTGCGGTGTTATCCGTTCAAGATACACAGTACTGCCACAGGGTCACCATATGTTGATAGGATTATTCCGACAAGTGGAGAAACTCAAAGTTTACGGGGAGCGTAGTAGGGACGTAGACCCGAAGGCTTGAATCGTTGGCACGATCGGTCGCATGTGCACGAGCTGAGCAAGAGACAAGCCAGAAGAACCTGAAAATACAAAATGACGGGGAGACGGGTGACTGTCACGCTATCTTTGCTTTGATGTCACGGCGGTGGATGTCACGATGGTATCCGAGACGTGATTCAGTCCTTTTTATCATCTATGTTAGTGTCTTTTTTTGGTTAATGCGAGGGTTTATAGTGTATACAGCGCGTTATATGCGCACTTGATAAACACAGTCGGCAAAAAACGCTAGAAGAGAGAGGGTGAAAGAGAAAACTATCGCGACCGGCGGGCGGCTTACCGGTCTCCTGGTCGAACCGCGCCGCCAACTGGTCTGCAACGGTGACGGCATACCGACGATTAAACTCGGTGAGTACCGCGTTGGAATTCCTGGCCGACCAACGCTCTTATGCACGCTTGTGCACGCTAGTGTGGAAGGCGACTTTTGCCAACGAGATCGTGCCTCGCTCGCCCTGACGCACCTCATCAAGGGCCTGCTCAACCAAGTTGAGCCACGGGCAGGTGCCCACCACTGGGTTCAGCTGCAAGAACTCGGACACCGCCTCCAGGCTGGGAGGAGTACTACGCCACTCGCGCAAGAAGTGCTCCACCAGGTCCTCGCCCGGGAGAGTGGGCGCGCTGAAATCTAGAGGGTGATTGCTGCGTTCTCCCCTCCGCCTACGTTTGATTTCCTTGTCAGGAGGCTTATGCTTCTTAATCCACAGGTCACAATCAAACCATATGTGGTCCCGGAATTCTATATCAGCTTTCCCGCACTAGCACTGCTGATTGCCCTCAAACCCGAAGCATTTTCGGAACGCGCCGTGAGGAAAACAACCACTAACGAAGCGTGCAAAGTGAGTATTACTTTTACTTGCCGTCCTTAAAAACCAGTTCGCAGACGTATGCTTGGACTTGTCCAGCGAGTCGGTCCCATTCACATTGTTGCGCCCGCGATACGCTGCATGTCAGCCCGCCAGGCATCGTACGCTTGTGCCATGGCTCGTTGGTGAGCGTACCCAAAAACGATCGCGGTGGAATGCTGCCGTGCAGTGCCATTCATTCCTATTTTCTCGTATCAATGATGCTAAGAAACAATTGTCGTCCAATCGTGGCTGGCGCGACTCGGTCGATGCCGCTTCGGCTCGCACGAAGTAAGCATACACCGCCGCCGAGTTATATGGAGGGGTAGGCAGGGTGAGGGCACAATCGGCACTGACCCATACCTTCCGTTGGCTCTGCCATGTCATCCGGCCCCAACGCGGCCCTGGTTACCGCCTTTGAAACGGAGTAAGTGATCGTCTACTCCGGCTGTCTAAGATGCTCATTGATGACGTAGCCTTCTCAACAACTATGCGCAATACGCCACAGCAGGTAAGCAGTGCCACAGCAAGTCTCTGCTTATCTGATTACTGTCGGCAACCGCTTCCAATAGCGCTCGTCTTCTATGAGTATTTCATTACTCTCAAATACGAGGCTGATTTCCTCCGCAACCGCAAGCCCAGTGCGGCCATTTGGATCTTCTTATCCAATCGCTACCTTCTTTTGGCATGCGCGCTGGCGAACATCACTCCGATCAGTCCTCAGGCAAGTTGATTGTCGCAATCCTAGATGAATGCTACTGACATTAATATCATGGTAGATGTAAGTCACAACCGAGCACATGTTCGTTTCGCGGATAACATTTGGATCTCCGCATAGCTGTAGCAACTCCATGGTTCCAGGTTTTCTCGTTTTTCTTACTGAAGCAGTGCCAGACTTCCTTCTTCATGGTGTGTACCCTCACCACAAATTCAAGCGGACTGTTTCTTATGATATGCCAGTGTTCACCATTCTGCATAGTATAGCCCTACTGCACGCTCGTGCTGGGAAGCTAATTACCACGTGTATACTAGTCGGATTGGCTCTCGTGTTGTTCATGATGAACACGGTACGTCTTTGATGCCCTGACACAATAGTGGTGTCTGTCTTACTCTGACGTCTGCCAGTATGAGTTATTCCTCGGACAGTGGACTTCTGTTGATGATCCCCTATTGGGTTCATTGTGCTACTTCACAGGTTCTTCCGACCCGAGCGTTAAACAAGGGTACGCCCGAGTCTATCGCCCCGATGCTGTATACTGACACTGGGCACAACCGTGATACTTGACAAAGGCGTACGTGGTAATATGTCTTTTGACTTATCTTAACTGAAAACTCTGTTATCAGTACTTACTGCTACTAGTGTTTGCGGCATCGCATCGGCAGCAATCGCCCTGCTCATCACACTGTCCAGTACGACAAAGCAGGTACGGCAGGCAGTTTCGCTTCGATTTGCGACCACGTTGAGCGAGGTTCTCCTGCGGGATGGTGCGTCCGTCAATTGCAATGATGGAAATGACAGATGAGGAGCCAATGTCTTCAGGTAGCCTCTTTTTCCTGTGGGTCCCTACAATTAGCCTCAGTCAAAGATAGAGAAATGATGCGCCAGACCATTCAGTCTGATACTTTTCAACGATATCATAGTTTCAATTCCTGCGCTCAATGTAAGTGTACGCACACCTCACAACCTACCTGCTGGCCATCTCATACTCCACTTGCAGAATATATTTTTCACCGGGCCCATCGGTGCTATACTGACCCCACCCATCGAAATGTATGACATCCGTCTTTTGGCTAAAACACATCTGATCTCTCCTAGCCTACCTTACATTCTCCTCTCACGCTTCCTCATCAACCTCCGTCAAGCTGCTTCTCTATCTTCTATCTCATCGGGTAGCCGCGACCGATCCCGCCTGTCAACACTAAATTTTCGCATGCCGACGCTCGACGAGGTCATGGATAATCTCGGCGAACCGATGGAGTTTGTCGACTATCGCATTGAAGATGACGAGGAAAGTCAGGAAGACGGAGGCAGTTACGCGCAAGGCACTGGTGCAGATGCGGACACGGAGCTGGAGACTGCGTCGGGCCCGTCTGGGACGACGCACGCGGACTTCGACGAAGTGGTGCCGTCTGAAAGCGGCGGCGGTACTAGGGACTCAGATGCTATCACAGACAACACGGGGCTTGAGAGATAGGACAAGGTGCACTTTCTTATTTCAAAACCCTTTGCACCGTATTCTAAATGGCTAACGTTATGTCGTAGCTTTGCCTCAGCCCCAATTTCACTGTTTGAAAGCGCAGCCTGTGCTCCCCTCCTTTTGGCATGTCATATTCAGCTCACTCTCACTCTTTTAACCTCATCCCCGACGGCATACTAAGGTACGACTGCAATGCGGGTCAAGCTATTCATGCCGAAGATATGCCCTACTTATTGACCGCCGCCTCTGTATGCCTCCGCTCAAGCTTCTGGCAATTTTTGTAGATCTGTAATCCATAATTAATATAAGTTGACTGTTATTATTTCTTTTAATGCTCTTTTTTACCTGAACGAGTAGGAAGTCCGGCCAGTGATTTTGCGACGCTTAGCTTTACGCAAAGAGGATCCTTTGTGGCGGCCACGTGGAAAAGCGCCAATCTCTAGCGCCAAGCGCGCAACGTACGTTTCCGTGAGACTACGACCACCACGACCGCTATTACGAGTTTTAACGTCCAGCCTGCTACGATCACACGGCTTATTCCAACCCGTTGATATAATGTAAGGCGACTATATCTCCACAACGGGTCCAAGCTAAGCGGGCAAACTGTGTTGAGACTCGGAGCGTTGCCGGGTATGTGTTGCGGTGGTGGTCGAATGGGTGCTTGCAACATTCGCCAGGATGGATGAGGCTACTCGTCAAAGTGAGTCTGTGTTGTTCGGCTTTCTTACTCTTTCTTTTAATGGTGTTACAGAAATCTTACATAGCGATGTCGACCTCATTCCAGTATCGCTTGACATGCCAGGAAGCCCAGGAATTCGCCGCACATCAGTGTCCGTGTCCAAATGCAGCTACAATATGTCTTAGCTCCCTTTCTCTGTACTTCTTGCAGCCCAGAATGTATCCAATCTGGACAACACCTCGAAGATGCTTAGATTTATGCGAAAATCACATTGTGGAATGTACACTAAGATGATCAAGTCGGGATCCGTACTATCTGTGCAATACCGTGACTCGGAAGCCGTTTTTTTGTGTACGCGTACCCAGGAACCAGCAATAGCATGGACATCAACTCGTCGTCAAGACTTACCACCTTCTGCGACCTCTAATCTCTCTACCGTTCCATATAGTTTCATCGGCTCTCTGATGAACAAGACCACACCGTGCACATCTCCTACCCTCCCCCAGGAAGCGCATACACCTCTTACTCTCTTCGCCTCTCTTCTCTCTTCGCCAAGTTCAATCCTCTCGGTTCGGTCGTGTAAAACCGTCGGGTCAACTTGTAATTGCCCAAGAACGTGGGAGCGAAGCCATTCTTGAAGCTTGGGGACTACTAGTGCATGCTTCTTTAGCCATCCGCTGTCCGATGGGATGAACGACGATCCTTCATCAGCGACTACGCTGCCGCAAATTTTGGATGTTACGAGCTATGCATAGTCGGCACGGCTCATCCACATTCACGCCCATTCCTCACACTAATTTCTCCGATCCCATCAATATCACAGGTGCGCCGAGGGTTAACTGCACATGCGAGGGGATAGACGACCTGTGCGAATAGACCATGGCTAGCACTGCCACCAACCGCCGTACTACAAGTTGTCGTCGACGATGCCCATGCGCACAGAACGAGAGCCCTCTTTCTGGCGTACGCGACAGCCATTCGTCTCCGAACCCCTAGCGACATCGCATCGCACTCCGCATACAGTTTGATTCCCCAAACGATTCATGGCATGTGCTACTGGATAACAACGTATCCTAGATCCACATTCATTCGCACTCGGATGACGTACCTAAGCCCGAGCATGCGAAACCACAAAAGTCGTCGCAGCTAGTAGATTACCAGCCGAACTCAAAGCGACAAAAGAGCGAATACATCCGATCACGTTCTATGTCGTACGCAGGGCAATACCGCAACACAACTTGGCTGGATGCGGACGTTGCGCGATATTACTACACTCGATGCATCCTAGTTTCCATACTCGAAGCTGCGATCATGCTTTGACCTTGATTGCCCAATTTCGCAACGACGAGTCTTGCTGGAGATGATATGATTTGCGTGGTCCAGGTCCGTAGATCGCTCGAACACGGCTATGTGCTGAACATTTCCAGCCGGGCATATCATGTTGGACGTTGACTTGCGGAAGGGAACGTGAGGCAAGCTGGAAGTTGGAAAGGGGCGGGGGAACAAGGGCCTAGCAGTCATTGGTTTCCTCGCTAGTACGCAAGAAGGTTTCCGATGGATATGAAAAGTTTCCAGGTACCAGCGATGTTGGCTGAACGTGATGAAACGGGCTTTCAGGCCTTGATGAACTAGACATATCTGTTACGTAGCATCACTCACTTCCCTAAAGCTCCGCGATATCAGCCCAGGCTCATTATAATACTGTTACAGTGACTGTCTGAGTCGAGCCGACAGCTGTGTTAGTACCCAGAATTGAGAGGCACGAGTAGGAGAAAGGAGGCGAAGTATCCTCGCAGCATAGGCTCGGAACGTTGGAAAGAGGGGCTATGTGCATTTGCATCTTGCTGCTATAGATCATATTGAATTCCTCATGACCCTGAGGTCAGTGATATCGGAAAGAGCGGAAAGTGACGGTGATGAGGCAAGACTTCTATGGTCATTTGCTCATATCAAAGAAACGGGCACTATCCGCTCGGTAACTTGATGTGCCAGTCCATGTCGAGATGCCACTTGACAATTATCGTGGAGATAAGCCTGTTCTTACGAGCTCGCTATGGTTCAAGGAAATCATCTGGACCATTGGCGTTTGTCGCCCAGGTGTTCGCCCTCTGTGCCGATGTCCCGATGCTGAATGTCCCACCCGGTGCACTTGATACCGAGGCGACACTGATACCGGGGGCTGAGTAGTATGTGGTCATTTAGCGTCATAAACTAAGACTGTCTGACCACGACCTTGTTTAGATTCTCCGGAGCTCACACCCCTGCCGGTAGCTTTTTCCTCGCCCCTCCGCGGAGGGAGAGGTTTTTTAACGCACCCGTACTTAGGGCGGAGCGTCCAACCGGACCGTCGTTATGCGTCCTCTTCTCCCGGCGTTCTTGTGTCGCGTTCACTTTCCATGTAAAGTACTGTGGCATCTGTAGTTACAATTGTTACTAGTTAGTAGTAGATAGACGTTGCGGGCTTTCGCTATTTCGCCTTCGGGACAAACTTACGTCTTTGGTGGTCGGGCGGCCGGGGTGTTTTCAGACAGCTGGGCATTCCGCATGGCTGCTGCAGATCATCTTGCCAGGCTGTCTCGTCCTGGCTTGCCATGTAATGGCGGCTGGGCTTGGTTTATACAGTCTGTGCGGACGTGGGGGAGGAACGGAGAGATTGATGCGGGACGCGCTGTAGCTACGATGGTGTATTACTAATCAGCCGGGACGCTTGTAAACCCTCGTTAGCTACTAAAGAAATTCCATCCATCCATCCAGTGTGACTGTGACAAAGGCAAGTGTGACCTGCGACGAGTACTCAGCGCTCAGCGCTACTCCGAGTCAAAGCTCTATCATACGCTCCCCGGAAGTATCGCTTCGTGACACGTCATTACAGCTACATGCAGATTCTGCCTGCATCAACATCATGCTAGCCAGCTATGCGCTAATACTACGGTTCCATCCCGGGCTGATAGACGGAAGGGCTGCTCTTACGGCTGCCCAGCTTCAGTAGTATATAAATGAAGACAAGGGTGTACTGTGTGCACAACCGCCGTCACACATTCTTACATTGACTTTGATATGTCATCTAATCCCAACGCAGCCCTGGTCGCCGCCTACGAAACAAAGTAAGCGATCAACTCCCTCTGCTGCTGCTGCTCTCAACGCTGATCTATGACGTAGCCTTCTCTCCGACTATACATCCTATGCAACGGCCGATAATTAGGTTTACAGCTGGTGTCTACCTATCTGACCGCTGTCTGTAACGGCATTCAATAGCGCTTGTCCTCTATGAATATTTAATCACCTTCAAATACGAGGCCGGCTTCCTTCGTAACCGCAAGACTACCGCGGCCACTTGGATCTTCTTCTCCAATCGCTATCTTCTTGTGGCATTCGTGCTAGCAAACATCGTTCCTTTCAGTCGTCAGGCAAGTCTACATTTCTAGATGAATACTAGTGGTATTGATATCATGGCAGAGGTAAATCACATCTGAGAATAGGTTCGCCTCGTGGTTAACAGTTGGACCTGCATACAGCTGTAGCAATTCGATTGCTCTAGGCCTTATCGATTTCCTTACTGAAACGATGCAAGAAGTCCCGCTTCATGGTGTGTACGCGCACCGCACACTCAAATGACCTTTTCGCTGTTTCTCATTGATGGTAGTGTTCACGATTTTGCGTAGTATAGCCCTGCTGCACACTCGTGCTGGGAAATTGATTATCACATGGATACTAGTCGGGTTAGCTATCGTGCTGATTGTAGTGGATGCGGTGCGCCTTCGTCGCCCAAACGTGATATTGGCGTCCATCTTACTCTGACATTTGCCAGTATGATGACTTCACTGAAACATGGACCTATGTTGATGATCCCTTATTGGGATCGTTGTGCAACTGCACAGGCAATTCTCAATCTGCAAGCATCGTCCAACGGTGCGCCTCCAGAGTCTTTCGCCTCGATGCTGCATACTGACTCAGAGTTCAACTGTGATGCCTTGACGAAGCTGTACGTAGTAATATGTGTTTCGATCCATATTAACTGAAAGCTCTGTTATCAGTGCTCACTGTTAGTAGTGTTTGCGGCATCGCATCAGCAGCAATTGCCCTTGTCATCACACTGTTGAACACGGCAAGACAGGTACGGCAGGCGTCTTCGCTTCGACTTGAGACTACCTTGAGCGACGTTCTCCTGCGGGACGGTGCGTTCGTCAATCTTGATGACTGGAATAGCAAATAACGATACAATATGTTCAGGTAGTCTGTTTTTCCTGTGCGTCTCTACACTACGCCTTAGTCAAAGATAGCGACCTGATGTGTTATACAATCCAGTTTGATACTCTTCAACGACATCATCGGTTTTATTCCTACGTTCAATGTAAGTGTGCGCGCACCTTACAACTGGGGCCATTCGCTGACTATCTTATACTTTACTTGCAGGATATATTTTCATTCGGACCCAAAAGTGCTATACTGAACGAAATACTCGCCGTGTACGCTCTCCTTCTCTTCCATGCACGAAACTCTCTGATTTTTGCAGCCTACCCCCAATTTCTCTCTCAAGATTCATCATCAATCTCCGTCAAGCCGCCGCGCCCTCCTCCATCCCATCTGACAACCGCCACCCCTCGCCATTCTCGCTCCCGAACTTCTGCATACCAACATTTGAAGATGTCGTTGACAATCTCGGCGATCCAATGGACTTCGTGGAGTACCATCTTGAGGATGACGAGGAAGGTCAGGAAGACGGAGGAAATTGCGCGAGAGACGAACGCGCAGATGCGGATACGGAGCCGGGAAATGCAGCAGGCACGTCTGGGACGACGCACGAAGTCGTAGCACCCTCCGGAAGTTACAATGGCTATAACGGTAGTACTGTCACTGAGATCCTGAGTATGACAAGCTTCGAGATACAAGAAGAGGTATGCCTCTGTGACTTGGATGTCTTCACATATTCTAACGGACTGGTGCTACGGTGTAGCCTCGCCTTAGTCCCACTCTCACGGTCTGAGCACACGACTCAACGTGAGTTTGGATGGGCCCTCCCTCACAGCCCTCTCATCTGCAAATTTGCGCACATTCCACATAGTGTAGCGTAAGCCGAGCTTTGGGCGTAATCATCTAAACCGCGCCGGAGCAGTGGCATACCGTCGGTTTCCGTCCCCTGTTGGTGCTTCACATATCCATTCTTGTCCGTTTTGATTCGTCTCACTATTCATACAACGTTGCGACTCCCTTGTAACGATAACTCCTATATACTTAATCATAGTATACGCTGTCTCAGATTTATAACTCTGGATACTCATGCTCAGGTTTTCGGGGATATTTATATGAACTCGTATATATAAGCTGTTTTGTCGCATCCATCTATTTATTCACGTTTTATGCTCTCGAAAGATACTTAACTAGCAAACACGCTGTAGCTCCATAGGACAGAAGTTTTCATCTTTTACAGAGTACGCTTGAGATATAGCGCTTTCGGTGCGACGTCGTATGTGGTTGGCAGCGGTGTGAACTAGTCAGAGCATGCGAGCACGTTGACAGCCTGGAGCTACTGGTTTACATCGCTATTGTGAGACAGCCGCAATGCGGAAGCCCGTTTCCTAGTTCACGATTTCAGGAACCTGGCCCGTCGATCCTTCTGGCTCTAACCTCTGTGATCCGTGGCAGGCTGGGCATTATGTTCGTCTATCGACGTGTTGACATACGGCGGATGCCGCTTGCCCCTTTGGAAACGTGTTCCCGTCGAAGATCACGAATTTGTTGTGCCGTGGGCAAGACGCTCTTCGCAGGTCGCAGACGTCCGCAGAGAAATAGCGACATAGAATGGAGACCATTGCAATAAATAACTGTCAGCCACGAAAGTCTAAGCTTCCATTGGCAAGACGAGCACGGGAGGCGATTGAGGCGAGAGGGTAACTTGGGATGGGGCAACACGATCAACAGATGGGAGGGCGGGATGGTATCACAGACTCACGTTGCCAGGCATCACCAAGGCTCTCCTCAGTTACGATCCCCTGAAGCGTAGCGAAGGAGATCGTTCTCATCAGGGTGCGGTTCTTGTAGCTCAGTTCACTGGGCAACGCGTTTTTCCTATAAGCGTGGGAATTCCGCTTTAACTCGGTAAGTAAAC
>SWBT01000530.1:0-11721 GCA_005298045.1 Pleurotus ostreatoroseus | reverse complement strand
CGGCGGTGGTGGTGAAGGCGGCGGCGGCGGCGGCGGCGGCGGCGGCGGCGGCGGCGGCGGCGGTGAAGGTGGCGGCGGCGATGGCGGTGAAGACGGCGGCGGGGACGGCGAAAATGACAACACTGGCGATGGCTATGATGGAGACAACGAAATTGGCGGAGCCCCTCGCAGAAGGCGTAAGCTGAAAAGGGCTGAGAAGACGAAACACAGACCAACCTACAAGACCAGTGTAGCAGTACGTGCCCAGAGTCGATGTTAACCAGTTCGTCTCATTCGCTGACCCATCATAAAGAAGGATGTGCGTTTATACCTCACGCAGCTCACAGGGGTTAAATCGGGGCGTTTCGTCAACGCTTCTCTGGTACCAAGTCCCCGAGAAGTTAAGGCATGGTATGGACCTAACGACGGACCAGCGACAAAAGCAGAGGCAGGCAAGTTCAAGATAGACCTCAATTCTGCTATCAACTCTCCGTGGAACGAGTCGGCGCGTCTGACATTTATTGAGGGTTTCATAGCGAGCAATCAGTATGCGTGTACTGATCATGAGCGTATTGAGGAAGCCTTCATATCTCGTTTCAAAAGTTTGAAGAAGAGCTGGAAAGTGAGAGAGGACAATGAGCAACAAAAGGAACAACGCCGCAAAAGCCACAATAACGCAGCTCGGAAGAACAAAGTACGTTCTGCATTTTCTTCTACCTTTTCCTCTTCACTTTGCCCGATCCTTCAGGATTTTCAGAGGCGATTAGAAACAGTTTCATTGTTTCCAAGTATCCGTGATCATGCAGAGATCATTCGTGCTCTGGGACCGGAGGGGATGAGCTCAGATGAATCAGAGATGGAAGGTGGTGAGAGGATATATCGTGTCAAGCAAAAGCCCTGGCGGAATTCTGAGGTTCGGACCTTCCTACGAATCCTCGACAAGTTATTCGATATCTGGAGGCAGAGTGGAGGAAGTTCCGGAAGCCGTCGAGGAGCATGGCATCGAAACCGCGTGGACACGACCAAACAGTCTATTTCCATTGCGGTCAAAGGACTGCCGCAGAATGCTTATGATCCTAGATGGCTCGCCAGTCTGATCCATATTGAACGCCAGATGTTGTGGATGGGTCAAAATATGAACGGTGTTCTCCAATATTCGTTTACCTACCCAGATGAGATACACGTGTAAGTTTGTTCATTCTAAATGCTGCCAAGTTCACTAACCACCATCATCTGAAGTTATATCGCACGACACTCCGGGAATGGTCCTTCGAGCAGAGCATTTTCCGCATCTGGACCCTCTGGTGCAACAGCCCCGGCAGCTGGCCCTTCTGGTACAGCGGCCGCAGTCGGGCCTTCTGACCCAACGGCACCCGCCGCCCCTACGGCTGGCTCCAACGGCGAAAACCAAGGAGCGGCCTGACCTAGTTTCACCGTGGTCTTTGGTTAGCATATAAGTAGTCGAGCACGATATGACGATCTTGCGTTAACCATGACTCCGCGCGCACGGCACTGTAACCTTGTTAGTATTGTCTCTTAGTATTGCTTCGCTCGATGTACCGTAGGCATAAATTCCTGTTTCGAGAAAACAGTCGTCGCAACTGAAATTGTATGCATACCGCTCGCTATTACGAAATGGTGCATTCGACTCTGATTCTGCACGTCATGCTGGCCGCACAAGAGGATATGCTCCTCTACTTACGCGTACGGAAGTGCTCAGGTAGGGAAAGTTTTCGTGTACGAGGCTGTCTGTCAAACAAACCCAGTGGCGTAGTTACACTTAGCTAACGAGACGAAATGATTCATACATTACTCCTGCTACCAGCGGAGAGTAGAAGCGGGAATTGCATTACCGGGGCAAGTACGGTATCGTAGGAACATCGACCAATATACAGGGACGAAAATAAACAGTGACGTAGATATTAGAAATAGCACGTCCCGTAGCAGAGTTCACTCGGGTGGGAAGTCATGATGCCTGAACTGAAGAAGCGATGTGAGAGTAGGTAAAGCAAACAATAAGATGACTCACTCTAACCCCCCATTGCGCAGGAGGATACCTTGACTCGTAGGTCGAATATGTATGCTTCGTGACCCAAGATGGATCGCCTTTTGTAAACCAAAGACGTCTATCACGTAGCGTAGGGTTCCCGGATCCCGGACGACCACGACGCCAGCCGTCTTGTCGATAAAACCAGGTGTAAAACTTCGACGTCGATCTAGCTTTATACACAAACAAGTCGGCGAGCTTCACCTCTATGCCCGGAGGTGGTGCTGAGATAACCTCTTGACCAGAGGCACTCCACCATCTAGTGGACCCGTTGTGTTCACGGAAGTCCCGCTCGTGGAATTCCAGCTCTAATTCCGTAGTTGGCGCCAAAGGGGCCGTCGGGAGAGGCGTGGGAGGCGTGGGAGGCGGCTGGTTTGGAATCGTCTGGGCAGGAAGCGGCTGGTTTGGAAACGGTTGGGCAGGAGGCGGCTGAACCGGAGGCATTTCAGCGGGCGGTTGTACTATAGGTAATTCGTGGGGCAGTGGGGCTGGAGGCGCAGTAGCCCAGGTAGAATGAAGGGCGAATAGAGGAGCCGATGCTAGACAAGTAGCCATAAGGATGAGCAGAAGACTTGGGCGAATTACATCAACTCACAAATCGACTGCGCAGTGTCCGGGGAAGAGGAACCTGCATTGGGGACGGCGGCATCGGCATCTACAAGGTCGAGGTAGCGGATTTCATTGGCCGGTATCCGACCCGTGATGAATGCAGACGTCACTGGAATGATCGTCAGGACAAAGGAATAATAGGTTGGACGCGGTGAAACTTACAATCATGCTGTCGAGGTTCGGATGGAGGTTGCTCCGTGCTGCCTGGCAAGGGGAATCGCTCCCGGTTGACATAGATTTGCTTAGGGGATGTATTAGACGAGGTCAAGATGATGCGACTGAAGGTTATCTCACCTTCCACTGTGCTCGGATAGACTGCTGTACAGCGCCCTCTAGAAAATTGCCTCCAACGCCTATGTAGGCAGTTTTGGTGGCTGGTGCGTCGCTGATGCGGTACATGGTTCTATAGCTTCTTCAACGCTGAAGTCGTGAGGCGAAGATGAATGAGGTATAACTCGCTGTTCGAGTTTCGAGAACGAGTGGGATAGGGTCACTGGTCGAGTGTCGAGGATGAGCGGGGTGGAATTGCTGCCCCATCCTTGTTTATATATCCTAGAAAGCCCAAAATATTGAGCACAAAGACCACGATACTCCTGCGCCTGCATATTACAATTGTGAGGCTGTACGACAGACTTGAGTGGCGGGCGTTGTCAAGACCATAACTTGAATGGAACAAAGAAGTGAGGCGCAGAACCGAAAAGCCTGTCAATCAGCCACGCAAGGCCTAAAGGCCTGTTGAATAGCCGTTTGTGCCACCGAGCTGTACAAGTCGCTGTCCTCGTCGTCATGTTGCCGATATGAACGCGGCGAGTCCGAACACAAATCCATGGATATTGGGCGCTGTGGCGGCTGCCCTAAACCCATGATTAGGAGTCCACGTGGACGGCGCTTGCATGCCTCAGGGCCTTGGAAGCTGTTGCTCACGGTCGATGATCAGAGGTTCAGCCACGATCCACAGACTGCCACAGAATGCACAAATTGCCGTCACATGGACAAAATACTATGGTAAGACGTCTCTTGAAGAGGTTAAACGCGTGCTCAACTCATACTCAAAAGGTCGGCCACAAAACTTCGCGGTACTTTTCATAGTGAAGGTTTCAAAGAAATTTCCATAATTCTGTTTTACCCGCACACTGACATATACTTGAGTGGCGGGTGATCCCTTTCTACTCTGCGAGTGTCATTTATGACTCTTCGAGTTCAACCTTCGTACGCATCGCTAGCTGACGATTACACGGTTCTCAACTCGCCGTGACTTGCGACGCCTTTGTAGCGTCAGCAGTGGTCATATATCGACATCCCATTGGTTTGTAGACAGCGAAATGACAAGAGGACGCCTCTCGCCTCTCTCATTATCATCTCTTTGGCTTACTGATCATGAATACGTGACGCATGCACGACTCTCCCGCCTTGAGGACCTTTGATCGGGCGTAATTGACGCTTCCAGATACTTCCTGATACTTCCATACCCTCTCGCATCAGCGTAGTTTCCAATCGTCCAGACACTCGATTTCGCCCCCTTGCCAGGTCTGCTTCCCCGAGAATATAATCGTGAGTTCGCGCTGTAACCTTTAGGTGCTGCTCATGCATCGTCTCGCTATCAGTACCACCGCCCTGCTACCTCATTCGGAAAACACGCACAACTGTGCGCGCTATAGGTAAGTGCCACTAAGTCGCTCAACACGTTTGCACCGTGTTCGGACCACCTCTACCGTTCTCGCGTTCCTTTGTCTTACAGATACTTAAACCACCCAGGTCGATTCGTTCGATCCTCACCATCTCACTCCGAACCATCGACTACACACACAACGAGCACCTCATCGCTATGTCGAGCGTACAGACCCCGTCTTCTTTCATCCTGCGCTATCTTGTATTCGACTTTCCTGAACGGCTTCTCGCTATCATAGACATCGTGATACGGAACCTCCAGACCCTGTCCGTACCTCTTGTCAATGTCATCGCCATACTCACCGAGAAGCCCCTCTCATCCTGGAGTGTCATGGCCATTTTGCCACCCATCATCACCGTGGGCATCGTTTACCTTTGTCTCTACGGCTTCCACCGAGCTATCAACTGGGCGATGAAGAAAGCTTTCCTCAGATGGAGCTTCATACTGGCTTTATCCGTCATCTCCCTCGCATATATCGCCACCGATTCCAGCTGCAGAGGTGACATAACCGACGTCGGTCTTATGTCTTCGCTTGGCGGTGTGTTCGACTGTTTATCGCAGCCGGAATTCTGGGAACCACGCTTGGAGGGTGCCGGTGCGGTTGTTAGTCAGCTGCACTCGCGTGAGGAAGGTGATCGCTACGTCGTGCAATGGTACCCAGCATACATAGTAAGTCTCATGTATGAACCAATCGATTCCGACAACTGATTGGTCGTAACAGAGAGCCTAACGTCTACCAGTTGCTGATGGCAAACGCAACACGAATGGTATTCCTCAAGTCTTTATCGACCACGCCTGTTTCCGTGCGATTCTGCCATTACTTGGACGAGATTCATGTCCATATTCTTGAGTCTGGACCTTCTCTGGTCGTTGGTTTCTCCTAGTACTGCTTTGCTCGTATACGTTCACGATACACATATTCTCTCCTTGTAATATGACCCCCCGTTATGGTTGGTGCGTAGTGCGGTGGTCCTTTGCTGAAGACTCCAGCTACCTACTTGTTAGTGAAACCTCTTACAGAGTACCACCGGAAGTGCGCCCGAGTGGCGTGTCTCGCGACCTCTCGCTTCGCCCGCTTTGTCTCTCACCCCCGTCCTCTGCCTTTCGATGCTTATCGTACTACTGGCTGCACATGTCTCTCTCTATACACTGTAACGTCGCTCTTTCCGCCATTCGAGATACAGCTTGTTGCGTTCGCGTAGCCTACTGGGTCTGGCGTAGTCTGACCCACGTGATTACGGACGAATTACAAAATCAAAACGGTGACTCTTCATGTTCGCGGGCGCTCTCTGTTGGGTATTGTCGCTTCTGCCACTACAACTTCACCGTTGCAGATAGCGAGACGACATCTTCGTAGATTTTCGAGATCGCAAGGACGAAATCGCACAGCTGGCATGGACACAGGTCAATATTGCGAATTATCCCTCATTCAGGTATCGGGTACGCCTATTGGTGAGCTGAAAGCTCCAACACGCTAGTGTTCAAAATTTGTCTTGTCACCATCTTGCTTGTAAGTGGTTATATCCCATAGAGTCGGTGGCCTATTGCGATGATCCCAGTGATTGGCGGGGCACCCTTTCAGCTTCCCAGTGCTTATCCGAGCTGCTCGTGATATGATATGGGTCCGGCCGCGTCTCGCTTTGGTTCGTACAGGTCTAAGCTTGCTCATAGAATTTCTGCTTTGGCTACACCAACGATCAAAATTTTCGAGCTTAGTACCACGACGTCAAAGTGTGAGTAGCACTCATCCAACGCCTTCTTTTATCGCCAGCGTGCGTCCTTTTGATCTTTGGTCGGCAGTGCACATCGCTAGATGAGAGTTGTACTCACAGACATATGGTAAGTTGACGTCGTACTCGTGTCTTACGGACATGTCTCACTGCCTCTCCTGTTTTTCACAGAGACGTATGCGGCCGGCCAGATCCTCTTCTCAACGTCCATCTTCATTCTTACGATCGCGCGTATACTACTACGAGGCACATCAAAAATCGACAAGTTATGTTGTAGATATCAAGCGCAGGCGATTATTTGGTGAGTGTGACTGATCGATTTGATCGCTCGCGGTAGCCACGTTCCACCTAAGTATAAATCAACGCCGTCGCGTATAATGCCTCTTTGTCTTTGTCTTCGTTCTTGCCTCTGTCCCTGTCTCACATCTTTCCTTCGTCGCAACCATGGTCTCAACTCGTTCAAGTGCGAATAATAAGTCACACATTGCACACATGACTTCCAAGGCAGTCACTTATCGTGGCGGTAAGTCACTCTCCTCGTACGAAATCAGGCCTACCGACAAACGAGAGTTATAGTTTTTCATGCAACCCTCGCTAAACTATCTCATGGAAATCGGTTCGGTTTTGGAAGAATACCCAAATTCGTATATATGGCAGAAAGTGCGCATCTTCTCCTTTGTCTCTTGTATATCGGGCTCAGCGGCTCTGTTAGTGGCACGTCTGGCAGAGCTTATAGGCAAAGCGCCGCCTGCACAACGCTCCCTTACAGTGCAGATCAAGGCTGCGGTGAGCATCGGCTGTTTTACGTTCATAAGAGTTGATCATTGATTCATTCTAGCGTATCGCACAGTTGATCACCATTGATGATGATGACAAAATCACCGTCACTGGTTCTGCCAAGTCATGGTAAGCATCTCGCGCGCTCTCCTAGACGTTTGATTGATTATCTATAGGTACGGTAACGTCTTACGAGGATTACGCCAAGGATTGGTCGATCCCACCGCTGAAGAGAAGGCAGAACATCTCTGTCGCGCACTAGACGACCCCGTAAAAGCTTTCCCCCGCTGTTCAAACCAATCACACGACACTGACTAGCATACTAGGACTCTCACGTGCCCTTAGATCTTCCACCCGCCTCGACCGCTCTGCATAGTGTAGCATCGGCTCAAGACGTAGACATGAGCGACGACGATGACGACGAGGACGATGACGATGACGAACAGTAAGCCGATATTGCACTGCGTATCGACCAAGCCATAACGAGCTTTTACACAGAGATCTTTCCTCAGACCACCGTCTTGAGAAAGCGTACAAGAAGCTGCGGGTGGATCGGAACTGTGTCCGTCTTGCGAGGGATAACGCTTTGGACGAGCTGGCCAAATTCAAGAACCTTTATGATGCTCGCGAGTCCCAGATCACATCCTTGAAGGGAAAGATTGACATTCTCAACGCTGAGAAAGCTGCCTTGGTTTCTCGTCAGGAGGACATGCTGGAATCATTAGATCGCGCTAATGCCAAACTTAAGAAAATCATAAATGAATGTGGATCGGGCTAAGATTGTACCTTGTGGAATTTCATCGGACCCTACTTGTAAATGATATGCGCCTCTTTCTCGTATCCACTGATATTTCAGTCGCGAATCGGTCGCCTGAACCGGCGTTTAGTATTCAATGGCGTCTATCGACCATCGATGATGATCGATGATCCTGACATGATCAACGGTCCTTGACTCGACACATCTCGTCCGCGTACCCTCAACTCGATACATTCAGCTGTGCGGGTAACTCACTGACTTGTGATGTTCACCATCTTTCGACTCTTTCCTCCAGCTGACAAGACCTATGAGCAGACAATCACTGGTGGTCAGCGCAGCGATATTATCACCAGTACCAGAGGCGGCCCCAGTATTCGAGTCCTTACGTTCGAGCCAGGCGCTGAGAGTCTCATTTTTCCGGCCACACTGTGCGCATTCAGCAATGCAAAGGGAGAACCTGCTCTGCCTTATAGCACGGTATCAGCTGTCCTTGCAAAGGCCTGCACGCTGATGCACGCTAGATCGTCCGAGCTCACTATCACGTTGATGACCACGCCCTTTGATGCAACCACATACGACAATGGCTTACCGGATATTCCAGTTCATTATGTGTCACGCGCCAGTATTGATCTGATGTCCAACGAGACCGCTGCCGTTGTATATAACTCTCGTGCATTTAGCCTGCAAGTCGTGGATCACGTCCGAAATGCGAAGCAAGCGTCCGTGATACAGTTCGTCCATCCCATACACACTATCTGACCCCTAGCAGTGTAGCTCTCCAATTGTCATTAAAGTGACCCTGTACTCAAGAGACGTTATAAATTCTTTTGCCGTCTGGTTCAACAGTTTTAAGAGGAGAACGAATATACGCGAAATGAGAGTGTATTAGTGATCCTCGAGTCAGACCGTCGAAGATACTCCGAGAACATAGGAACTTGCGATTTTCAACTCGGTATACCAAGGAGTCAAACGAGAGCGAGAATTACTTGTGAAACGTCCTGGACGGCTCTCTGAGTCAATGCTCGCATCACGCGACCCGTTGCATCTGGCCTTATCTTGAATGTTTGTATCCGGAGAAATCTGTAGGTTAGGGTGGCCTAGATGGTGTGGCGCAATGCTTGTGTTGTCAGGAGACATGGCGTATGAGGCCTCTCGAGCAGAGGTAAAAGGGTCCGTAAACCTAATTTCCCGCTGGCGTTGATCGATTGCCTTTGCAAGACCATCTCTTAGACAGATAGACATAAAAAGCCCTATGCGCGCGCAACTGGAGTTCAGGACATTATAATTTAATAGAGCACGTAGACGGACATACACAATATCAGGAGCCCCACGGCAGCCTCTTTGATCTCCGCGACAAGCAAGCCTGATATGGCTAGAGAAGTAGCAGCTAGAGCGATCGTATAACATGCCTAAACCACAGGTTTAGAGTATGAAAATGAGAGAATGCGGGAAGCGACTAGCCTTGAGGCGAAAGATGCTTTCAAATGAGTTAGCCGGTACTAACGAAATCAGGCATCTAGGTATGTATCGTGGATAAGATGATTCTTTTTGGGCGAGCGTATTCTCCGATCCGTATACTGGCGATAATTTGCGATGTACGCGACCTGCGCGGAGAGACACATACCAAACTATCCAAATGCCTTAGTGAGACCAGAAACAAAAACATGCATGTAGTGCGATACTCACAGAACGCCGCCATAAACACAAACTCGAGTCCCTGTATCAAAATAGCCACCGCGAGTGCCAATGATGCAAATTGGCCCTTCGATGTGCAGTAACCTAGTATACAAGCGTACCGCGTCAGAAATCGTGACGGCCAGGAGTCGTACAGAGTTTACCCTTCAATGCGCCCGCAACGGTGAGCTCGAGTAGATCGTATAACACAATCGCCCATATAGACATGCGGAAGGCAACAAGACCATACAAGACTAACTTCTTACGCCACCGCCCCAGTGATCTGTACAGTGTTATCCCGAGCATGCCTGAGACCTGTTGACACAAAGATCATGAGCGTATACTAAGGAAAAGAAATCACCGACGTACCAGGAAACTCGAAGACGTGACCGCGGTTATTATAGTAACGACATAACTCCTGGAAGTGACTTTAACTGCGGGTAGACAGAGAAGTAGAGAAAGATACGCACTTTACACAACTGGTTATAAGATTGACAAGAAAACAGAGACGGAGTAAGACACATAACACCCCCACGCACTCTCCTAGAATAAAATGGAAGAGGAGCGTGCGATCTTTGAGATGTCGCTTCCGGACGTCCTTGAAAGACCTACAAATGGCGGGAATGGCAAACATCAAGACCAGACCGATTAGAACAAGTTCCATGGCTCTTAGAATATACTGAGGATAAGTCAAGACTGGGGTGTCTGTCTGGCGGGCTACAGAGTTGGACGCAGGAGCCATCTCAGGCGTCGTCATGGTTGATGTATATCAGGATGTCCCAGATGAGGGTAGACATGTTCGCGCGAACATGGTGTTCCCACAGATGTCAAGATTCCATCTATCCAGAACCGGACTGGTCGCGAACAAGGGTATGAGAAACTGATGCGCTACTGTCGGCTGGTAGACGCGTGGTATAGCGAGAGAATCCCATATTATCGCATCAGAGCGAAATTTATCTGGTTTTGCGGAGTTTCTTTCGTCCAAAGAAAGCTGATCCGGAGAGGATTTCATTCGCCGCTCGGAGGTATTTTATACTTTCTGTTGAGGTTAGGCCACAACGCGACGCCGTTCTTACCCAGTCACTCCTGTACTGCACCTACAGTTGGACAACCTCTCACCCCCCTCTCTGACACGCGAGATAAGTTATCGGGACGAGAGAATGTCCGAAAACGGCTCTTGTAAGAGGTCTTCGTTCTGTGCTGATTACGATGTTGGTCTGATCATACGATGTGCCAGTTCTTCCCCCCCACATACAGTGGTCCATCGACATGGCTCTCCGCATGGACAGCATCTACAATTTCATGAAAGACTATGCGATTGACTGCATAACCGAACTCGCCGCGTCCGAGCTGCCAAACGCCGACGAACTCCTTGGGATTCCATTGACCAGACTCTACATCATACTCGCCCGCGTAACTCTCCATGCTAGCCGGACATCCAACGCTCAGGGTGTTGCTACGAATAGCACCAATACTGACAATGTCGACACTACTAATACCCATACTACCGATGTTTCGGATTAAGGGCATAAGTGAGTTAGACTCTTCCTGCTCATCTGACAGTGCTGACATCGACCGTTCAGGAATCTCCTGCATGCTCATCATCAAATCGAAAGGAGCATGGTGACTACTACTCCCGGTGCCCCGTTATTACTGTGCTGTTGCTGTTCTACTCGTTCTTCAAATTGCTACTCGTCGAATTTTTGTCTTAACGTTGCTATAGCAAGTAAATGTTAATTCCGCAAATTATGATCTACTCCGTACATGAACCCATCGTCAGCTGCGTATTCATCGAGTGAATCCTAACACTTCACGGAATTCGAAGTAGCCCTACCGTCGTGTTGACAACTGGTTCAAATTACCTAATATATTCGCACGCAGCCTTAGTAATTTACATGTTTCCCAAACCTTGTCTCATCGATGGGCTCGAACCTTGGATCTCGACGTATATTGATGGTACCAGTCTTTACATTCGATACAGCTCTATGGACCAGTTAGTCTTGAGACCACGCTGAATACTGCTCCCTCCGGGGAAGCAGTGAGGTGTGGTCGAATGAGACGACTGCGCCCAGAGGCAAAGCGACAATCGCCCACATCCACCATACCTCAAGGTCTTAAGATCTATCTTAATCTTCAACCTAGAGTCATTCTCGGAGTTCTTCTATCCTCTCGAGACGGTTAGTCTTGAAGCCATGCTGAATACTGCTCTCTTCGGAGAAGCAGTGAGGTGTGGTCGAATGAGACAACTGCGCCCAGAGGCAAAGCGACAGTCGTCCACATCGACGATACCTCAAGATCTTCAACCTACGGTCATTCTCGGAGTTCTTCCGCCCTCTCGAGACGGTTAGTCTTGAAGCCATGCTGAATACTGCTCCCTTCGGGGAAGCAGTGAGGTGTGGTCGAATGAGACGACTGCGCCCAGAGGCAAAGCGACAATCGCCCACATCCACCATACCTCAAGGCCTCAAGATCTATCTTA
>SWBT01000430.1:0-11820 GCA_005298045.1 Pleurotus ostreatoroseus | reverse complement strand
AGTGCTAGCCCTTTGCGACCCAGACAAGTCTGAGACGTGATCTACTCAGTGCCCTACATCGTTCCTCGACTTAGCACAGCTGTTGGCTGTTATTGGCCTTCAAGCAGTCGTGTCTATGTCTTAGGTTCGTCTAAAGGCCTGTAGAACGATTGCGACTCGACTCTATGAGTTAGCAAGCCTAGTCGACCGCTTTACTTGCATCTTGCGACTCTATTTCAGTTCTCTCTTGCACTGCGACTGCCTTACACCCTCAGCGACTCTATTGCACCTTTCCAGTCGCATCATACTGCTGTCGATCGCGTCGCGTCATTCCCAGTCGCGTTATTCTATTCTCGATCGCGTTATCATCTGCATTGCACGTCTCTATACTACTTTAGTCATCCTTGTTGCACCCTTTACAGCTACCCGACCATATTCCCAGTCGCGTCGCACCATCTCCAGTCGCTTCCAGTCGCTTCCAGTTGCTTCCAGTCGCTTCACACCTCGGAGCATCACACTCTTCGTCGCATCGCTTCTCTTCGCGACTGAGCAAGCCCACGACCTCATAACTCTGCAATCGAGCCATTCTGCGGCTACGCGATCAAATCACCTCGCGACTCGACTTTCCCACGGTCGCACGACCACCCAGCCTTGCAGTCGAGCAGTCCTGCAGTCATACTACCCTGCGATCGAGTCGCTTTGTGCATATTTGGAGGCTACAACCTGAGGTAGAGATTCCTACACCAACTCCTCTTCAGACGAGTACTCTGCACTCCCCTTTGCAGGTGCCAACCACCCAGGAGATACCAGATCGAAGGATATACCCAGGGTTTAGGTTCCTTTTAGGTTCTAGGTTGAGGGGATTGTCAGGTCTATTACCGGAAGTTCGCATCTTGCGCTTGGCACATGTAGTACAAGAAGCTACATACATTTTGATATCACAGAGAACACATATACATAGTTCCAAGATTCCGTTACAAGTAGTACAGGGTATATGAAAACGCATGACTTACGCGAGGAGGTTACCGACTTGCGCCCACCCCTCGGGCAAGTTCTTGTCGGGGTGAGGACAGGCTCGGCACGACACAACGAGCTGACCACTCTGCGTGCCGCCCACACCCGCTGAATCATGCCCGCGGCCAAACCGTTTGAGCATCTTGACGTTTCGCCATTCACGGACCATCACACCGAATTGGGCCTCACGATCCTGGACAGAGTCGTCAGCACACACGAAGATACTCTGCAAGCTAAACACAAACCGCAACTTGCTCGGAGAGTCGCCCGTCAGTTAGAAACTCAAGTGAGCGATAGAAGTCGTAAGCTGTTATGTGCCCGTGCAAATTCTGATAGTGAAACTGGCGCATCAACTCGAAGGTGGCGGCGGTCGAGGGGTTCAAAACCGTCGCAGGCCACCAACGGATGCGCATGAGTTGTTGCCACGGTTTGACCGACGTGTCGCAACCGCAGAAGACCACGTTGACCTTGTGAAGCCCATTGGTATGAAGGACAACCAACTCGCGAGGCTGGGCGAGGCCGCAGGTTCCTCGTACGCGATGACCTAGGTGGATCTTCAGGCCAAGATCGGCAAGGAAGATATTCTTGAACTGTCCGTCTTTGAATTGCTACAGGATAGTGGTAAGCCCCCATTGTGACAGGTCAGCTTGTCGAGAGACGCACCTCAAGCCTATGCAAAGGCAGCCGTTGATGGCGCCGAACCATACATTCCGCACACATGAGTTCCTCCCCAAAGCAGTCCTTGCATCGAATGCAAGGATCAAGCGAGCCGCACTCTCGGCATGCCTCAAGTCCAAGATAGTCGCCTCGTCCTTCACTGCGTAAGTCTTCATCTAGAAATGCTTCCCTGTACTTGACGAACGTCGAGAGCGGCGCGTCCTAAAATCTACGTCAGCGAAGCTAGTCTTATTGTAGTGAGGGGCGACTTACAGAATTTTCATATCGCTTTGCTTTGGGCTTCGTCAAAACGGTGAGGCCAGGGATCGCGTCGGAAAATTCAATCTGATGGACAACGCCCTCGAGCTCAGATGAGCTCTCGTTTCCCGGTACAGAGTCGATAGGTAAGTCGGGCGCCGCTTCACGGTTTTCTGGCTCTTCTTGAATAGTCGGTAGAGGGAGGACGGCCGTCTGAGTTTGGCGCATACGAACGCGCCGTCCATCGCTGCTGAGACCTATCGTGGCGCTTGGTGCAGTGCGTGCAGAATGCACATAGAAAGAAACTGGCGGTGCTTTGCGTTTGTTCTTACCCATGTCGTCGAGGTAGGTGCGCGAAGAGTCGGAAGGTCGCCTGAGAACAAGAAACGTCTCGCATCAAGAAAGAAACCCAGAGCCGCCAGAGGATCCAAAAGCAGGAATGTCGGAATGTCAGGAAGCAAGCATCAGAACACCAGAAGTGGATAGACAGGCTCAAGGCCTCATTGAAGGCGTCCGGCCTGAAGACAGATATATTCTCACAATCACGTGGGCAAATCAAGAATCTCTCTAAGTCTTGCAGACCCGGTGTAAAGTAGTGTTCATCAGGCTGACAAGAGTACAACAATTATTGCAGGGTATACAAAATAAACTAAGCTATAGCTGGAGTACAGTACTTAATGAATAGCGTGCAATTATCCCTTCCCACCGAGACGAGAGCTTCGAAGAGAACGTATCACAGCGAACAGGAGCAAGCATCTACGCTAGTAGCTAACTCCTCCATCAAGACGACCACAATCCGGGTGAACGGCTTGCAAATGAGCGTATTGCCCTCTTCGCGTTCCCGCGCACGTCTTCTGTAGTTCATTTCCCGAAGACTTCGTGTCTTCGAACGCTTCTTGCCAATCGTTGGCGTAGTCGCACAGGAAACGCTTCGCCCGTGCTCGGACTAGCTGGGGGACCGCGAGCAGACACGTAGTGGCTGGCACCGCAAGCCACTGTCTGCTTGAGAGACCAACAGCACTGTCTGTGACAAAAAATCAGCAGCTATTCACGGCCATATAGAGTAGCTTATTACCGGAATCCGGCATGTCTGATGTCCAGAGGGTGAGGTTGTCACGGAGGAGCTGCATGATGAGAGTCGAGTCCTTGTAGCTCTCTTCCGGTAGTGTGTCGAGCTCGGCGATCGCATCATCGAAGGCCTGCTTCGCGAGGTGGCACGCACGGTCTGATGTGTTGGAGATCTTGTGGTTAAATACGGAGAAGTTGAGCGCGAGACCGAGACGGATGGGGTGTGTTGGTAGGAGCTCGGTGAGGGCAACGTCGGGTGCGGCCTTATACGCATCGAGGGACTTCTCTGTGCTCTCCTTGAAATAGGAATACCTACCAGAGTCCTGCATGTCTGATGTCCAGAGGGTGAGGTTGTCACGGAGGAGCTGCATGATGAGAGTCGAGTCCTTGTAGCTCTCTTCCGGTAGTGTGTCGAGCTCGGCGATCGCATCATCGAAGGCCTGCTTCGCGAGGTGGCACGCACGGTCTGATGTGTTGGAGATCTTGTGGTTAAATACGGAGAAGTTGAGCGCGAGACCGAGACGGATGGGGTGTGTTGGTGGGAGCTCGGTGAGGGCAACGTCGGATGCGGCCTTGTACGCCTCGAGGAATTTCTCCGCGCTCTCCTTGCGCGTCGCGCTCCCTTTGCGCGTGTCGCTAGTAGCGGACTCCGCGAGGTAGTTGGGGTAGCCACGTATCCCAACATTCTAGGGGGGTGTTTGTGAGTAATCTTCAGCAGCTGGCACGAAGACACGTACCAAACACCACCGTCTTGCTCACATCTGTATCCCTGACTGCCCAGAGTATTAGTATGATTTGTCGCGTGCGCAAGCTGCGCACCTCGCACCGTTCGCTACGTCAGGGGTAGCATTTTCGCCAGCAGCCTCCGCACAACGAAAGCTTGCCACAGCGCCCTGGTTGTGGCACCACGGCTATCGTCCGTTGTGCTCAGAAAGCTAATAAATGCCCCAGCCCCTGCGGATAGAAGACGGTGCGCTGCAACGAGGAAAGAGGGAAGGCCGACCTTGTGTAGGGAGGAAGGAAAATAAGCAGGGGCTCGCTTCGAGCCTGAATCAGATTTTTCGCAAGAGGCAACAGATCGGGTATAGTCCTACTATTTGAGCGCATCGTATGGACGTCTTGGTGTGGTGGTAACGCGCGGTTCAGGCGGGGCAGTGGTCTTAGGTTCTAATCCTGTGAGTGATCTTTTTTCTTCCTTTTTCCTACCGCGCTAAATAACGCGCGCATACAAAAGTCAGGCATAAATCATAACGTGAGCTGTTAGCAGAGACAGATCTCCTCCTCTTATGTACGCCTACGCGTTACGGTTATTTTCTCCTTTACTGTATATCTATCTAGCAAAGGAGGTACCGGCTCGAGGAAGATGGCAACAATTGGTGTGTATGTACGAGGAGGTAGGTCGGCGCATTACTGAGGATAACTAGCATTATTGGGAATGCTTACGAAGGTATAGAGCTAATTAGGAGGCTCATTATGCCTACTTCAAGCTTTTGTGACGAGTGGTACATGCTTACATATGTAATATACAGCAGATGCTGTTTACCTGCCTCCAGGGACCAAAAAATATATAAACCGGGGCTGTTCTACATGCTCAACACCTCTCTGTAAAAACCTTTTATACTATGCGGTGCAGAACTTTCCCCCCAAGAGTTCTGCATACCTCCGGAGAGGAAATACGCACCCATAGGCCGATGACATAGCGCTATGTTAGAGACAATCACTCAGCTGACTGAAAACACCTTATTCCGGGACTTTCATGTCCTTTTCGACGTCAGAATTACATGGAAAAAAACAGCCATATGCGGAACTACTAGAAGAACTTGGGTTTCTTTTTCCGAGACGAGCGCACAAAGCTAGATTGAGAAACTTCATAAGTATCTCGTCATGTAGACGAAGGCTGACCTTGAACAGTTCTTGAACATGTTCAGCTATACGCGATATAAAAAATTTCGGCAGAGAATCTCATACGGTGAGTAGCTTGAATATGGTATAAATGTCAATCTGAAAGATTTGGACAGTCAGAAATAGCTCCTTCGAGCTATACCACCGTTTGGTTACTGCTAAAGACGAGCGTCGGCAGACTGCGCCACAATAGGCGCCAAGCGCGCCCGCGACATTCGCCTCGCGCACAACTTTTCCTGCTCGTTACCTGCGCCAGCGGGAGTAACCCCAAAGGCGTTTTTCATATTTAACATGGCCCCTTCCAAAAAGATTCCTCCCTTGGGCGAGAAAGCCTCATATTACGCACGGTACGTGTGTGAAATTGCTCGCTCCCGCCGGTGAACTGACGTCGCTTTGTGAGTAGTCATAGGGAGTGTCGGCTTGCGTACCAACGCTGGTACAACCACCACAATAATGTCGGGCGGCGACACATGAGTCGAGACGAGAAAGAAATGAAGGTTGGGCAGAGCAAGCGCGAAGAAAAGCTGGGATTTCCGTGCGTGCAAATTTTTCATTCGGCGCTGCTCGCTCTCATATCATTCTTCTACCAGATACTATGTGAATAAAATGGCTTGCAAGGCCCGCGATCTCGAATGGCTGCCACGCAGAATGCGGGAAGTTGAAGAGCGTGAGCGCGACCGCCTCTTCAAGATTCGCGACGATATCAAGGCAAAGCATGGTAAAGACCCCCAAGTCTGGATCCCCATTTTTGCGGGGACGGTTCGTCTCATCCTTGACGACATCGTGCGCGAAGCCTATACCTACCGTCACATTTTCGAGCACCCGGAAGAAGGTCCCGACTCCACTCCCATGGTCCTCAAAGGTTACCGCCGCCGTATCGCGATACACCACGAAATGATCGACCTACTGGAACAGGGCCCGGGCGAGGAGGCTTTTTCCGCCGCTTTGAGCAAGTGTGATATGGTCATGCTCGGTCGACGGTGCGTGCGCTTCTTGTCACTATATCTGCGCCATTCTCATTTCGTGTTAGCGTAAACAAAGTAACGTTCAAGAAGTATTACGATTTTTAAGTAGATACATGTACTTTTGTATACGGAAATGACTCCTCTGCTGTCTGTGACAGAAGTGTGATCAAAATTAGGGCCCGGAAAGTGTGCCTCACAACGTCAATCTTCGCCGCAGGAGTCGCGCCTCGCTTCAGAATGGGGCTTAAGGATCAGCGCACCTCCCTTTTACAAGAAACCTCACTAGTCAAACTCCTGGCTAACTGAACAGCCTTTCGTGCAGGCGGCCTAAGGCAGTATCATCTTGAGCTCGCCCAGCGTTAAATCAAACTTATCTTATCGATGAACCCGATTAAATCAGATCGCACACAAAAACATTTCGAACAGAGTGGGGAGATATCATGTTTGCGAACGAGACAGACAGATGTAACAACATGTAACTAAGCATCGACGATACGAATAAAGTTTTCCGCCTGGGCATGCGCCCATGCACCCTCCGCTTCCTCCCAAGTAGCGAACACGTTGAACACAGCGCCAGGGACACCCAAGACATGCGCCGCACATTCGAGCCTATTGACAGATGTTAACATATAATATAATGACTGCAGCACAAGGACATACGTACCAGTCTCCATAAACTCCGTAAGAGCGGCCTCTGAAAACAACAACAGCCCCACCATCGCTCGGTGCGATGGCTGTAGGTCTTGCGTAGGATGGCACGTTCTCCGGGAAAAGGAGCGTCGGAGGCCGAGCAGGCGATATAGCCAACAACCCGGTATCTGGCCCCCAAAGCGCGTCCGCACCGACAGATCGGCTGGGAACTTCTCGATCTTCAGTACACGGAAAGCAGGTAATTTACGATCGACTTACGGAGATTGGATAAGCGCTGAACGCCGTATGGCCTGGTGAAAGCGTTCATGAACGCGCTGATAGCGCTATGAACGTCGAAGTAATTATTGAAGACCGGGTCGATGGCGCCGGAAGCTGCATCTATTAATTCATCTCTGGTAAGAAGGTATTCATTAGTCGACAACTAGGACAGCTATGCGTTAACGAGCTCACCTAGTAGAGTATATACCCGGGCGGACTCCACGAGTCAAAACCCACCAAATACCCGGTGCCTGCACACCGACACAGGCGACGTCGACGCCCGTCGGCGCGAGCGCACTGCGCGTTGGTTTGCGAAACTGACCAACACAAATAAAAGACTATTACTCACGGTGGAAGCTCGACTCTGGAAAGAACAGTTAGCACGATTGTTTGACAATAGAAGGAGATACGTACTGGAGTCCTACAGACGACGAAGGGGAGGATACAGCCATCGGAGATGACGCAAGCTCGTCCGTGTATGCGGCCTGCGAGTCCCACCACGACTGATTCAGAAAACGCGTTAGCGTCGCGGCAGATATACCACGACCGTCGTATACATATGATGGACTGCGAAAATTGTTAGAGCATTCTATGAGTAGGTTGTTATGTATACGTACGTGGTGATGAATGTTTGACATGCTTGCGAGGTTACTTGACGTCGACAGCGATGGACGATGATATTCGAGTCCTTTACTAGGACGCGGTGGGTAAGGGATCCGTGCGATGGGAACCGGGTGGCGAAAGGAGATACAGACACACAGCAGGGCGACAACAGGGAGCTAGAGGGGTATGTGAGTATGATGAAGTACAAAATGTAACAGCTACTTACGGTCGGAGGCCTTCCCTGTCGTCTGATTGAACGTGACCGTAGCAATCAAGTTGTCGAGTTCGGGGTCGAGGTTGTCGTATTCGTCCATAGCGTCCGCATTGGGCGTGAGTGAGGAGGAGGGTACGGGGTCCATAAATAAAAAAAGTAAAGACAGGGGGGGGAGGAACCAGGGGCCGAACAAGGAGCTGAAGGGGGGAGGTATCGCCAGTGGGGGATGGAGGCGGACAGGGAAGGGTGGGACGGTTATAAGTTGATGGGGCAGCGGAGTTCTAATATTCTATCATACGATCCCCAGCGAATTTTGAGACGCTTGAACGAGCGCGCTTAAGTCTTGAAGTCCTCGTGGTAAGGCCTCCTCCCCTTCGGCCGATCTAGGACGTATCCATGAACAAATGCGCAAAAAGAATGAATATTCCGCACCGCCAAGAGGGTCGAAGAGGGGACCCGACAGAAAAGCCCTACTTCGACTGACTTTGCTTACCACTAGGCTACGGGAGAGACATGGATTCATCCTCGGTAAGGTCCCAGTATCCGCTGAGCCTCGCTCCGCTAACAGGGTTGACAGAGCCATCTGAAAACATTACTCGGGCGATTTTCGCGTTACTATATCCCTGTACACCAATGTCTGACCTACCTGCACCCGAGGAGCTCGACCCCGCACTATGGCCTCCAGGACCTCCCTTCAACGCTTTGGATCCTGCGCAGGCCCAGTTTGTGCCTTTGCTTCAGGACACCTATGGGCCGATACCGTACGACCAAGCAGGCTTCGCGTACCCCGGCGCGACATCATTCTCCGGGGATATGTTGAACGCGTCGAACGGGACGCTGTGGTCGTATATGGGCGCGTTCGACACTTCGCCGCCCCCTCAGACCGTGCCCGATGTTATTCATCCGTCCTCCGATGCTCGACTCACATCCCCTCCCTCCGTGCCTACTCAAGCTACCTTCGGTCCTACTTTACCCACCCAAACGCCGCCACCTACCAGTGCTGATGGACTAGGAGTATCGTCAGGGCTCCAGCCGCTCCCGCATCCCGAAAATGCAGCGTCGCAAGTCCAGACTGCCCCTCCAGCGAAATCGGTCGGCACAGAAGAGTCTTCACCAGCTCCTTCCGTCACCGAGCCGCAAGTACAAAAGCCATCACAGTCTCGCGACGCCTCAACGCCTCCCAAAAGAGGTCCAGGACGGCAGACGTGGGCCAAGGGCAGCAAGCTGGCCCTCCTTACGAGATACAAGCCAGAGTTCCAACGAGCATGTGCCAATGGCACGACTTCGGAGTTCTACAACTCAATTCTGAAGATATGGCTCACCCTATATGGATATGACCTGCCGATCGAGGAGGACTCCCCCGTTCCCCCGCCTGAACCTCCCGAAGTCCCTCCTGCTGTTTATCCTGGGATGAACGATGTCGACGACGAGACGAAGGCTGCTCGTGGTCTGTACATCAAATCATTGCGCGTAGTAAGCACATTTCCCGAGTCTCGCGCATCATCACCTAACGGCGCCGCCTTACAGAAGCTGCGCCAATGGTTCTACCAGAGCTGTAAGAATGTTCGGAGCCGGGAGATTCACGCAGAAGCGGAGGCGCTGCTCCAGAGCTCGCGCGACCCGAAGAAGCCTCGCAAACTGGCACTTTTGCAGGGCTACGCGAAGTGATGCTGGAAAGACCGCATCAAACCGACCTTCGACGTTAGATGGAGCCCATACGAATCCGAGTTCACGGCTGCCAGTGACCGAGGCAAGGACATCAAGAAGGAGAAAGCGGCGAAATGGATGCAGGTCCAGCGTGCGGTGCTGAAAGAATTGTGGCAGCGAGAGGACGAGGAGACGAAGGCCGCCGTCAAAGCCATGATTGACGAACACCATAAGCAAGCTCTCGAGGAGGCGGAAAAAGGCCTGGACATGGACATTCCCACAACTGCCGAAGACTATGATCGGTGCGTCTTGTTAACATTCTGTATTCGGCGCATATACCGACCCTCGCTCACGTGAAACTGTTGCAGGATCTTGAAGAACATCGCACCTTACCTTAAGAATGTAGCCGACACGATCAGCAGACGTACGGGTCTCGTGTGCGCCATTCTTCTGGCTGGGCCAATCCCTGAAGAGGGCGGTCGGCTAGCTGTACGAAGGTATGCACTATTTGTGCGCGTGCGGTCCCATATTGACAGTACGTAGCATGCATGCAGGTCAGACTAGGGGCGTGGAGCCGATGGAATGGCCTATTGCAGACCCTGCAGGCTGGAATGAGGTCGAGAGGTCTATGGTGAAATTTACGAACATGGTGTACAGTACGTCTCGCGTGTGCCGTCAATTGATGAAGCTAATCATACTTACAGCGCAAGCTGACATGGCCGCACGAGCACTCACTCGGGAAGACGATAACGAAGATACACCTTTTACCACAGCAACTCGGTCGGACGCAGACACCGCGAAAGCACGCGCGAGCCCGTCTGCCCCCCTGTCTACGGCGGCAGGGGAATTATCGACTCCTCAGGCCATGCAAGTACGAACGTCGCCTCTTTCGCCGCCGACCGGTATCTATCAGCAAGAAGGATTCTCCAGAACGTCTTCACCCAGCTCGGATCCTGCAGGCACTGGAGTGCCAGTCGTCCAGAGCGAGCCGAACGGCGCAGGCGTACAAAAGCCGATGCCGCGGGCGGTCGTTCAACCACTGCCTGAAGCCAATGTCACGAATGCACCCGCGCAATCATCCCAGACACGTCCCGAGCCAGAGAAAGCGTCGCAAATGCGCGACGTGTCCCTCGAAAACACTCCGCAACCTCCTCCGTCCCCTTCCGCCACCAATGCGCAGCGAGTAACCGGTCCGCTCAAGGAAATCGACATCAGCGACTTCTCCGTGGGATGTCACAATGCGTTCAAGATCATAGTAGATCGTTACGGCTGGGCGTCGAATTTCCCGCGATGGGGAGTGTGTGTACAAGGTCTGCTACATCTCGAGATTGCTAGCAACTTCCCGGTAAGTGCAATGATTACACTAGACAAAATATGGGTTTCTGACGTGTTGTAAAGTCCAAGGATGTACGACTTCCCAAGAATTCCCAGGGTGCTCGCCCTGTGGAATTCAAGAAATGGTTCCAGGACGGGCGTCCTGACAAGACTCCCGAGGATCTAGACGTCCAGGGTTTCAGCAAGTCATGCTGGAACTGGTGGATTGTCCTACAACCACACGCGAGAGGCACCACGAAGCAAGACCGGCCTGAAAACACCGTCCTCGCCGATTGGAACGATTCTGTGCGTAAACCGACCGTCAGCGGGTTTTATCTCGTTCTGGTCGCGCTGGTGTGGTGGGGAGCACAGATCTTCGACGAAGGCCACCGCGAAACCCTCAGGGAGTGGGAAAAGCTGGTAGATGACGTTGCGTGGGCAGTAGAGTCGTGGTCGGCGGCGGAGGCACGCGAGGGCGCTGCCGCTTCCGATGAGGAAGCGGACGCAGGCGACATGGACAGCGACGAGACCAACAAAGCGGGAGGGGCCACAGAGATTGGCAGCGGCGCCCATCGTAAGCAAGCGGTAGCAAAGGGCAAGCGGAAGAAACCCGCAGGGTCCTCGACGACTGCCCGCAAGCGGCGTCGATGAGTGTACCGCGTTCTTGTACTGGCGCGCCATCGAATACGACTAGAAACAATGTATATATATATACTCTATGCTATCTACTCGCAGAATAGTCCTATGCCCGCAAACGAGAGTGCTAAGGCCTGCGCAAACGCGGTGAATGGGACGGAGGAGGTGGGGCGGACAGCTTATGTAATGTAAAACGGCGGGCTGACGGAGCAATGCTGCCCGAAAAGGGAGGATACAAACGCCCCCGGACGGACGGTGGCGGGCGCGTCTAAATAAGGCAGGAGGATAAGCGAGCGGTGCACGGGACGCCGCCGTCTCGCAGTAGCAGAATACCAGCGGGGCAGGGCAGCTGCAATAGTAGTGGATGTTTGCAGAGCCGCGGCATAAGGTCTGAAACATCATTCTCCACGGAGCTGTATACAGAATGATACATCGTTTCCAGAGCTGGCTATGCCATTTTGGGAGGGTAAAAAAATAGCGAAAAAGAGCGCAAAAAATAGATGGCCTGAGCAAGAATCGAACCGACAACATTACCATATTAGGCATAGATCTGACACTATAACCACTAGACCATGTAGCCTTACCTAACAAGTAATGTATATAATATATATAGTATGTTTTTAACAAATATATTATATGTTTTTGACGCATTCT
>SWBT01000522.1:0-11825 GCA_005298045.1 Pleurotus ostreatoroseus | reverse complement strand
TCAGCCAATTAGGCGCCCAAATAACGAATGGCTGGATTCACGGGCGCTTAATATATCCGGGAAATGATATATCAATACTATGACTAGTAAGTCAATAATGATATATCATTTATAATACTAATACTGGCGGCGGACGTGAGGGACGCGAGCGACGCGGAGGAGGCCGCGCTGGAGTCGAGCGAGGCGGCGGCGCTCGAGACGACGGACGCGGCGGAGGAGGCGACGGACGCGGCCGACGAGAGCGCGGAGGATGCGGAGGCGGCCGCGCTGGAGAAGATCGACGATGCGACGGAGGCTTCGGAGGATGTCACGGAGGACAGGGAGGACGCGACGGAGGAGGCGCGTGAGGCGGCCGACGACTCACGCGAGGAGATCGAGGACTCGCGCGAGGAGATCGAGGACTCGTGCGAGGAGGTGGGTGCGGATGGTGTGGTGGAGCTGAACGTGATAGGCGCAGTCGGCGTCGTGGCGGTCGTCGTGATCGGGAGAGAGGCTGCAAACGAGATACACGGTCAGTTTATCGGCTTATTAGGCAGTAATGAAAGGTCAGGACAGCTAATTAGATGGACAGTTGGAAGGATGGAAATACGGAAGAATGCGAAACCGAACAGGAGGGAACGGAGACGTACCTGCTGCACACTCCTGGCGTTGCGCTGCGAGCGCAGTTTGCAGCTCCGCTGGGGTACACGTGCCCTGGATGCACTGCGTCGCGGCGTCGATGAACCTCGCGTTCGTGCACACGCACGATAGGTCGGTACTGGCGGGCGAGCTCGCGTTAGGACGATGATACGACGCAAGACAGGAGAACAGTACTCACAAGCTGGTGCATCCGCCCGTGACGGCGGCCTGCGACAAGCACGTCACGACGCACGGCGTGAGTCCACTGGGGATTGAGAGAGTCGCGCTCGACGCGCGCGACTGCGCGTACGCGCCCGCGAGGAGCGCGAGGACCACGAGCTTCGCTTGGACGAGCATCGTTGCGTGATTTTCGTGCTTGGGGGCGACTCGGAGGGAGAACGAGGTCGTGCGGGCCAGACGAGATGATGGTGGTTCGAGCGGGGCGAGGCAGGGCGCGAGGGTTGGAGCCATGGGCCTTTTAGCTTTGCATCAGGCCCTCGTCCAGGAAGGGAAGGCAGGAAGGCGAACTGCCTAGAAGAGGGAACAGTGCGTGACCCCCGCGTGCCCAACATCATCGCCGCTATTGTTGGATTTCGAGAACATGTCGACGGAGGCAGTTGCCCGCTGCACGTCGTTCGCCCGCTGTCCAGTTGGACGCTGCCAGGCAGGGAACCCCGGTCGTATTCGCGCACGTGCGAAGGGGGAGCTACGAGCGGTCTCGACCAGTCCTGTAGGTAGAAAACACGGATCGATGAAAGAAAATATGAACGCGAACATACATGAGAGAGATAGCCAGGAACATACCGTACGCCGCAAGCATATGATGACCTGGGGCCTTTCGTCATCCCATGGTCCTGTTCCAAGGCACAATCAAATCCTCCATACTTTGGAGCATTGCACACCGTTTCCATCGAGTGTATATGGACGCCACAGCGGTGCCGAACAGTCGCAACGACCTGAAGTGAGGTAGGTGTCGAGGAAAAAGAGGCGTTTGGCGCTTCACAGCCCGACGCTTCCTGTATTTGGCGCTTGATGCGCCCCGTGTCGACCGACCCGCTGTGGTCGAGCGAGGGCTCGTCTCAGCTTCAACATGGACAACGATACAGCCCTTCTTGATTGCAGCTTTACCTCGAAACGTAAATCCCCGGAACATCAACAGCAAGACTTGCGTGCACGAGGAGACGGCGGACTCGGAACGTGGCGCGGGAAAGCGGGCCGGGGCCGCAACGCGCGCGTGCGTGCCGTTCGTCGACTTCGACTGCGACGACCACGACCACGCACCTGGACCTCGCGACATCCCGGGCTAATTAGCCTGCCCGGCCCCCCGGGGAGAGGCAGGCTAACTAGCCCCGGAGTCACTTGTGCCGCATGCTACGTATAATTATCGAAATATCTTTGTATTTACCATGTAGAGTAAGGGTGCCGCGCTTGTATAATAGGGGAGTTCAGAGTAGCGTTTATGAGGCGTTTCGGCGTCGTTTTTGAGAGTCGTTTCGGCGCCGTTTTAAACCTGCGTAAACGACGCGGAAACGTCGAAACGCGCGAAACGTCGAAACGGCTCCGGAGCCGTTTCGACACTCGTTTCGAGCTCATTTCTGCTGCATCCAGAGTAGTTTACTTATACTGTAACAAATGATTTGTATTGAATACTAGTCGGTTCTTATCTCAACGTAGTCAGCCTCAACATCAGTATCGATCGCCCGCAACATGCCCCGAGCCCTCTGTCCCCTCTCCTTTTGCCAACATGCCTCCCCGGGCTCAATCCACTCGAAAGCGTGCTGTCACACCTACTGCCAACGAGGTTGCGCGTCCAGAGAAGAAGGCCAAAACCCGGTCCAGCAAGGCAGCGGCAGCTTCTAAGAACAAGAAAAAAGGGGCTGCTCGAACCGAGCAGGATCCCTCTTCAGACAGCTCGGAGGACCCTTCTGAGTCGGAGCTGCAAACACAGACGAACACTAGTACACAGGTAGACGTGAAGTCAGTGCAGCATCTTTTAAGTTAGCTGCTCTAAAAGCAGAGACTCACCTTTTACGCAGATGGAAAGACCCCAACCTTACATGGAGCCTCCTAAAGGTCATCACAGACAACAAGGAGGTCCAAGATGCTTTGTATCCTCCACCGGGTTCCAATCGCTCGACGGCTAAGGGCGGGGGAAAACCCAAGACCGAATACCATCAGCTCATAGCGGAAGCGGTGTTCGGAAATGCCTCGCAGTATAAGACGCAGTATTTGGCTGCTAAATCCAACAAGAAGCTCGCTGCTAAGTGGAGTGATAAGATCAAGAACCGGCTGGTCGTGTAAGTTTGATTTGACTCCTCTCACATCGAAAGACTCACCATGTAGCGGTTGCAGTATCGAGCGCGACGTCAAAGGCTATATCAACGATCTAGGCCAAACAGGAGCCGGAATAGAAAGGCCCGAGGATATCGACTGGGATGCAAACAATGAGTTTGTGAATAAGACTCGTGCGTGCGCTCTGTTGTATGTTTGAGTTCGTTGATACTCACTTCAAGGCGACCTTTCAGGGGAGATTCTTGACGCCTGCCCGTGGTTTTTCGAATTCCGTGCCTTGATTGGCCAACGACCCAACCGCACCCCCACTGGTCTTGGTAACAACACCACAGGAATCGACGTTGACATCTTGGTGCCAGCTAGCGCTACTGATGGCGCAAAAGAAGACGACGCTACTGCAAAAACTCCAGACGACCAATCCACTCCTGTCTCACCTGTGTCTTCCGCCTCGCCGTTATCTGAAGACTCTGAAGGCGACAAGTCAGACTATAACTCAGCTACTGAAGGCGGTAACGGCGAGAAAAGCACTCCACCAGCAGACTCAGATCACGATGAACCTCCCACTGCTGCAGCTCCCGAAACGACCCGAAAGTCGACTTCCCGCAGCTCGTCAACTGCACCCAAGGCACCTTTGGTTGTAGCCATAATACATTAACCCCCCGTAACATGATCGCAACCGTTTTGCATTATACACCGACATGTTATCCCGCGGTGCATAATGCATTACGGTACCAAGCGGGCCAAAGCCCTGCGCTAGTTTGCGGCAGCTGTCGTTAGGCCCAATACGGTAATTCGGCCTGATGGCCTGTCCTCACGCGCGCTTTGCACTCAAATCCGCTCTGCCGGCCGTGCCGAAGTGCTTTCCGAGCGCTCTCTTCAGCACACGCGCTCCTATTGGTCGCGGGGATCGATGCGCGCGCCGCCCCGCGCCCTCGCGCGCTCCCGCGCGCCCTCGCGCGCTCCCGCGCGCCCACCGTCGCTGGCGGGCTTCCCATTGTCGCCCTTCATTCTATAATCCCCAGGATAGTTGTAGAAGTAGTTTATTTCTATCATGGTAGTGCGAAATGGTGTAATAAAGCAGTTGCGCGACAATGATGACCGCCGCGCACGTTGGGCGCGCGCGTTCCCACGGTCCCGCACGATAGCGACGGCGGGTTTCTGCTCACCAATAGAAGCAACGAGTAAGCTCTTTTTATTGAGCATTAGAGGGAGCAACATAAAGAGGCGAGGAGGGCACGAAAAAGTCCACGCTGCCGCTTTGCGGCCGCCGTTTTGCCATATTTGGCAATCCCGCCCATCGCGCCCGATGATGACGGTGGGATTGGGCTCATCAATGAATGTGGCGGGTCTGAGCTCCTCTAACGGAGCGTTAAAGAGACCAGCACAAGGAGGCGATGAGCATCCTGGGGAGCCCATCTCACTCCTGTATCGCCGCGCTTTTGCCGGATCTGGTAGGCCCGCCGCGTCCACTGGATGCGCTGCTCGTTCACGGAATCGGTATACGTCTGGCACAGTCGCTGGCTGCTTGGACGCGGGCGGGGACGTGCATGCGGAGGCGGGCGGCGAAAAGCGCCAAGCGCGCTCGCGCGCGCGCGATCGCGCGCGGTCTCCTCGCTGTGCTCGATGGCGGGCGGGGGCTAGGGAGGTAACTCCCAGGTTTGCGTCCGTCAGTTAATACAGTATCTAAAAGTACATAATACATGCAAAAACACTGATATAGTACGTAGGAAAGTGGTCACAGCGACGCCAGGACGTCGTCCAGCTCCAGATAAGCGATGTCGGCCTCGTCCTCACCCAGCTCCAGTACACCCGCTTCGTCGTCCGCCTCGTTCTCCTCGTCTGCGTCGTTTCCACGTTCCGGGTCGCTGAGGGCGTTGTTGGCAGTTCCAGCGCGCGTCGCATACTGTGAGCGGGGGACGGGCTCGCTGCTCTCCCCAACCCCTGTCGACTCCTTTGCTGCTGATGCGCCGGCGGGGGTCTTGCCAAGTTCAATGAGTGCCTTCGTGTGTTGCCATCTGTTGGAGAATTGACTGGCGAGGCCGCGATGCATCGCGGCCTGCTCAGCGGCGTACGCACGAAGCCCTGCCTGTAAGGCAGGGCTAACGTCCTGACGGAGGGCTCCTCGCTTGTCCCAATCGGCGGCCTTCCACTGCAGGAACGCCACGCTTCGTCTCAGCTCTTCAGGAAGGAGGCGAAGCTCCTCCTTCCATCGGTGGATGCGCGCGCGAGCCTTCAGCCATTCAATACGAACACCTGTGAATGCTGTCAACTTGTGGGACGTAGGAATGAATGTGACTCACCCTCAGCAAGCGCATCCGTGCCCTCCGCCCCTCGCCAGATCCAGGAGACGGTACGTCTCCCTTCTCCTACGCCGGTTCTTTGTTTCTTCTTGCGGTGCGCAGCCGTCGGGTCGTCGTCTTCCATAGCGCGGAGATCTTCTGACTTGAGCTCCAGGTACTTATCCTTGTAGAGGACGTCCCAGTCCCCCCCACCGCCAGTGAGTGAAAAGAGTGCTTCACGGGCGGCGCGGTATTTATCCGCGCCCTGTCGAATTCTTCGCTCGAGGCTCTCCATGAGCCCCCGCGCCCGCGTGTTGGGCCCCTGGTGACGCACGTTGATGCGTTTGTATTGATGGAGGCCCGTGCGCATCTGTATCTTGGTCCGTATACTGTTGAGGGAGTCGTTGCATTGCGCCACGCGCATCTGCAATTCTTGGTCGATCAAACCGTCGGCGAGGCCGTCGACAATGGCCTTCCGCGCCGTCGCCTTCCTGGTGGTGATGTCGGGAGAAGTGTCTGAGGGGCTGGCGCGACAGGGTCTGAGGAGATCGGACGGGAGGAGGAGGCAGCTGTTCTCAATGAGCTGGTTGGAGATGGACGATGGGGTCGAGGACGACGGCGGAAGGTATTGTTCCGCGCCTGATGCTAAGATCCGAGGCACCATCGGCATGTACACTGATTGGACCTCGCGGAACCGAAGAATACGCCGCGTAAGCGTGGTTCGTGATTCGAAGATCTTGACTGAATTTTCTTTGCTGGTCTCAGAGCGCAGATGCCGTCTGCTCACTGTTCAGTAGTGGAATCACTTGAGTGAAAATGACTTACTGTTGCTCCTCAAGCTCTAATCCAATGGTAAGGAAGGCTGAAGGGGATACATCGTGCAAAGCGATTTTCTTCCCAGTGCGCACGCGTTCTTCTTCCTCTTCGGCCAGTTTACGCCGTACCGAGCTTTCGGACGGTCCTGGGAAACCATATTTAATGAGCGCCTTGCATGATTGGTCGGGGACTCACCATCATCTTCATTGATGTATGGATCTGGTTGGCTGAGATCCTTCTCCCAATCCAACACGGATTTCTCCCATTTTTTCATCGTAGCAGCGTCGATGGACTTAGAGAAAGCATCAAAGTCAGCCTCCTGAGCTGAGGCATTCTTGTGCGCTTCTAGATATTTTTTGCACAAGGAGTCACCTGTGCAAAATTAAGGTTCGATGCAATCGTGAAACGTCAGACGGTGCTTCCTTACCGAGTTTGACAAGATTACGCCAGTTCATAAAGCCAAACTGGTCGTTCAAGGTTCCCTGACGTGATCCCGGCCCCATCATCTTCGTGCTGTTGGTGATCGGCTGGATCACCCACCACCGACGCTCGATGCCCTCCCCATCGCTGCGAGCGGCACCTGGGATGAAGTTCAGGGAGTAGCGGGAGTGGCCCGCAGCCTTGTGTGAATACCAGTGAAGCTTCCCAATTGCCCACATCAGTTGCTCAAAGCCGGGGATCTTAGACGGATGGTACTCCGGGGGAAGCTCGGTGATCCGCCCTTCCAAATAGAGCAGCCAATGACAAACGATGTCATACGTCGTAAAGGGATCAATGCCGCGAAAATGACGGAGCGCTGAGGCCCAAACGAAATCCATATTCACGAATCTGCAGTGCATAGGATCAGATTTTTGGTCCTTGAAGTGAGTTTTGGTTAGTACTGACCTTTCTCCTACCTGTAAGTCACCGACGCTTGTAGGGAGCATGAATTCATGGCGTCCGCAGATGCACGCGCCCACGCCTGTTGCCGCATATCCATTATGGAACTTGGTATCCGCATGATCAAGGGCAGCCAACCCGTTGCACGTTGCCATCTGTCAATTCATTAGCGAGATCCAAATCGGCATGCAACTTCTTACCGCTTTCTGTCCTTTGTATTTCGCGATTTCAGCTCTGTATGGTGCTTCTTCTACAAAATATGCTAGACCATCATCAATTATAGGATCCTTGCTCTCGTCGGAGACAGCAAATCGCTTCACGCGGAAGCATGCATCCACAGAGACGTACAGGCGGTAGAGGAACCTGGGAAATATTAATATTAATCTTCGATCGCGAAGATGATGCATACTTATCAGCTTCCGGAACATTTTCCCACCCACTAGGGATGTTCACGCCTGGCTGCGGGCATGCCGGGCACAGAACTGCAAGGTCGCCAGGCTTTGTGCCAGGTATCCCAGAAGGATCATGACCCCGGCCGGCTCGTTTGAGCATTTTTAGATGTTTCCATTCTCGAATAGAGCGTGAGAATGCTTTGTAGCAGTCCTGCGACGCATGATCAGGCGATGCAACCGACTCCAGGAATATGGCGCACCCGAGTGGACCGAAGGCCGGTGTTGTCAGTTAACCTCTCCAGCGCCATGTATAGATCATATACGCCCGACTTCGATTGCACATTCTGGATGTGAGTCGTTTCGAGAAGCGTGAAGGTGGAGCAGGTCATTGGGTCTTGCTCAGTTGCGGGATACAGAGAGTTCCGCATCAGTTGCTGCCGGACATTGCCTGCGGCTTCGGCCCGATCGCAACCGCAATAGTTGATCGACGTGGGATGAATACCGTTCGTATGGAGAACGACCATCTTGGATCGTGCAGGTATAGGGTGTGCGCATTTCTCGCTTTGCTTGTGGCCCAACTGAATAGTTAGGCCTAGTGACTGAAGAGTCACTTTCTCAAAATACGAGCCGTTCCATTTCTACGAAGATTGTCAGTGATCGTGTGATGGACGTCGTGTGCCTTCTGCGTACCTTGATCCGATGGAAGGGCGACCGTGCATGATCGACAATGACGCATTCGACGCACTGGTCCTTGAAGTCCGTAAGCTCAAAACAATCTTCGCATCGGTATATTGCTTCTCGTTTCTTGCCGTCAGTGCATGTGATACACCAATGTGAGTCTGTGAAACTACGTCCCTCTCCACGAAGAAGCTCGTCGAGAAATTCGGGACGATGAGGAACCCAATTCTTGAACGGCTGATCCTACAGAGAACGTGAATATCAGCCGCATCACGAAGTCTCATTAACGTACCGAGGAGATGTACCGCTTCTTCCGAGATTCTTCCCCAGTCGATCGTCCATTAGCCTTCTTGATGCTCTCGCTGACGGCATCAAGGTCGATGGTAGCTAGATCGACAAATTCGTTTGCAAGATCTGTGTCTGTGTTGGGGGTTTCGGACTCTGTGCATAGGTTTAAATCTCCGTGTTGGCGCAAAATGCGTCGTCCGTCTGCGGACAATTTTTCAGTAACGACTGAGACTGGGGTACGATCCTCCTCGTGATCTGAGAGACTGAAGATTAATTCATCGCTTACAACCGCGAGCTTCTTGCGACGCTGTCTTGATGTTTTCTTCATGTCTGAGTTTCGCGGCGTATGGAAACTGAGTTAGTTTGCTGTTCACAGAAGAGGTCCTTCTTATATCGCAAAGAGAATGTGCATACTGTGTGCAGTCATGCACCCAGGCTCCGTGTTCAATGCTGGAAACTTCATAGACACTCATAGCAGGCATGTAACTCATATAGCATAATGAACATAATGAATACATCATGGAGGCAGCATGGAGGCATCATGGAGGGGTACGAAGTATAGGTAAAATGAAAACGTTACGTTCCGCTACTCTTCCTCGGCATCCGGGACTTCCTCGACTCTCTTGCCCATGTATAGACGTGTGAAGATCCTGCAGCCTTCGTCATACGACGAAGCTGAGACGATCTTCGCGCGGAGCGAAGGGCCGAGGGCGGAGAACGCATCAAACCTGCAATGATGAGACATATGAGTGAAGGAGTTTTCAAAAAGAAGAAGCTTACGCTTCTCTGTATACGCCTGGGCAACGCCCACGAACCACTATCCATGTTAACCGAGTGTTGCGGGCCGCGTTGTATGCATCTCGGAGCGAGGGCGGAACTTGCCATGGGTCTGCAACGGGGGAGCTGAAACTGGACACGACAGATGGGGACGGGGATGGAGATGAAGGGCGAGTGCCGGTTTCTGAAACCATCGACAGCTGTGTCCAATCAAGGTCATCATAACAGGATGGAATGCGCGGATAAATGCGTACGGGAGGGAGATCAGCAGCGGACACGCGCTGCCGCTCAGATCTCCTACTCGGCTGCCTGTCAGATGCAGCAGACGTGCTGCGGCGCGGAGGAGACGAGGGTGTGGTGGAAGAAACAATAGCGGAGTTGTGCGTGCGTTGTGGCTGGCCTGTTGGGACTGGGGTGCGCGGGGGAATGTCTTGCGAGGGTTGGGAGCGAGATACAGATCTTCTACGATGGCCCACAGCATCTGCGCCCACCCAAAACGCAATGCGAGCATCTTGGAGAGTTGGAAATCTTTGGAATCTTGCCCCCGAAAAGCCAGTGACGGAGAGGCCGGCATCGTCCCTACGGATTTCAGTAGATCTGCGCTATGAGAGAAAGTGAGTACATACCAGCAATAGAACAACCCAGTTGTGTATCCATTCCATACAACATAAACTCGACTCCCTCTTTGCGTGCGAGGATCACCATGGGGCATGATTGACATGTCCGCGCCGCGAGGAACGTCGCGGATGGTGAGATCCCCTATGTCCCCATCGATATCTTCAGGTTCTGCTATGAGAGACATTCAGAAACAAAATGAAAGAAAAAATCCCAGTGATCGATGGGTTCGAGTTGAATGTCGAGGTGGGTTGAAGCATGCGGAGGTCGTGCTGCACACACATATCGATCGCGCGCTCATTATCTAAGCGCCTAGCTAGCGGTTATCAGCCGCGTGACCCGACCGTGGTTGTTCGCAGACAACCACCATGGCCAGAAAGAGAACCGGCGTACGCCGCGGCAACAAGGGCAACTTCCATGGGTCTCGACTTGCCTTCCTCGAAGGACGACTCGCTGCCTACGCCGCCGTTGTGAAGAACAGAAAATTCGAGCCGTTTTGGACAAGCCTATACGCCGACTACTAGAAAGCATTTCCGTGGCACATCCCCCTCTCTGTCGAGCCCGACGAGAGCAACATGATTTTGGACGAGCCGGAAAGCCCCGAGCTGGAGGAGAAGAGGTCGAAAGTCGTCAAGAAAACTAGACAGGTATGTTTTCCCAGCTCGCCCCCCCAAACCCCCCCCCAAATCCCCCCAAATCCCCTCGAACCCCCCCCCCTCGAACCCTCCGAACCCCCCTCTCGGATCTCCACCCCCCTTCTAGTATCTTACGTGGCACTAACCGTTGATTTATAGCGCCTCAAGAGCTGGTATCGACATCGCTGGGTCAGTTCGGGTCGCGACAAACGTAATCCATGGGACGTTCTCCTCAAGACCTTACACGAAGTCGATGCAGTGCCCCCGAGGCGGATACCGGGATGGAAGGCTTTCATGCGCACGAAGTCCGACATAATCGCTGAGCTCTATCACAAGGAAAACCCGGGCAAGACCCCCCAGCAACGAGCGCGCGATTTGAAGACGCGTTGCACGCTCGCTCGGCGACTATGGGACGAGCTCACTGAAGCGGAGCGCAAGAGCTTCGAAGAATCGACCACTGCCGAGTATGAGGAGGAGCTCGCAGCGTTCAAGGAGAAGAAGGATCTCGTCAACGGGGCGATCGTGCCCACTCGAGAGAAACAGCTAGAGTGCGCGTTCTTTTTTTTTTTTCCTAACGTTCCCAAACTGATGCCTTTGTAGAGCCAGGGAAAACATCACCGCGGCTGTGAGCCCGCTCCTCGATCTCATCGCTAACTACACCGGAACGTGCGTTAGCCTCTTTCTCGGCTCTCCGCCGACCGACGACAACAAGATGTTCTATCTCAAGGGGATCAATTGCGGGACCACGGCCGACACAAAACTTACATGGTCCGAGTACGATAAGGAGAGCTTTCACGCCGCGATGAAAATATTTTCATCGTTCGTTCTCAAGACAGATCGTAAGTTTTCTCATTCTCTATCAAATAGGAAGCTAACGATTCTTTACAGCGATGTCGAAGGTATCTGACGAAGAGCTGGCCGCGGCCGGGGGCGCAGACGTCGAAGAGTTCATGGAAATTGACGACTCGGACGACTCCAACGATCCCGACTCATCCGACTCGTCCGACTCGTCCGACTCGGACAGCGAGTCGTCGGCCTCGGACAGCAGCGAAGACGAAGAGCCACTCAGAGTGGTACAGGCGAAGAAGAAGACGGGGCGCACATCCAAGCAGAGAGCCAAGCCCCAAGCCAAGTCCAAGAATGCGAAATCCAACGGGAAAGCGGGGGCCAAAGCCAAGGCGAAGCCCAAGACAGCGGGGAAGAAGAAGACCAAGCCCTCGACACCCACTACCCCCACGATGGACGACCTTCGGCTGGGCCGCGAGCTGCAAGAAGAATTGCGGCAGTTGGGGCCGCGGGCACGCGCAAAGCAGATGAAGATACTGGCGGGAAGTAGTGAGTGGGAGCGGGATCGAGAGAGCAACCTCGCCCGAAATCGTGCCCTCTGGAAGAGGATCGATAACGGAGAGACGATCGAGTTCGAAGAGGAGAGGACTCGCCGCGGGCCCTCCCAGGCCCCGCCGCCTGCTCCCGAGCCCTCGCCGCCGCCTGCTCCCGAGCCCTCGCCGCCGCCTGCGCCCGAGCCCTCACCGCCGCGCGAGGCGTCGCCGCCGCCT
>SWBT01000426.1:0-11888 GCA_005298045.1 Pleurotus ostreatoroseus | reverse complement strand
AGGTACAGAACATCCTGCTGTGGGTGCCTGAGTGGGACGGTACTGTCCCTACGCCGGTCATCATCAAGCCCAAGCCGCTTTGGACCGGCAAACAAATCCTCAGCCTGTGCATACCCCGAGGCATCAACATCCACCGTTCACCTGATCCCAAGTCGTCAAACCCTGTTTTCGACGACGGCATGCTCATCGAAAACGGTGAGATCATCTTCGGTATTGTGGACAAGAAGACGGTCGGTTCCGCGCAGGGCGGTCTCATCCACGTCGTCTTCCGCGAGAAAGGTCCAGAAGCCACACGAGGATTGTTTACTGCCCTTCAGCAAGTCGTGAATTACTGGCTATTCCACAATGGGTTCAGTATCGGTATCGGAGACACGATCGCGGACAGGAAGACGATGGCGCACATTGCGGAGCAGATCGCCATTCGCAAGCAGAACGTCGTCAATATCATCGACGACGCCGCCCACGATCGCCTCAAGCCCCAGCCGGGTATGACCATCCGCGAGTCTTTCGAGTCGAAGGTAGAGCGCGAGCTCAACTTGGCCCGTGATCAGAATGGTCAGTATGCCCAGAAGCACTTGAAGGAGGACAACAACGTCAAGCAGATGGTGGTCGCGGGATCCAAGGGATCGTTCATCAACATCTCCCAGATGTCTGTCTGTGTCGGTCAGCAGATCGTGGAAGGACGGCGTATACCATTCGGCTTCCGGCATCGTACCCTTCCGCACTTCACCAAGGACGACTTCAGTCCTGAAGCGCGCGGCTTTGTGGAGAACTCCTACCTTAGAGGTCTCACGCCTCAAGAGTTCTTTTTCCACGCCATGGCTGGACGCGAAGGTCTGATCGATACGGCCGTGAAGACAGCAGAGACCGGTTACATTCAGCGTCGTCTGGTCAAGGCTCTTGAGGACGTGATGGTGTGCTATGACGGCACCGTCAGGAACTCTCTGGGAGACCTCATCCAGTTCGTGTATGGCGAGGATGGCATGGATGGTGCCTTCATCGAACGCCAGAACATCGAGACATTCGCTCTCACCAACAGGGAGTTCGAGCATGACTATCGGGTAGACGTCACAGATCCTTCTGGCGGTTTCCTCCCCGGAGTGCTCCAAATCGGTCTTGACGACAGCTCGCTAGAACTCCAGGGCAAGCTCGACGAAGAGTTCACGCAGCTATCTGAAGACCGTGGGCTACTACGGAAGACCATCTTCCCGAGAACGGATCCAACTGCTCCCCGCTACCTCCCTGTCAACCTCCAGCGAATCGTGCAGAACGCCATTCAGATCTTCCACATCGACCGCAGAAAACCCAGCGACCTAGAACCCTCCTATATCATTGACTCCGTCCGTGAGCTATGCGATCGTCTTGTGGTCGTACGTGGCGATGATCCGCTCAGCAAGGAGGCGCAGGCGAACGCGACGCTCATGTTCCGCATGCATCTACGCGCGACATTTGCAGCTCGACGTGTGCTCGAACGCTATCACCTCAACCGCGAAGCCTTCGAGTGGGTACTGGGCGAGGTCGAGTCGAAGTTCAACCAGTCTTTGGCTAGCCCTGGTGAAATGTGCGGTACCCTCGCCGCGCAGTCTATTGGGGAACCCGCGACGCAGATGACGTTGAATACGTTCCACTACGCTGGTGTCTCGAGTAAGAACGTCACGCTCGGTGTCCCGCGTCTGAAGGAGATCATCAATGTGGCTACGAACATCAAGACGCCTTCGCTCACCGTCTACCTCACGCCGGAGTATTCGAAGGCTGACGTTCTGGCGAAGCAAGTGCAGCAGGAACTCGCGTATACTTCTTTACGCACTGTCACCGCCGCCGTGGAAATTTGGTACGACCCGGACCCCGTCACAACCATCATCGAGGAGGATAGCGTGTTCGTGGAGTCTTTCTTCGCTATCCCTGACGAAGAAGTCGAGCAAAAGCTTCACCTGCAGTCTCCTTGGCTGCTCCGTCTAGAGCTGGACCGTGCCAAGATGATCGATCGTAAATTGACCATGGCTTACGTCGCAGGTCGCATTGCTGAGAGCTTCAAGACGGATCTCTTCGTCATTTGGAGTGAAGACAACTCCGAGAAGCTCATTATCCGTTGCCGTGTGCTCGGTGGTGCGGACAAGGAGGACGACGGTATGGGCAGCGTTGAGGAGGATATCTTCCTCCGCCAACTAGAGAACACCATGCTCAACTCGGTCAGCTTGCGCGGTGTGCAGGGCATCGAACGCGTGTTCCTGCTCGAGCACGACAAGATCATCGAGACGCCTGAAGGTGCTATTGAAGCGCGCTCGGACAAGGAGTGGGTGTTGGAAACTGACGGTGTCAACCTGAAGACCGTCATGACCATCGAGGGCGTCGACTTCACGCGGACATACTCGAACAACTGCGTGGAGATCTTCAACGTGCTGGGTATCGAAGCCGCTCGCGCAGCGATCATGAAGGAAATGCGAAACGTCATCGAGTTCGATGGTTCATACGTCAACTACCGTCACCTCGCGCTGCTCTGCGACTTGATGACCCACCGCGGGTCCCTCATGGCTATCACTCGCCACGGTATCAACCGGGCGGATACGGGTGCACTTATGCGCTGCTCGTTCGAGGAGACGGTTGAAATCCTCATGGAGGCAGCGGCCGTTGGCGAAAAGGATGACTGCCATGGAATTGCGGAGAACGTTATGTTTGGGCAGATGGCACCTATGGGAACAGGGGCTTTCGATGTCGCGCTCGACATTGATATGTTGAAGGACGTGATCGTCGATCACCGAATACCCGTGCAGAGCAACATGCTCGCCGCTGCCGTTGACGGGGGTATGACTCCTGGACAAGTGGCTATGACCCCGTACGACAGCAACTCGCCAATGTGGAACACTGACATGTCCTTCAAGGGCGAGTCCGCTGCGTTCTCGCCGCTTGCGGTGAATAGTGGGGACGACGGTGCCAGTCCCTTCCACCTCCCGACCGGCTACGGACCGAGTCCCATGCGGCCAACTGGGGAGATGTCTCCCGCCCCTGGCTACAGCCCCAGCTCGCCAAATGTCTACTCCCCGACATCGCCGTACGTACCTCAGTCACCATTCGGCGGCGCGACATCGCCTTTCGGCACGTCCCCGTACGCGACCTCGCCATTCTACGACCGCAGTCGCGGACCGACGTCTCCTACCTATTCGCCAACGTCCCCCGCACTTAACCTCACGTCGCCTGGGTACTCGCCGACGAGTCCTCGCTACTCGCCAACGTCGCCATCATTCTCCCCGACGTCGCCGCGGTACAGTCCACAGTCCCCGTCGTTCAGTCCAACGTCTCCGCGATACTCGCCAACGAGCCCCTCGTTTAGTCCGGCGTCTCCTCGCTGTAAGTACTCATTATTCCATAATTTTTTACCCTTTCACTCACACTTTCGACAGATTCTCCAAGTACGTCCTATGTTGTACATGAGTTTGAACTTACTAACACAGATTCCGCTTTTGTTCAATCTATAGCCTGTAAGTCTACACCGCCCTCATGCATACTAAGGTCGTACTAACGTACCGTTACAGCACCGGCCCAAATGTCGCCGTCTTCGCCGCGATACTCACCTACCTCGCCTACTTCTCCCACATCGCCGAAATACTGTGAGTAATACTGCTATCAGCTGTACTAGCTAGTTCTGACATCGTGGAATAGCACCTACCTCGCCGACTTATTCTCCGGCCTGTAAGTTCCTGCATAAACCGATTTTGACTTGACTAATTGCTTTGCTTTCTCTCTTCGTAAGCTCCCGCATACTGTAAGTCGATGTTTTGGTCATCGTATACTGGAACATGCTAACCATGTCCACAGCACCTGCCTCGCCGGCTTACAGTCCCACGTCGCCGCAATGGTCGCCTTCAAGCCCCTCGCAGCAACAGAATGGGACCAACGGTCGCGGTCATTCTTATAGCACGTCGCCCTCGTGGGACTGAGGCTCTCTTGATATGAGCGGCGCGCGCTGCTGTCCTCTTGATTTCTTTGCTCTGTCGTCGGTCATAACACATATCCTCTAGCTCTGTCATTGCATGCATGTAGATTAGCAAATATCGTATTCATACCGCGAGATACGGGTGTATCTCGATTTCGCCAATAACTGCGGGTCCCGGAGCCGTACAATCAACGTGTTTACTTACGCGCTACTATTTACACTTACTGCGATAACAGACCGATAAGAAGCAGTTGTTATCTTGTAACTAGATAGTTTGTTACTGACGTATTTCGGCGCTTAACGACGTTGACTACATTGCCTCACTGCGGTCCACGGCGATCACACTTCTGTCTCCAACGCCCACCCTTCTCGTCGCCTCGACGGCGTAGATAACCGTCATGGCCACCGCAGTGACTGGGCCGCCCGTCGTTGAGGAGGGGAAACTCCTCAGCGAGTCTCTGAGCACTGTGAAGATCCAGGTGCAGCAGATGCGACGGTACCTGGTACGTTTCTCCGTCCCTTTGGTCTTCAAGGGTGTGCACTCAATCATGCGTCCCATAGGAACTTGACCAGCTCATGGATGCTCTTAAAAGCGCGAGTCTTATGCTTGCGGAGCTGCGAACGTCCTCCCTTTCCCCCAAACAGTATTATGAACTGTGTGCGTACGCCAGATCTCAATATAACCCGCGAACAAGTCTTTGACGAATAGCCTTGACAGACATGGCTGTATTTGATGCTCTGAGACATCTGTCTAACTATCTGTACGACGCCCACACCCAAGGCCGGCACCATCTCGCAGACTTGTACGAGCTTGTACAATACGCTGGCAATATCGTTCCCCGGCTGTATCTCATGATAACTGTCGGTTCCGTGTACATGTCGATACCAGATGCACCCGTGAAGGAGATTATGAAGGACATGATGGAGATGTCGCGCGGAGTCCTACACCCCATACGCGGCCTATTCCTGCGACACTATCTCAGCGGACAGACGAGGGACCATCTTCCCGTGGGCAATGATCCAGGGTATGTAAACAACCTATCGGTTCTCCCTCGGCTAATGCTCGTGCAGTCCTTGCGGTAACCTACAGGATTCTATCACATTCCAGCTCACCAACTTCATCGAAATGAACAAGCTCTGGGTTCGTCTTCAGCATCAGGGCCATTCACGCGACAGGGAAAAGAGGGAGATGGAACGTAAAGATCTTCGAATTCTTGTTGGTACCAACCTCGTACGCTTAAGTCAACTTGAGGGCGTCGATCTCGATCTCTACCGGACGACCATATTGCCGAACATCTTACAGCAAGTTGTTAGCTGTAAAGATGTCATCGCCCAGGAGTATCTTATGGAGGTCGTCATTCAAGTAAGTGAAGCTCGGCTGGTACCTACCCATAACTTAACTATGCTTTCATAGGTGTTCACGGATGAATTCCACCTCTACACTCTAGGCCCGTTCCTCTCTGCTACGGCGCAGCTGCATCCCAAAGTCAATATCAAGCAGATCGTCATCGCGCTTATCGACCGTCTAGCGGCATACGCTGCGCGCGAGGCCGAGAACGAAGATCCCGAAGAGACTAAACGGCAGGAAGAGGCAGCTGCGCGGCGTCTCGCCGAGAAGGTCAAGATACAGAAAGACCGAATCCGACAGCATAGCGGCGTCAACGGAGGGAGTCTTCCGGAAACACCGACATATGAAGGCTCAAGCGAGTGGCATTCCACGGTCGAAACTGCCGTCACCGAGAAAGTACCTACGGATAGCGAGGTTGAGAGTACGGTAGAGGAAGATGAGGAGAAGGTGGACAAGGGCAAGGAGAAGGAGAAGGCTGAAGAACCGGCAGTGAAGAAATTCAGAGGCATCCCGGAGAATGTCGAGCTGTTCGAGGTATTCTGGCACCAGGTCGTCGAGCTCATCAAGGTGCGTTGGTATGTTCCTGTACGATGTGTCACAGCCTAACCATTCTATAGGCTCGGCCAGATCTGTCGATACAAGATATCACCGCGTTGTTCGTATCGCTAACGAACTTGTCGCTTAGCTGTTACCCAGATCGGCTCGAATATGTTGATCAAGTACTTGGTTTCGCGCACGACAAGATCCAGAAATTCTCCACTAGGTAAGCCCTAAGGCGCGCTGTCAAAGCTTTCGTCTGATCGTTTTATATAGTCCGGACTTGCATGCCCCTCAAACCACAGCGAACCTCGCTGCCCTACTACTCGCACCCATTAACTCGTATCAATCTGTCCTCACGCTGCTCGCACTCCAGCGATACGTTTCTTTACTTTCTCAGCAGCCCTTCTCCACGAGAAGATCGCTTGCGCACGCTGTCATCTCTTCGGTACTTAAGAACGAGACCGTTATCGAGTCACCAGAAGACGTAAACGGTATTCTCGAGCTCTGTGGCGTCCTGATCAAAGATCAACAAGACGGAGCTCCGAGTCAACCGGCCGCTAGAGATCGTAGGGGAGGTCCATACATACCCGAGAAGGAGGAGTTGGCGGAAGAACAAGGATGGATAGCACGGATGGTCCATCTTTTCCGCGCGGAATCGCTGGATGTACAATTCGAGGTAGGTCTTCGCATACTGTCTCAACAAACTCTTTCTCAAACAGCAAGTTAGCTTCTGCAAACAGCACGGAGACACTTCGAGCTCGGAGGCGAGAGGATGCGTTTCACGTATCCTGCACTGATCACAGCGACAATCAAGCTGTGCCGGCGGTACAAGAACAGAGAACATCTGGTATGGAGGCTTTTGAGTTCGTGTTGTGGCTACAATTCACAGTTTAAATAGGAAGAAGATTGGCAGAATAAGGTGTCGACGATCCTGAAGTTCATCCGTCAATTGATTTCCATTCTTGCCACGACGGTGGAAGCGCCGTCAATAGGGTTGCGATTGTTCCTGCTGGCTGCGCAGGTGGCCGACGAGTGCGGTTTCGAAGACCTCACCTATGACCTCTACGTGCAGGCATTTTCGGTGTACGAGGAGAGCATCTCTGACAGCCGTGCTCAGCTACAGGCGATCACACTCATCATAGGCACGCTCCAAGGCGCGAAGGTGTTCAGCGAGGACAACTACGACACGCTCATTACCAAGGCCGCGCTGCATGGCGCACGACTGTTGAAGAAGCCTCATCAAGCGACCGCGGTCAATCTGGCGAGTCATCTGTGGTGGCAGGAGGTCGTGGCCGGGGAAGAAGAAGCGGCGAGCTCGCCCAAAGAACCGGAGGCGCCTGTGGCGAAGGACGAGAACACAGAGAGCCCGAAAGCGGTGTGTTCTTATTGTAAAGTTTCGACGCCGTGAAGCTGATCATCGATTCCCAGTACCCTCATCAAGACAGCAAGCGCGTTTTGGAGTGCCTGCAGAAGGCACTGCGCATTGCGAACTCTGCAATCGAGGAAATTGTCACCGTCCAGCTTTATTGCGACACATTGGACAGGTACCTGTACTACCTCGACCACGGTGCTCCGGCGGTACGTACTTTCGTCTTATCAGCTCCCTTCCCGATAAGAATCGCTCATATTCTTCTCAGGTCACGCCCAAGTTCGTGAACAGCCTCGTGGAACTAATCACATCGAGCATCGACAATATTTCTTCGCCGGACGTCCACCCGACCCAGCGCGCACCTCCTGGTTTGCTCGAGGGCGTACAGACCCCAGAGATGATCTCACGGCACTTCCGGAACACGCTTTACTACATCCAGAGCAAGAAGATCGCCGCGGCGGGCGCGGGCACGGACAGCGCGAGCGGCGCTGCGCGTTGGGACGACGTGGACGTGGTCGGTGCGATGCTCAAGATGGGCATTACCCGCTGAAGCGTAGGTCTTGCGTTGCACCAGGCCATGTCTGTCATGCCAGGAGGCGGTATTTTATGTTTACATCTTATTTCTCTTATCGCGACCCCGCCTTCGCGCGCAAAAGCCGCGGATCGCGGTCGTATGCTGTGCATAGTCTTGTATATAATGGTATATCGGATTTCATATCTGTACGGTCTACGGAAAGGTGGTAGCACTCAAGCATATGACTTGGGAAGCCGCTATTATTGTGGGGCTGGGAAGGCCTGCGCCAGAGCTTCAACGAGTCGCGGGAAGTCTTCTGCAGCGACGAGCATCATGCGACAGCCCGTGTCGAGGCCAAACGACTCCTTGTCGCGCGGCTGGGCTGTATCATAAGCGAAGTCTATTGTATGCGTAGCATACTTTGGTAAACGCGTCAGTCCTCGTGTGCGTCCGTGGCGCAGATCGTTTTACGTACCTTTTGGATGTATTCATCCTCGGGATGCATTGAGAACACGCCTTCACCAGATGCACCTGAGGCCGCAGTGGAGTTCTTGGGCTTTTTCGCGCTGCGAGGCGCGTTGGCTTCCAGCTCAGCCGCTTCTTCTGCGCTCAGGTGGTACGTCTGGGCAAGGAAGAGGTATTGGCTGAAGCGGAACGGTTTGTTCTGTTTGATGTACAGTCAGCAACAGAAGCAGCAGCTGAGTGACGCCAATATGTGGTGGCTTGGTGGAATAGATACCTCTTCGACGGCCCATTGGATCTCCTCAGCAAGCATGCGGTACATTGGGGGCATGAGCTGCACAGGCATGTTGACGAGACGCTCGGAAAAGACGAAACCGACGTGGTTTGCTTGTGATTGGAGTGCCTCGGGGCCCAGGAGGGCATCGAGCCTATTGCGGAAATTTGCGTCGGCGGAGGATTGTTTGAGAGCGTAAGCAGTCAAGGCTTTTACGAAGGGGCGATTCTAGAGTTGTAAGCATGTATTAATGAACGAAATGATGGTATAGATGTATATAAACACACTTGGTGTACATGAAGGTTCAAGACGGACAAAAACGCGTATGGATCGCTCTCCTTGCCGTCGCACTTGACCGTTGTACCCACTTCTGGCTGCGCTAGCACAAGATCTGCCAAATCATTCAGCTGCAGAGCCTCTGAGTCGCCCTGAAAGAGCTGCTGCGCAAGACGTTTGAGAGCAAGGTAGTCTACTTCTGGATTGGGGTCGAAGAACTCGAAGTCGATGTCGACGATGCTCTACTGGGCTCGCAGCCGCTTCAGTGTAAGTCGTTGCAAATTAAAAGGAAACACACCCCATCGCTATCATTACCATCGCCCTCCCCAGTATTCTGCTTGCGTTTTGACATCGTTGAGAGAAGTTGGCCGTCGAGCTGACAGTTCAAAATGAAAAGCACTGATCGGCGTCTAGAGAAATGAGTCTCTTACGGCGGCGCCGGGCGGACGGTCCGCATCGCCACGCTTGTTCTCAGACCACCATCTGCCGCGACGAGCAATAGAATAACCTTTCAATCCTGTGCAGTCAAAGCAGAGGGATCCATATACTGACAAGAACATGCAAAATATTCCGCTTGTCGTTGTGGCGCATCGCGCCCCTCAACGCTTGCCCAAAACCTTCTCAATCGCCTTACTGCAGCAAGTAGATCGCCACCCATGTGCAATGTGTCGATTATGAAGGGACGGCCTTGGTCAGAAGATATCTGTGGTAAGAGCTTCTAATTGCGTTTTTCATCCCTGCTTCATTTCCGAAGCGAACCCCCACGGCAACTCAGCACGTGTCCGCTTCTGTACCCACCGTCCTCGAGATGCAAGTTCTCGTACATAACCATACAATGAGTCTTCGCGCTCTCTGCATAAGATTGCCTCGCATTTGCACAGACTCAATTCATCCATCCACCCATCCATGGACGAAGAAAAACTCGCTCAGTTCGACGCGCCGTCGCGTGCGCTATCCAGTGTCAGTCAAAGCGGCTCTCAAGAAGTGCGTAGTAGATTTCGATTTGAAAGTCTGATTGCTGAGATATAGATACCAATAGATGTGGGCCCAAGTGCCTGATCTCTCGGAATATTCAGGCAAGTCCTCAGTGACTTCTCGACAATAACTCTCAGTCCTGAGCAATTTATTGTAGAATTTCACACGAGTATGGCTTCCGGGGAGGCGTCCGCGTTCACCTCCACCCTGGACCCATCGCCCTCCATCACGCGCTCCAGCGTAAAACGCAAGGCGAGCGTCGAGTTGCCTACGACAACCCGTGCAAGGCGAGTTGAGGGCATTAACGACTCGCCCGGAACCTCGGTCGATACCGTCAACCGAGGAGAGGCTTCCGTCGATGTTCTCGACCCAATAAACATAGTACGTGTATTTCTTGGAAACACTGCCTCATGCTCATATGCAATATCTATAGGGTTACTCTCATCCCCACGACCACATCATGAGGGATCTACCATGGCCCGTGCAGTGGGAGATTGCACGGCTAGTTTCCAGCGGCGTCCGCTATGCCGCGATGAACTACGGTAGCTTATGCAAATTACAACAGTGTAAGACTATTGAAGAGGGTGTCAAGTTTGTTGAAGAGGTTCTCGATCCGTCCCCTCACCGGCCTCATCTTGGACACGAAAGCGCGCAGTGGGACAGGGTCTTTGAGAAGGAGACGGCATCCAAGGCAAGAATGATCGAGTATTTATGCTTACCCTCTATTGATCACGCGTCTCCAAAGGCACCTTGGGACGAACTGGAACACGAATCTCGCCTAATCAACGAACTTCGTGTCCATTTACGAGCCTGTACGGACGGCGGTGCCTGCAAAACTGCACACTCTTTGTACCTCATGGATGACCATGGGTGGTACGGAGGGAGGGTCAGTTTCACTGGTAAACTAACATTTGACAGCGAAGCGACAATAACCCTTGACAAACCTTATCTCTTCTCATCGACACGTTTCTCTCGAAGATTTGGGTCCGACGCATTCGTGCGCGTCCGTATCGAGCAGAAGGCTCTGCACAACCACGGAAAAGAGGTCCGCGATTATGTCCGGCGGCCCCTGGTTATTAGAGGGCGCGTATACCGCTCGTTCTTTGCGAAGGAAGATGCTGTCTTTTTCTTCCACACGAATGAGGTTGTCGAACCCGCTTCCAATACGGAGACGACCATCCGCGTACGCGAACCGACAGATCCGCACGCAGACCCATTGGGGATGTCGCTTGAGGACTTCCTCGAGTGGCACAATCCGTTGGGTTTGAACGATCAACAGGTCTGTTTCGGTTTTGTGACACGAACATACTGGTACTAATCCCGACACTCTTAGTCTATCTCCAAGTGGTCAGCCCGGTTCGCCCTCGGACTCTCTAATTCTATCCCGGGCGTCTTCATCGAACCAAGAAACGTCAGCAGGATAGGTGACATCGGTACGATTGTTTGATTTCCAGGTCCCCATCGTCGTCAACCAACCGCTATCTTCTTCAGTGTCCCCCAGTTACACTGGGGCTCCTAAATCAGTTCCTGCCGACCTGTGCATGACCGACGGCTGCGGCCTTGCAAATGCCAATCTTTTCCAACTCCTCCAGGAGAAGTTCAAATGGGACACGTATCCAACGACCGTCCAGATGCGTTTCAACGGTGCCAAAGTGAGTGAGCTACCTGGTTGGCACGAGCTCGACTTAAGTTCTCTTGTGTACAGGGTCTCCTCGTTCTCCACCCCGAACACTCCACGGTGACCGCGGACCGTGAACCGCGCGTCTGGATCAGAGACTCGCAACAAAAGATCGTCTATCCGTACGACGAAATGCATTCAGCAGACCCCGCTCTCTATACGGTCGATATCTTGCGCTCGTCGCACATGGCCACGCCCGCACGTCTGTCCGTGGAGACGATTATTAATCTCGCAGAGAACGGCGTGCCCCTACCAGTATTCGCGGCGATGATGATGTAGAATAGGTACTACGACTATTCTACTACAACTTGCAGGGACGCTACATCTTACCTGGTGAGTAGTACGAACGTTGAGGCACACGTAGTGGGGTTAGTCCAAGAAGAACTGAGGATGCATTGCATGGAGGCGGGTCTTATATACTACTGGGGACCCGCGCTTACTAACTACTGTATAGTTCTTACATAAGAAAGGAATTACATAAGCATATACGTAGGCGCGTGTTCAACACTCCCCCTCGATGT
>SWBT01000181.1:0-11890 GCA_005298045.1 Pleurotus ostreatoroseus | reverse complement strand
TACTTTGTCCTACGAATCCAAGTTCCCCGTTACCCTCAGATTCACACTTTGCCTGAGTGTCTCCTCGACCCCAACGACTCAGCGACTCGCTACCTTCTGTGCTCTACATCGTTCACATAGTCTGTGCGATACGTTAGCTGTCACCGGCTTACAAGCGTAATCCACTAAGTCTTTGGGTTCGTCTAAAGGCCTCTAGGACCGCCTGTTACTCAGTCTTAAGGTTGCACGACTCGCTCGCGACTCGACTCTACCAATCGCGACCGTACATTGCAACCGCGACTCTGCAACTCTTGCTTCTACTGCGTTCGCCAGCTAGGGCCCGCAACCTGTGTCAGTGATCTTGCGTGTATATCACTTGACTAGAATCAGCCCGACCTGTCTTATTCGTTTGTTCCTCCTTGCGACTCTAGCGACTCAACTTCTTCGGTCGCGACTCATCCTACCGCGACTCGCGACTCACTCTGCTACTCGACTACGCTCTCGACCACTTCTATCCCCAACTCCCTCCTTCAGTAGAGTTGCTGACCGACTATCACACGACTCGACACCACTATACTCCTGTCTCCTCCCTTATCCCAGATCACACGACCACACACATCTCAGCACGAGTCGACGCGACTCGATTATACTCTAGGGTTTTGTTTACAGGTTTTGTTTAGGTGTTTAGGTCCTTTGACGACGGTTAGGACTATCACCGAGCTCTTCCAAGAGTGGTGCAAACTACTGGATATTGAATCAAACATGTCAACGGCGTATAGTGTTCACCACGGGTGCACCCGCGAGTGTCAAGAGGTCTACCCGCATCTGCACCCGCGTGGGTAACGTACTTGTAAACACAGGTACGAGTTGTGTACGGATAGGCGCCGGGTCAGTGCAAGGGTACGGCGGGTACGGCAGGTTTATCATCCGCACGAGTCAGCAAGCATTTTTTGCGATATGAAGATCAGTGGATTTCGAAAATACAATTACACTACTGTAAGAGAGCTAATCTACTTCTATGATACCATGTGCCGCTTGAACCTGCTCATACCAGTCGTCTTCGAGGTGGTCATCATTGGCAGTGTTGTTGATGGGAAGTTTTGAGATGACAGACTTGAGCACGGCGGGCGTACCACCATCCTAAGACGTTGGCGTCGGAAATGTCTTCGCACAGGGCCTTTAGGTATGTATCGATCTCGCTATCTGGTGCCGTATGCATGAATAGGTCCAAATTATCGAACATATTCTCAGATTTCTATCGACATACACGTTAGTGCGCTGTAATGCAATGCTAAAGGTCATTGGACGTACCTTCTTTTCGGTGGCTCGTGAGTTTGAGCCTATGTCCTCTCCTGTTCTAGCAGTATTGCCAGCATATGAACGCGCAAATTCCTCCCATAAAACGCTTTCGGCTGTCTCGATCCATTCATTTGGCCATTTTGCACATTCAAAATATGAAAGTTTGAACCGTGGCTGCAAAACTAGGCTCATAGGTGTGTTAGTGGCATTGTTAGATATAAGTAACTGACTTACTCATGGATATGCGGTACATCTCAGAGAGATCTGTCTTCTCGTAGTACCGATTGAGGGTCTTCTTCGCAAGTCGACAGGCGGCACGGATAGGGGCGCGGTAGGAATAGTTGAGTGCATACGTAGTTAGTAGTTCGTTAATTTTGTCCATGGCGGGAATGACCGTGGTCAAAGCCGGCATGTTGCCACGGGAAAAGAAGTGGATTGTGTCGTAAAATACCTAGTGAAAGCGAAGGAGAAGGAGGTCGTCGGTGAAGTGAGAGCGGTGATTGTTTGTACATGTTTGTTTATGATAATAAGACAATGTTAGTGCACGATATCATGTTATCAGAGAGAGGATTTATGCGGAGGACGTCTCGCAGCTGTGTTGCGATCCTCCAGTCATCCTCGCTCAACTTGTACTTGCGTAGATCATTCTCCCGGTCTTCGGTGAACTTGTCGATCGCCTCGCGGTACTTCAACACGAAACATAACATAACGTAAGTCGAATTCCAGCGCGTTGCTACATCTCGTGGCATCATTCTAATCGCGAGCTTCAGAATCTTTAGTAGCTTCTTCCAAGCTGACAAGAGTTGCGTGGATGAGTTGAGAATACTGTAGGAGAGCGTCCGAAGCTGAGAGGTCTGCTGTTAGACTGAGAGATTCGTCACAAAGTGAGTGTTTCTTATCTTTGCTAAAACAAGCTTAATTGGCTGCATAGACTTGCAGAGATCTTCACGCTCTTCATCGCTGAGGTCTTCCTGCGCGTCCAGCCACCCATCAATGTCATCAACATCATCGTCATCTGTCAACTCCATTCGTTCCAGCTCGTCAAGATCAAGCCCTTCGAGCCCCTCTGTCAACTCCTTAAGGAGTTTCTCGACTTTATCGTCTGCATCTGCAAGGCTTGACTTTGTCGTGTCAAAAAGCTGTAGGACCGTCTTTGCGACGAGCTGCAAGATGTGTGCAAAACATCGCATTTGATTAAGGGCACCTGGAAATGACTCAATGAGAGCGGTGAGTGCCGCAATCATAGTGTCATTGTTACTTGCGTTATCGGCAGTCATAGCTAAAAGCTAAAGACATTGTGAGTCGATCTGATCAACTTGAAGACACAATCATACTGACCTTATCCACGATTCCAAATGCTCGCAAGACAGACATGAATGTCTTGCACAATGTGTCTCCGGAGTGAGACTTCGGCACCTCAAGAATATCCAGCAGAAAATGGACCGGCCGACCTTCATGATGAAAGTGGACAGTGAACGCAACATACACTCTATGGTTAAGACTCGTCCATGAATCAGAGGCGAAATTAAGAGGACCATCATACTTCTAAGTACGTGTCAAATGGGTCTTGAGTCTATGATTTACTAACTTACTTGTAGTAGCTTTGCAAGACGTTCGCGACATTTGAGGAAGACCTCGCGCACATCTCGTGAGACCGTGGATGATGACGGGATCCAGTATTCTAGCCTTCCCGTCTTCATCAATGATAGAAATGCTGGATCTTTGACGATAGAGAAAGGCCGCTGTGACTCACAGACCCAGCAGACAATCTCCGCCCTTAACAATGTGGTAAGCATCATTTTACAAGCTCCAAACGAGGGCTTACCTTGTCTCAGGTTTGGTATGTTGTATTGTTGAATAGGTCACCCGGTTAAGGTCCTCAGCAAGCCATTTGAACGCCGAGGTGATCTTTCCGGTACATCCAAAAGCCTCGATTTGAGGTCGCGCTACATCCGCATTCATGCAGCCATCTGCGATGTCCAGAGCTTCGGACCCCCAGCACGACTTAACGTGTTTACGAAGGTTGCCGGTCGAGCGTGCGTTCTTCGTATCAAGATATCGAGTCACTGATTTCTTACATCCAGGTTTCGCACACTCAAACACATGTGCGCGGCAGCCGCTGATATGTTTGATCACGGGCTCCGACTTGAAGAACGCGTATACAGACGCGGTCCACTCTTTGAGGTGATCTGTTTCACGGTAAGCTTTTACGAAAGTATAGTATAATGTAATGACTCACCTAGCTCAGCGTGTTCGTCTTTAGATTCCGAGTCTTCATGTGATGATGGCTCGGAATTGGACGCAACATCAACAACCTCCACATCGGCGTATAACACCGCCTCTTCTGCTTCACCTCGGACAACTGCGCAGCAACTACGAGGCGATGTGGCGGACGGACTCGACCTCAACGTAGGATCAGTGATTGTTGAAGGCGCGGGATCGGAGGGAACAGGCTCTCGAGTTTCAATACGGGTCTTTTTGACAGCGGCGCATGGAGCTGCGTCGTTCTGTTTGCATTTAGCCATGTAGACTGGGCGGGAATATGAGGATGGGTTATCACTGGGCTGGGCAGTTGGAGGGCAAAGAATGAGAGCGGACTGTTGAGGTTGTGATTTGCACAATATGAATCTATTTATATTGCTCAAGAAACAGAACACAGGTGCCATCGGACAAAGGTGCCACAGAAAATTTGTCGTAACAATTTGTACTTCACTGTCCTCGATGGTACAGACTGCAGTGTCTGCGCGTGCGCGCTTAAATCACGGCGGGTTTGATCCAGGTGTCGCGGGTGGCCAATTGAGCACCCGTACCCTAACCCGCAGATACCCCTACCCCTAACCCTCGCGAGTTACCCAGACCCTTGACTATCACTAACGGCGTACCATCCTCAAACGGATGGTCAAATCGAACACGTCAACCAAGTAGTAGAGCAGTATATTCGGTGCTACGTCAACTATAACCTCGACGATTGATCGAATCAGCCTTTGCTGTAGGTTTAATACATTACTGCGGCATACATGACAGAGAGTGTTTTGCATTATTTCGGATCATGTTATCCGAGCATATAATACATTACTCCTCGACATATTACGATAAAAAATGGCAAAAAAGCGATAGCACTGGCAGGGATGGAACTCCCATTACGACAACAACAGTAATGCATAACATTACAATAGATAATATAACCACTAGACCATCTGGCCATGAATACCTTACGACACCTATTGTATATATGTTATACTTTAGCGACAATGCGTAAACTTTCCTCCGAGTTTCTGGGGGGGACCGCGGTCCCCCCCCAGGCCCCCCCTGCACCCTTACCCTAACCTAATCCTAACCGGACCCTAACCCAAATCTCTAATCCGAACCTAGGGGGCGCGCCCCCCGGACCCCCCTCTAACAGCAGGGGCACGCCCCCACACCCCCACCGAGACAATACGTTCAGTGACCCCAAGGCACTAACCCGAACCTAACCTGAACTCTAACCCGAACCCTAACCCAAACTTTAACCTGAACCTCGGGAGCGCCCCCGAACCCCCCTAACCTGAAACCCTAACTGCGGGGGCACGCCCTCGCACCCCCTAACTCTTACCTTAACATAGTAACAGTAATATATCACTAATTACATGGGTAATATGTGTGGGAAACACGTGGGAACATGTCAAATATATGTCAAAAATATTATATTTAGATGTTGTAAATATACTATATATGTAATATATGTTGTTGAGATAGCATGGTTCAATGGTGTAGTGGTTAAGGTGTCGGTGTCGTAATGTTATACAGCATGGTTGAGAGTTCTATCTCTCTCTATGTCGCTTTTTTTAATATATTTTTTACATTATTATCGTAGAGACAAATGCTAGAGTAATGTAAAATGCACTTGAGGTAAGATGACCCGAAATAATGCAAAACGCTCTTCAACATGTATGCTGCAGTAATGTATTATTCCTACAGCAACAGGTGCAAAAGACGCAGCAGGCATTCAACCTCAGATATAAAGGATCCTTCTAAATCATCGAAAGGTTGTCCGACGTCACCTTTAAGTTGAAAATGCCACCTGCATATCGCACCATCCACCTGGTCTTTCACGCTAGCAAGTTGGTCACCTACAACGAGAGCACTATTCCAGGACAAACTCTGCCAACACCCTTGCCGGTTAAAATTTGAAATACGGACAAATTAGAGGTAGAAAAGATTCTACAGCACCGTATCGATTCACGAACGGGCAAAACGGAGTACTATGTCAAGTGGAAACTTCTCACGAGGAGAAAACTCCTGGGAACCAGCAGAAAACCTCCAAAACGCGCAGGAAAAGATCCAAGAGTATCTCAAACTCGGATATGAACCTGCAAATAAGTGTCCTACTAGGAGTAAACGAGCACGAGCCATTGAACCAGAAGACAAGATCTCAAAAGAGTTACTTACTCGGAACTCGGCTTTGGTTATTCATCTCGATGATGGAGCTATTATGCCCACACGAGACACACCAAACGCAGCCAGCTTGACGTTATACGCAAGCGAGAGCCTTGAAATTGGTATCAACACGAGAGCGCAAGTCAACACAGGACTTCGCATACAACTCACGTCCAGGACCCTGGGCCATACATCGACGAGAAGTAGCGATACCCTCAGAGGCATAGATGTCATAGGGACAATAGTTGACCAAGACAGTGACTCGATACGAGTTATACTCGTAAACAAAAGCACCAGAGTTCACAAAGTCCATCACGGCGACGCCATAGCCCTATTGACAATCGAAAGAATTGCTACTGTCCACGTTCAAAGTGGCTAACTACTCGGCACCTCTGTACGATGGGATAGAGTGTTACCATGCAAAATGTGTACACGAAAACTTCTCAACGGAGCTCGAACCTAAGGAGGGGGTAATGTCACAGATTTTCTCTTAGACGCCCATGCGCTAGTGCTTATGCAGCATCTATGTGGCGCACTAGGGTTAGATCACTAGACTTGCTCCAGTAGGCCATTACTGGCAGGTACGATCCCAGCATTTTTTTTTCTGCCAGATCTGATGAACACATTTTATGCAACACCATATGTAAAGCTGTTTTGTCATGTTTAGATTATAGGTTTTATTGTATATGTGTTTTCATCAACCAATGCTTTCAGCTCTGCCGCTTCTCAACTAACTATGAAGAATGTAATGCAACACCTTATGTGAAGCTGCTTTGCTGTGTTTCCGTCACATGGTTTGTTGTATATGTGTTTACATTACTGCAAGACTATATACTTGATTTGTCATTCTAACAAGTCCTCGCATCTGCTAGTCCCCGCGTCTCTGCATACTCTGCATCTCTCGTCCCTGTGCCCCAAATCTATGCAAATCACCGTGTCCATGGCACTGCAGGCACGTCACCGTCCGTCTCCGCTGTCCAGATGATGATCAGCCGTACGCCCCTTGGGTGACGGTCTCGGTAGGCACGACAGGCATGAGGGCGGGCTGTGGACGTGGCGACAGGCACAAGGTGTCGCGGCAAACTGTAGACGTCGTAGAAAACTGTAGGCATCGCAGCAGACAAGAGCATGCGAGCATGAGCACAATGGCAGGCGAGGGCATGTGCGTACGGGGCCCGGGCACAGCGACAGGTGAGGGCATCTGCGGACAAGCTGTCACAGATTTTCCCTTAGACGCCCATGCACTAGCGCTTATGCAGCGTCTATGTGGCGCACTAGGGTTAGGTCGCTAGATAACGTCTTATCGGTACTTTATAGTTTAGTATTTCACTTATCATTGATCCCATCACTGTGCCATATGGATAGAACATCCTAGAAGCCCGTAGAATACCGTAGAACATCATAGAAGCACGGCCTTTAAGGCCCGGTAGTCTAGATCCGTAGTCCAGGCCCTTTGATGGCCTGGTTCCATCCGTTTCTGTCCGTTTTCATAAGGTTTGATAGAGGGCAATACGCCATTGGTCGATCGTAGCAGCCCGGAAGTAACTCGGCGGTTCCTTCCGTCTCGGCGCTGTAATGCATGAACATTGTTCCGACAACATGAATACAACATGGCATACAGACCAAGAGACACATAAGAAGCAGCAAGTATACGCAATATAGCGACAAATATGGACAACTGCACAACTATAGAACTTAGCATGGGCAAACACAAGTAAAGTACAACACAGAAGACTAAGCTAACCTTCATGCATAGCCTCAAGGCAGCGCAAACCTTTACGCATAGCTCTAAAGCAGCACGAACTCTAACGCATAGCTTTAAACCAGCACAAACTCTGAAGCATAGCCACCGAGGCTGCACAAAATGTATACACAGCCTCAGGGCTGTGCCACAGCCACAGCCTCAACTGAATGGAATGAACAGACCCAGGCAGCCCCAGAACATACCAGAGACTGGAGCTAATAGAAATCACAGTCAAACAAAGTCAACCAAAGGAAGATGAAACACCAAACTCAACTTATAGACCCTCTAGCCTTTCACAGCCTTGCATAGCATTTACATAGCCACTGCATAGCACAATAGAAAGTAACAAGGCAGTGCTGCACAGGTAGAAAGGGACTGGGCCCAACAGAAGGCCAGTAGAAAGGTATAAAAGAAGATAGAAAGGGGGAGGGAAGAGAAGCAGAAATTCGAGAGAAATTCATTCAGAATAATCTCTACAGCTGCTAACTACACTCCTCTCAGCTCTATTGAGAGTAACACACCCAGACTCACTGTACACCAGCTAGTCAACCCCAATAAACTAGTAACTTTACGCTTAGACTAGCCAGCACGTCGTACAAAGTCCAGCTTAATTTCTCACCAAACCACCACAGCCTTTGACTCCTAAGGCTTACTAACTGAGCTATAATCTTGCTATAAGACCTGGCAACTACCACTAATATTACTAACTGACCCCTAGGCTTGCTAGCTCCACTAACGACACTTCGCTTATTTCGCGAAATATACCCGACATATATCTTGGCTTCAGAAATTCCACACAGTCTTGGAAACTGAAGGCACAGCCAGAGTACTATCTCTGATAAACCAACCAACACATTAACTATCACCGGGAATCATAGAGCTCCTCGAGCGACTGGGATAGTCCGATCAAAAGACCGATCCGACAATTCTCAGGTCGGCAAGCAGATTACTGCATTCTGACCCACTGGAATAATTCTCCAGCCCCCAACATATCACCCATCAAGGTACTCATTCTTCTTATACTTATCAGCAGATCAGCATTGCTGCTCTTCACTCTAAACTTGCTAGATTCATTGATTTCAGTCTTAACCGATCTCCTTCGGTTACTAGCAAGATAATCGGCTCTTGTAACTCAAACACCTACATCGTCTGCTAACGCCGACAATAGCATTTCAGCGCTACTAAGAAGCACGACTATCTGGGGTCCCACGTAGTTACGGGGTCCTCCCCAACGTGTATATATACTGGCAGGGTCTGAGCCTTAGAGCCTCAGACTGATCAACATCTCTTAACCTCCGTCTACATTCTACACACATCACTTCGTCCGACTTCAAGTCCCTCCCCCCTTAGCAACACTAACAGGTGAGTAATCGTAGTTTGTGATAGTTTGATCAGTCTTTCTCTTTCACCGCATCGTCGCCGCAAGAGACGATGACGGGCTCTCTTTAGGTGTTGTGCGCGTTGTCACGCGTGTTGTGCATGGGTGCTGGGGGCTCTCTCACGTGTTGTCGCCGCAAGGGACACACGTTACAAGTCGTCGCTGCAAAGGACGATCGTGTTCGTGACTTCGTCACCGCAAGGGACGTCGTCACTTTGGAAGCGACTCTGCGCATTCGCGTCGGGGTGCTGCTCATCGCTCTGACCTTCGTGGTCATCGATGTGACGGCTGCTCGGGTCATCCCGGGTATCGTGACCTACCAGCCGATCCTCAGGCGTAAGAGGCGCGATTAGCTCATAGCCACTTGTGTGGATTTGGAGCCGCGGATGGTGGATCTACCGCTCTGTTTCGTGAGCGTCCAGCTAGAGTCTCGGGTAAAACCGGATGACGACGGCAAGCCATTCCGTGTCGTGACCGATCGGTGTCATCACCGTTCAAAACATTTGCAAAGCAGCTGGAACTGTTCTTGAGAGCCCCGCCCCCGTATGATCGTGAGAGAGACGACATACGACGCCGACACTATCGCGGACATCAAAGACCGCAACACCCAGGACCGTTTGGTTCACTTTTCCCCGCACTTCGTCGTCGAGAGAGACGTCGTGCTCACCGCCATTGCCAACAGCCATGCCTAAAGCAACTGCCACCAAGTACACCACCATCGCTCGCAACGAGCTCACTTATCGCACCGAACGTATCAAGGTCTCCTCCGAGGTTCGACGCAAGTACGCCGACGTGTGCAAGCCACGCAAGGTCTACAAGCCCGACGAGCGACCGCTGGTCTCGCGCATCCTCTCCAACGAGGAATACGTGCAGATACAGCAGGAACAAGCGGAGCACTTCGCCGAAAGGGACTTGCTCTCGCGTCTCCTCATCAAGAGTCGCAAGTTGGAAAACCGACTCACCACGCCGCCGCCGCCTCTCATCGAGCGGCTGGCACCTCGGACTCCGGCATACGAAGCTCCCGCCCCTATCCCAAAACAAGTCAAGTTCCGAAAGCATAAAATCTTCAAGCGCATTGAGGAATACAAGGGTTTGGTCGATCCGACCATTACCTGCCTCAAACCCTTCTTCGCCAAACTAAATGAGCGAATGGAGGGTCCAGGTACCAGTGTCGAAAAGATGGCTGAGGACAAGCGCCTCGAGCCAATCTGGAGCTGGTACAACCGGTTAGCGGAGATCAGGAACATCATTACAGAGGAAGGGCACGACTTCGGAGTTTCAGCCTGGAGGCAACTCAAAGGAGCGTGTAAACGTATCGGCAAGGTCTCTTTCGAGAACCTTGATAATAGATTAGACGAGATATGTAACGAACTGATCGCCATGGACATACAAGTCCCTTGAGCGAAATAATATGATCTCTCTTTTCTTTGGCAACTTTATGGCATTGGCATGCATGTGATTTTCCGTTCTTATGGCAAGAACGTTTCCATTATAACATGATCGCTGACCGAATTGACAGAAATGTCTTCTTCATTCACCCACTACGAGCCCACCATCACCTTCGACCCCGCGTCGCTCCTCCCCAACTTCGAGGAAGCAGCCTGGGATCAGGTGCAGCTGTACGGCGAACGTCGCAACGGCCTTCAGGCCATCCTTGACAGGGCGGCGTCTCATACGTCGAACTATGTCAAGAGATACGTCGACAACGTTGTCAAGGAGATGAACGAGTACTACGAACGTGCCTTCGTCAACGTCTACCAGCAGCTGGTGAACTCAGCGCAAAGGCTCGAGCGGTCCAACGAGGCCCTCCTTAAACAAGCCGAGTGCATCACTGAGCTTGAAAAGGCTTCCGCTGCCCACAAGGTAACCCTCGACCAGATCCCGGCTGGTGGTTCCAGTCAGGGAGTCGCAGGAGGTCGAGGCATGAAGATTCCGGACCCCCGACTTTCTCGGGCTCCGACGACAAGATGAAGCTGGATGACTGGCTCAACCAGATCGCCCTCTACTGTTCCGCATCTGGTATGGTCAACGACCACCAGAAGATCGTGGCCGCCCTGACTCGCCTTCGCGCCCCAGCGGCGACATATATGAAGGACTACTTCGAAAAGAACAAGTCAGGTGCAAGCCTCGGTTATTTTGCGGACTTCGAGAAACAGCTCGTCGCCATCTACGGTCAACGCGACACAAAGGAAACGGCCAAGAAGGAAATCACGGAACTCTGGGCAAATACTTCACTGGTGCAAAAGGACTTCATCAAGTACTGCGAGAGATACCGAACACTGGCATGCATCGTCAAATATGAGGACAAAATCCACATCGACAAGATCACGGACGTCATTCCGAAAGATCTGCGCGCAGCCACCGTCGGCCTCCGCTACGCCAAGCAGATTCCTCTCAAGTGGGAGGAGTACCTCGAGGTGCTCCTCGAAATCTACAAAGAACTGCACCCGGAGAAATCCAAAGGAGCCATCTTTGGCACAGGCAATACGGACAAGGACAACGGCACGAAGAACGACTCGGCGAATACGTCCAAGGGCAAGGGCAAGGAGGCAAACTCGCAACAGGTGGTCGCGAAGTTCTGCCAAATCTGCTCCGGCGAAGGGCAAAAGGGCAAAGCAAAGACGCACAATACTGCGGATTGCTACGACAAGCCTGGCAACGAACACCGCCGCCCTGCCCCACGGACCTCAACGTCGTCTTCGTCGTCGCCTTCGTCCAGCGGGAACCCCAAGTCCGATCGCAAGGACCAAAAGGGAAAAGGCCCGTCCAAATTCCAACGACTCCGGCAAGTACTGCTGGAGCTCACCGAAGAGGACGATGACGAAGCGGTATCCCCTACCAGCTCCGTCTCCGTCAACAGCGCGACCATCGAGGAGATCGTCGATCCCACGCCGGGCGAGACGCCGGCTATAGCGCAAGTCGATGATGCGCCGAAGGGTACCCCCAGACCGACGGGTCGTAATACGGGGTACAGACGTGCTCAGATGGATTTTCCCGAGGGACTGTAGAGGCCAACGTCTGCGACCTACAGTCCGGGAATGAAGGTATGCCCGTCGTCGGCTCGGAGCTCGACT
>SWBT01000449.1:0-11965 GCA_005298045.1 Pleurotus ostreatoroseus | reverse complement strand
AGTGAAGGGGACATAAAAGGGAACCTATCTGTGTAGAAATCGAAATGTCTAACGAAGAAACTGAGTCATAATAATGGAAACAATGGTGAATGAGACGTGTAAGCAGTACTCATCTAACAGCAGCTGCTGCAGAGACACTGTCTCTGCGTTTCCTAAGCAATTCTTTGACCACAAATGCCTCCTGCAGCTTCTCCTTCTTAAACTTGTCCAACAGCTGCAGAGACGAAGCGAAGAACGAGTATTCCTCAGGCAGAGCTCGAATGAGGGTCATACAGACCAATTCCTTGTCCATATCGTCCAAAGTGAACGCATCTGGGCGAAGGTTTTGGATCTGCTCCATAGCAGTGTCCACACGCGTCATAAGAGACGTAAGGGACTCATCAGGCGACTTCCTGATGTCGAATAACACCTCATAGGTGTTGAAACGAGCACCAGGACGCTTCTGAAGGTGAACAGCCTCCAACTTCTGCCACATCAGGCATGGGTCAGAGGCTATACCTGCAAAATGCACCTTCTGCTCTTGAGAGACCAACAAATAGAGCTCTCCTGCCGCCTTCTTCGCCTTATCCTCCCAGGCAGCAATGTTCTCCAGCTCTGTCGACGTGGGGGCCTTAGCATCCATGATGGAGGGTTTAACCACCCTACCAGAGACAATACCTCACAGTCTTTGCCTCATGAACTAAGCCTTCGCATTCCCAGACCACTGAGTGTAGTTGGACGATGTGAGGAGTGGGAAACGAAGCTGAGACGAGTTGGATGACTCTTGGGACATGGTGGAGGCGAGTAGGACGTGTTTGGACAATGTAGAGCGATGTAGAAGCAATGAGTGTGCTGGAGACTGTGTGAGGCTTGTACAGCGGTGTGAGAGCGGTGGGGGACAACGAGGAGCGGTTTGACGTGATGAGGGGCGATGAGGAGTGCTGGAGAGCGAATGGAGACGATGTAGGGCCAATAGCAGCGTGCAGAAGGAAGCTGGGACTGGTACAAGCAAGCAGCAGTGTATAGGGGCTTATAGGTGCGTGTAGTAGCGACCTGGAGCGACCTGAGAGCACCAACAGCGAGTTAAAGCGATGGGTAGTGATTTAGAGGCTATAGCAGCAGAAATGAGTGATAGAATGGTGTGACAGTGATTCCAGAGGAGCTAGGAGCTAAACGGATGTGTTCAGAGAGTAACCAGAGGTGCTACAGAGTCTTTGGAGGAGATGGGCCAAAAAGCGAAAGTGTGGGAAAGAACTTTCAATACACAATCCAGTGGCTACAACTTCTGCAGAAAATTGATATGATGTGGCCTCAGAGGTTGCCTAGCAGGATGCACAAAGAATTTTAAGTGGATGGCAAGACCTGGTGGACTGATGGGGCTGGATGGCTTTGGATGTACTTGAATATACTTGGATGCCTAACATCTGGGGCTCATACCCTGTTAAAGGGAGCTGTAGTCTGGGTTCAGTAGCTAATATTTGCTATAGAAAGCCATGTCTAGCAATCACGATCATTACTTTTGTTTTTGAGAACTGAACTGTTGCTAACAAAATCGTAAAACACATTTCACATATATGTAAATGATATACTGACATGTTACCGTCTGACACTGCATTTGTATATACAGTTTACAGTTCACATCAGAATATCTTACAGTTCACATGATACCTGTACAATTCACAGTACACGATACTGCTTACAGTACATCTTACAGTATAGATTCTAGCAACAAATATATCACAACTAGCAGTTTATGTAAAAAACAGCTACAGTGGAGCCTCACTGGCACACATTCAGCCTGAGCACGTCATCATCATTGTCCTGCTCTTGCGCTGGTGCACATCACGTCTCGGTCACATTTTTGTTCCCACTGTGGTCAATTGTGTCCTTACTTCACTAGTTGTCGTCCACGATATCATAGTCACCTTGGTTTGCATTGTCATTCTCTGTAGTTCATGAACAAGGCAGCGCATACAAAAATAGCACACTGCAAGCACAGACACATCTTTGTCACTGTCGTAACTTTATATTTCCATATCTACTGCCATCTCCATGCTTGCCATCTCCATGCCTGCTATCACCTCCACACTCATCATCAACATCACTGAAAGTATCCCATACCACTAAGATCTTTATGCTACAAGCGCAGCGCGATTGAAGAGAGCCTGCGGAAGAGCCTGTGAGGCCTGCTGCTCCAGTGATGGGCCATGTTACCTAAATTTGTGGCTACCGTGGGTGACAGCAATTACGCCTCTTCACGCGCATGCCTATTATTGTCCGACGCAGACGGAATAGAGACTGGGCCTTCATACTGTGGGCCAGAATGCAACTCATTGTCCTCTGTACTCATGCTCGCCGTGCTTGTGCTCACCGTGCCAGGTACATGCTCAAACTTGCTATACTCGTGCTCACCATGCTGTGTATCGCACTGAGGCACCTCTGCTTGCCCTAGATGCATCCTATGCTGCTTTGAATGTCATATTCCAGATACAGCAAGGTTAATGAAAGTTTGTGCATCGTAGGTGACAGCCGGGTGTGCATTTTTGGGCTGATGGTTGCGGTGAGCACAATAAGTGTGACGGCAAGCTGTGGATAAGGCAACGGACAAAAGCACATGCAGGCAGGCATGGCGAGCTGTGGGTGTAACAGTGGGCCTAGCGTGGCGAGTGAGCTTGGTGTGACGGTGGCATGTGGGTGAGGCAGAGAACGAGGACATGCGCGGATAAGCTGTAGGTGTGGCGGAGGACAGTTGGGCCTGGTTCAACAACGAGGCGGCAGATGAGGGTGTGTGTAGACGGACATGGTAGCAAGCTGTGAATGTGGCTGTAAGGGAGAAGCATAGACGACAGGCAAGGGCACGCACAGGCTTGATGGTTCCGTAACACGTGGGAGTGACAACGGTTTGTGTGCATAGCAGTGCAGCGGAAATGACAAGAGCCTGTGCAACATGGGTGGCAGTTGTGACGGCCACGGCGAGCTGTGTACATGGCGGCGAGTGAATTCATGTGCAGACAGATGAGTGCAGGCACAGATGGTCGAGTGCATACTACGCAAACAGATACTTACATCAGGATGTGGGTGTGGTGGCGGTTCTGACATGACGAGTCTAGCGTGTACGACTGAGGACGTCGTGTGATAAGTCAGCCAGTGTCAGGAAGTGTCAGAAAGTGTCAGAAAGGGTGGGTGTGCTTAGGGTCATGCAAACGAGCCGCGAGAGTGGGCTGTAGTTGTAATGATGAGCTCGAGGGGAGCGGTGTACAGACGATAGGTGAGGGCATCAAGGACAGGCTCAAAGGTTTGGCGTGCGCCACAGGCAAGAGTGTGAACAATGGAGAAGACAAGCAGACTTACCTTGAGTGAGCCGTCCCAGCATCTCTTGGTTCTCACATCTTTGCAAGCTCTGCATCTCTTGTCCTGTGTCCTTGTGTCCAACCATCTCTGCGTTTCATGCAAAGCAGAGCAGTTGTGGTTGGGGGCGTTGCGTGATACCTTGATCGGTGTTGAGTACAAAGGAGGGGCGTGGACCATGGCAAAAGTTGCTGTGATTGCAGCAATGGCAGAATTTACATATTGTACGGCATACTATCTGTAAATAAAAGCAAAGGTAACTATGAGAAAAAGGAGTGGTGTCAGTGACGAGGTCGTAGATGATGGTCGCAGAGAGTGAGAATACGGGCGCCAAAAGGCACATCACGATGCGCTCGTACACAAGCACTTTCGGCTGATGCTGTACAAGAAATGTATGAGTTTTCAGCTTGATTCCAATGTCTAAGTGTTGACAGAACTTATAAGCTTTTCAGCTGATTTTATCCAATATGAATGCTTGGTTTCTGCTTAAAAAGCTGCAAGTTTGTTATCCAAGATAATAAAATTTACTTACTGAGCCAAAGCGAAATTTCCATACTTATAGGAGAAACGTGTTGTCCAGTGAACTAAGCTACAAGAATTGCACTCAGATGAGAACGATCTCCTTCGCTACGCTTTAGAAGATTGTAATTATATGAAGAAAGTTCTAACTTGCTTGTAGTGTAGGTTGAGTAGCTAAAGAAGCAGTAAGAACCCACACACTGCAGAAGTGCATTCTATGGGCGCTTAAACAATTATATAAGCACTAAAGTATGTAGAAAAGTACTAGAAAGCGCTGTAAATGAATGAAAGTCAAAATATCAATGAATAGAGCTTCAACAAGTGATCTGGAGAAGAAATGTCCAGTGAATGAAGTGAAGGGAATATAGAGAGGAATCTATCTATATAGAAATCAAATTATTTAATAAAGAAACTGGGTCATAATAAAGGAAACAATGATAAATAAGACATGTAAGCAATACTTATCTAACACAGAAAAGCGCTGCAAATAAATCAATGTCAAAGTACCAATAGATAGAACTTCAACAAGTGATTTGAAGAAAAAATGTCCAGTAGATGAAGTAAAAGAACATAAAGAAGAGCCTATTTGTGTAGAAATTGAATCATTTAATGAAGAAACTGAGTTATAATAAAGGAAACAATGATAAATGAGATGTGTACAGTGAAGACAGAAAATAATGCAATTGCAACTTTTGAAGAATTTTGTAATGTGTATTACTGAAGAATAAATTGATGAAATTAAAAACTATATATACAACATGATAGAACTCATTTAATAGTAATTTTCAGATATTCTACAGTTTCTATATATAACAACAAACACTCTCAATATTAATTTTGTCCAATTTTGGACATTGTTTTAATTTGTAAATTGTGTATGATTACAAAGAAAAATGTTGAAATTTAGGATTATGATAATCATGTTTGCATACTCAACGACAACATAATGTAACAGTAATACATGGACCATCTGATTAATGTCATGGCAAGTAAAACAAACTTGCAATAAAAATACTTTACAATGTTTGCTTTTAAACATAGTCTCAATCATCATTAAATTTGTGATAAATATGTAATCATATACTAATAAACCAATCAGGTTATTCTACATTGAAAAGAGAGCATTTTTGAAGTGAATACTCATACTATGTATAAATGTTATGTTGTATACTCAACAATCTATTTTATTTTCATTATCACTGCACTAATCTAATACTCCGTGCGTTGATGTGACATTATATTGTTATTGAGTATGTAAAATGAATTATCATAACATAAAATTTCAACATATCTCTTTGCAATCATACAAATTAAAACAATGTCTAAAATTGTACAAAGTTGGCATTAATTAGTGCTTATTATCATATATAGAAACTATAGAATATCTGAAAAATACTATTAAATGAGCTCTATCATGCTGTATATTTAGTTTGTAATTTCATCTATTTATCCTTGAGTTATACACATTACAAAATTCTTCAAAAATTGCAATAGCATTATTTTCTGCCTTCACTATAGAGCCTCAAAATTATCAGTGTCTTTCATCATTCAGTTGCATATCTCCACCACACCTCAGCTCTTATTGTTCTGACAAGTCTTCACTTCAACAACACTAGCAGATGAGTTCTCAGTTTTGTAATAGTTAGAATTTTCGTCAACACACTGTATAATATAACATCACTTGAAGAATTTCACTATGACACTGTGTCTTACTCTGATCCATGAGTGTCCCTTGTTCTTTAATGTTCATAAACCCAAGCAAGTTTTGACTATCAATAGAGAGGTGCAGTAAAAACAGTAATGAATGCATCTGAGGTGAAATTAGAAATAAGAGGATTGGCTTGAGGATTGAGATGAATGACGTTGATCCAGCATACCAAATAAGAACAGACAACACAAGAAGGATGTAATGTGAAGAGTGCTCAGAATTGAACTAAAAATATAGAAAGAGTGGAGTGTACAAGAGGGAGAGAAGACAAAACTAGAGACTCATTTGTGTCTTGTTGACTCTATGAACCGGGCAGATATGTCAATACATATATTTCAATGAACATTCAAACGTCAATTCATAGCCATTTTCTGTCTATAGTTTCTGCATTGGGCCTGCAAAAAGAGCTTCTATTGATGAGAAGTATATATAAAGAGACAAGCGGTGTCGACAACTGGACGACAATGCCTAGACAGCCAGAGCACCAGCATGAACTGCTAGATGTCCACCTGTTCACGTGGCATGGACGACATAAATGGCCAAACCGGATGACATAGATAGCATGGAACGTACGAATCCAATATGATGTGAAAGGCCTTGTGACACCTCAATTTACTCCCTAGACACTTCCATTTCACCTCTAGCTCCTCTTCAATCATTGTTTACACCATTCAATCATCCATTTTTGCTGTCTACAGCTTCTATATTGCTACACTTTGCTCTAGCTCACTGTTGATGCTCTCAGATCACTTCAAGTCGCTACTGTATGCACTTGTAAGCTCCTATACATTGCTGCTTACTTGCACAAGTTTCTATTGTGTTCTACAAGCTACTTTTGGCTTTATATCATCTCTATTCACTCTTTAACACTCTTCATTACTTCTCATTGTGTCAAATTGCTCTTCATTGTCTTTTATTGCTCTTCATTGTCTTTTATTGCTCCTCATTGTCTTTTATTGCTTCCACACCGTTATACAAGCCTCACACCTCACACGATCTTTAGTACACTCATTGCTCTCTTACTTCGCTTCACATTGTTCTAACATGTTCTACTTGCCTCCATCATGTTTCAAAAGTCATCCAACTTGTCTCAGCTTTGTTTCCTACTACTCACATTGTCCAACTACTAGACACTCAGTGGTCTGTAAATACAAAGACTTGATTTATAAGATAAAGACTGTGTGATATTGTCTTTGGTAGGGTGGCTAAGTCCTCCATCATGGATGCTAAGGCCCCACCTTGACAGGGCTGGAGAACATTGCTGGCTGGAAGGATAAAGTGAAGAAAGCAGCAGGAGAGCTTTATTTGTTGGTCTCTCAAGAGCAGAAGATGTATTTTGCAGGTATAGCCTCTGACCTACAGTGAATTGCAAAACTCTTCGAATGTTTTGAAGTGTTTCAAAGATCTGTATGTATCTCCACTTTCCATTGGCCAAATATAATAATCTCAGTGCCAAATGAGAGCCACAACTCTCAGCTTCCAAATGACGTCACATTTACCATATTTGGTCAAGAACTCGGCTAGATACATCTTGAACATTGAGGAGAGTGCATTTGAAGAGTTTTGTTCTTCGAATTTTTGCAACATAAAATAAACTACAGTCATTGATTGAATGTAGATAAAATGCTATATATATTTCTGTATATACTCACATATGATTTGAGTCTTATAAATATGTTTCAGTAAGATATGCCAACGATTAAAACTTCTATAGACATAACAAATATTATATTGAAAATCAATAGAAACACATCAAAAGCTTGGACAAATACCATATTAAGCTATGCAGAATAATCACATTGGATGCATGAATGCCTATGGAAGTGTTAAATATCATATATATAGTCATATAATGCTCATAACAATTGATTTTTACAGTGTCACAGATTTTTCCTTAGACGCCCACGCGCTAGCGCTTACGCAGCGTCTATGTGGCGCACTAGGGTTAGGTCGCTAGATAACGTCTTATCGATACCTTATAGTTTAGTATTTCACTTATCATTGATCCCATCACTGTGCCATGTGGATAGAACATCCTAGAAGCCCGTAGAATACCGTAGAACATCATAGAAGCACGGCCTTTAAGGCCCGGTAGTCTAGATCCGTAGTCCAGGCCCTTTGATGGCCTGGTTCCATCCGGTTCCGTCCGTTTCCATAAGGTTTGATAAAGGGCAATACGCCATTGGTCGATCGTAGCAGCCCGGAAGTAACTCGGCGGTTCCTTCCGTCTCGGCACTACTAAGAAGCACGACTATCTGGGGTCCCACGTAGTTACGGGGTCCTCTCCAACGTGTATATATACTGGCAGGGTCTGAGCCTTAGAGCCTCAAACTGATCAACATCTCTTGACCTCCGTCTACATTCTACACACATCGCTTCGTCCGACTTCAAAGTCTCTCCCCCTTTAGCAACACTAACAGGTGAGTAATCGTAGTTTGTGATATACAGTGAAGACGGAAAATAATGCAATTGCAATTTTTGCAAGGTTTTGTTGAGTGTATGACTCAAGAACAAATAGATAGAATTAAAAACTGAATATACAGCATAATAGAGCTCAATGAATAATATTTTACACATATTACATAGTTACCATATATAGTAATACTCACTGGTCAATAGTGAATTTGTACAATTTTGAGCATTTATTTAAATTGTAAACTTTGTGTCATTACAAGGTGATATAGCAGAGTTTTAAAATATAATAATTATATTTACATATTGAACAACAATATAATATCACATCAATATACGGAGTATGCAATTGATGCAGTGACAAGCAAAACAAAATTGCAATAAAAGTACTTTGTAATCTTTGCTTACAAAAAAACCATCAATCATTCTGATCTTTTGAAGTAGGTATATCATTATATATTGATAATCGATATAAGTTATGTGATATCAAAAAGACAGCGGTTTATAAGTGAATAACTAAGTTATATATAAAGTTTATATCTTATACTCATTAATATGTTTTATATTGCTTGTTACTACAGTGAAGACAAAAAATAATGCAATTGTAATTTTTGCAAGGTTTTGTTGAGTGTATAACTGAAGAACAAACAAATAGAATTATAAACTAAATATACAGCATGATAAAGCTCAATGAATAGTATTTAACACATATCTCATAGTTACCATATATAGTCATATTTACTGGCTAATAGTGAATTTGTACAATTTTGAGCATTTATTTAAATTGTACATTTTGTGTTATTACAATGCGGTATAGCAAAGTTTTAAATCATTATTATTATATTTACATACTGAACAATAATATAATGTCACATCAATATACAGAGTATGAAATTGATATAGTGACAAGCAAAACAAAATTGCAATAAAAGTACTTTGTAATCTTCATTTACAAAAGTAAACCATCAATCATTCTGATTCTTTAAAGTAAGTATGTCATCATACACTGATAATCTATATAAGTCATGTGATATCAAAAAGGCAGTGGTCTGTAAGTGAATAACTAAGTTATATATGAAGTTTATACTTTATATACATTAATGTATTTTATATTGTTTGTCACTACATCAATTTCATACTCCGTATATTGATGTGACATTATATTGTTGTTCAGTATGTAAATATCATAATCATGATTTAAAACTTTGCTATATCACCTTGTAATAACACAAAATTTACAATTTAAATAAATGCTCAAAATTGTACACATTCACTATTAGCCAGTGAGCATTACTATATATGGTAACTATGATATATATGTAAAATACTATTCATTGAGCTCTATCATACCGTATATTTAGTTTGTAATTCTATTTGTTTGTTCTTGAGTTATACATTCAACAAAATCATACAAAAATTGCAATTGCATTATTTTCTATCTTCACTGTATCTAGGTACTAATAATTGATTTTTACTAGATTTGAGGATTTAATTTATTGAAACGGTAGTGAAACTAGTGCGTACAGCACTCCAATTCTCTGTTTTGTACTCTTCAATACTAACAGTCTGATATAGCTGTCAGTCATGTTTCAATATGATTGAAACTGCACAATAGAGTTTGTGCAGACATACGGCCCCTCTACATATTGCTTATATGGGAAGACAACACTTGAAAAGCTTAAACATATAGACAATCTGCAGAAACTCCAACATTGTGTGGAGATGAGATACCTCACTCAAAAGGTGCTACAGAGTGTCCATTAATTTAATCTAACATTTAATTTCTCTAAAATCTCTGTATGTCCCATGTCTTCAATTGTGCTACCATAATACTAACTATTGAAATTATGTCAGTACCAGACAGCAGTGAATGTTCTCCACCATCTAGAGCGAAACTTTGTAAGAATAATATTAGCTGACATCATATATCACTACTAGAAGCAGCTAATATTCTACATTCTTTGTATCAGTCTTGCTTACACAATGAAAGAACAACCATTGCATATCACCGTTGTACAATATAAAGCAATGTTGATGATAGTAAACCTATTTGTTGTTCAACTATGATGAGCTGATCAATTATTATTCCTCCTTTTGTGCAGTGTGAAGTGTTGATACAATACACGATCAAAGATGGCAAAGAGGCAACAAGAGGGCTGAACGAATTTGCGATTATGCAGGCTGCAGTCGCTGAACACAACAATGAAGTATCTATGTGATTGATTATGTTATTTGGTATCATACTGTTTATAAACACTGATGTGCACCTCTTTCTTATGTAGAAGCCAACTTCTGTTAAAGTTGATGTCTCAACTCTTCTTGATGATGCTAAGCAAAAAGTGTAGAAGCAGCATAAATTGAAATATCAAAAACTGACGAAAGTTGAGGCTCAGCAAGTCAAGCAGATTGAGAACTAAGAGAGGGTAAAGAAAAGAAAGAGGACGACAGAGGAGAAGAGTAAAAGTAAGACAAAAGAGAAGGAGAAGAAATAGCTTGATGAAAACGAAGCAACTAGGTACACTATTACAGTGAAGACAAAAAATAATGCAATTGCAATTTTTGTATGATTTTGTTGAATGTATAACTCAAGAACAAACAAATAGAATTACAAACTACAGTGACTTGCAAAACCTATAATAAACAGCAAAATATTGAGATTATTCTATGATCAAATATTCAAATGGTGTATGATGATATGTAATACAGTTATTTGATATGTATACACAGCTATATAAGTGTCAAAAACATTGATTTATGTGAATTTTATATTTATTTGAAAGAATCTTGCAAATCTTTATTTCTATGGACAGCTATTAACCAATGCCAGTAGACTAAAACTGTATATACAACTTCTATAGTACCATAGCTTTGTGTTATAGAGTGAATCAGTCTGTGAAAGTTGCATTTACATGCCATGATTCCATTATAAATTATATTCTAATAAAAGATTCAAATGTTAGTTATAAACTATGTATATTGCTGCTGTCTTTCAAAGTATATATGAATAGGAACTTGATCAAAGATCCATTTTATAATGTATAAACCCCGACTGCTCTCACTGATGCTGCTCTTTTTTTCTGCTTACTCTCATATAAAATATGATACATTATGGCTATGCAATGAAATAATAAAAGTACTCATTAAATATCAATTTCACAGCATGTAAGTGCAACTTTTACAAACTGATTCACTCTATAACACAAACCTATAGTAATATAGAAGTTGTATATACAGTTTTAATCTACTGGCACTAGTTAATAGCTATCCATAGAAATAAAGATTTGCAAAATCCTTTCAAATAAATATAAAATTTGCATAAATCAATGTTTTTGACACTTATACAGCTGTGTATACATATCAAATAACTGTATTACATGTCAACATACACCATTTGAATATTTGATTACAGAACAATATCAGCATTTTGCTGTTTATTATAATTTTCTTCTACTTTGTTCTTTGAAATTTGATATCATTATAACGCAACTTCACATGATTGTATCTACTCTAAACTTATTTGTAGAGTGTATATCACATACAAAAGTATATGTGAATTTTGTTTTGTAGTTTGCCAACATCTATAATGGTCTACACCTTTTTCAATAGTGAAAATTTGACACGTGCAAAATTTTTCAAATGCATTAATCATATTGTTTGATGTATAACTCAATGAGTTTTAAATCAAATCTGATGAATGTTGAATCATATTAAAGCCAAGATATGTAGCTTTTATTTGACATCATACTTATTATATAAGGCAACCTCAGTCTGGAGTTATTCATCAATCTTTGAAACCTTTCAAAACATTTGAAAGGTTTTACAGGTCACTGTAAATATACAGCATGATAAAGCTCAATGAATAGTATTTTACACATATATTATAGTTACCATATATAGTAATGCTCACTGGCTAATAGTGAATGTGTACAATTTTGAGCATTTATTTAAATTGTAAATTTTGTGTTATTACAAGGTGATATAGCAAAGTTTTAAATCATG
>SWBT01000535.1:0-12005 GCA_005298045.1 Pleurotus ostreatoroseus | reverse complement strand
CGCAGCGACAAAGTCGCGCAGCACAACGATGCCCAGGTAAGATGCTTGCATCGACCGCGCAGCCACGAAGGCGCAGCGGGAGCATAGGCATCAGGGCCCATAACCTGTAGAATAGGTACTACGACTACTCTACTACAACTTGCAGGGACGCTACATCTTACCTGGTGAGTAGTACGAACGTTGAGGCACACGTAGTGGGGTTAGTCCAAGAAGAACTGAGGATGCATTGCATGGAGGCGGGTCTTATATACTTGCCCAAGTATGCCATTGCTGGCGGAGACGATCCCTGCTTAATTTTTTTGGGTCAGACTTAGCGTGATGTTTTGTAAGTCAAGTATGTTTTTGGTTCGGTTACATATCCTTCACATATAAAACCATAATACATTGGCGTTTCTGCTTGCATTTCCAGAAGTTTTTCACATCGTACACATCTAGATTACCTTCGTATTCACATTTATCTTTAGTGGTTATTCCATCATGGTACCATATGTCTCCTTTACAATCGACTAATCGGCTTGTAAAGTGTGCATTGCCGTAGTATATTAATCCACATAGTCTGTATTTAGTTATGTTTATGTTTACCACTCGTTGTATTTCAGGTTTAACATCTTGAATATACACAGGTAGAAAAGTCGGTGCCCGATTCACAATCATTCGCTTCAGTGTGTTTCTTGTGCATCGAACACACATCCGCTCGCTTTTGCAGTTACGAATTTTTTCAAGCCATTGTGTCATATTCGCTGTCCGCATCGCACCTTGTGCTATTGCAGAGCTTTTCCATGCAGCTTTACTCATGTACCATAATAATGAGTTTATAGACCTACGCTGCGTCACTATGTTGCAGTTGGGACACTCGTGTACCCATGTAATATCGGATGTTCGAGTCCTGAACATGTCCTGACATAACTCGCTAACGCTTGCTCCTACAGGCCCTAAGAGTGGATATGCGTTTCTGTTGAGTCGGTGGAGTGCGATGCGGACTTCATCTCTCGCTACGGTGAGGTCTTTGTTGTTACTGATAACGTCTTCGAACGACGAAAATAGTAGATGAAGCTCATCGTTCATAGACTTACAGTGCTCGATTGCGTCTTCAGACATATTCTTGTATACGTCGAATAGTATCGTGAATAAACTATCGTAAGCACAACTGTAGTTGATAGAATTCCATCGTAGACCATCGGGCCCCTTGTATACAGATCGATCTGCTTGCGTTTTAGTTCTCCTACGTTTGGTTGGCTGATGTGCTTCGTCGTGCTCGTCTGACTCCGCGGTATTTACAAACTGTACAGTCTTTGAACCTTTCGCCGGCACGTAGTCTCCCATCTGTCTCTTTTTATAAGTTCTTTTCGGCTTCTCCTGCGGCTTATCCTTGTCGTCAGCTGTTGACATGTGTTTGATAATCTTCCACTGCAGTTCGTCTTTAGGTTCGTCGTTTTCGTACGGTGTCGCAGTAGACCACTTCAGTGCGTTCGGTAGCGCATCCGGCATGAAGTCTTCCCCCTTCCATTTTCTGTATAGGTATATCTGAAAGTTACGGTTTCCGACTATGTGTTTGGGTAACTTACCTTGATATCGTAGTCGTGTGATCTCGTCCAGTAACTCGAGTTCTCTGTACTCTTGCCGTAGATAGCCGGATATCCCCCCCGTCATATACTTGGAGTTGAACCCTTGGATGATTAACGTACCTCTGTAGCTCGTTCCTCTGGTGAGCGCTGTGTAGATTGCTTGATGGCTCTGGAAACTGTACAAGTCGACTACGTTGTATTCGCGTGTACGGCCTTGCGCTCCGTAGTCCGTAGACGCAAAGTTGGGGAGCATCGGCACTTGATCTCTTTTTATAGTTCTCTTATCTCCGTTGGGCATTCTGCATAGAGTGGGCAACGCCATGTGCTGTACAGGTACGACGTTTTTAGGTAATCCGGGAATATGCATATTGATGTTTTTGTTTTGTAATTCGACAAAAACAGTATCCAAACCCGTATGGTCTTTGTCAATGGGGCGCGTTTTCCAACCTACTACAATACCTTCGGCACCGTTTGTAACACCGCACTCCGTGGCTTGGTTTTTACGAATAATCACCGGCATTCCTAAGCTTATTCTGAGTATTCCGGGATGATGTTTCGTGTTTGCAGGTGGTATGTCCCACAGTATTTGCTGTATTTGCGCCGGAATCTTGGAGGATGTGCGCAAGGGGTCCACCATTCTTTTCCGTTTCTTTCTGTTTTTTCCCCCGTCGTCGGTCGGCTGTGCTGTCCATGCGTCTACCGAGTAAAACGTGTGATATGCTTGGTCAGTTTCCTTTGCGAATCTATCGACGCCGAGTTCGTTGAACTTGTCTCGGAATGCGTTCCATCTCGTTATGATACCTACGTTCCTGAACTCCGGATCGGTCAACTTTGGATCGTTGGCACCGAAACCGGTAATCCGCGCTCTCAGTAACGCGATGTCTTCTGCAGTGCATGCTTTGTAGCGCAGGTTTTCTAAGCAAGTGCGGAATTTTGCGTCCTCTTTACTTTGGGTTGCTTGGCGCATGTTTTGCCGCAAAATGATTACGATTGTGAACTGATGCCACACAGACTTACCCATGGCTGTTTCTTGTATTTCACCGCTTCGTGTAGTCTGTGCGGTTGCGCTAACGTTGCCTGAGTACAATGCGTACCCCGCGCCAGCTGGAGGCAGCTGAGCGAAGTCTCCTGCAAATATCATATTTATACCTCCAAATGGGACGTCTTCTCTATGCATAGCTAAGCACATTTTCTCTGATATCTTGTATAAATTGAGACAATCTAGCATTGACAGTTCGTCCATGAAAATGTATTCAACGTGCTTCAGTGTTTCGTAAACTTGGGACAGAGAGGACATTGTATTACCTCCGTAATCCTTTTCTGATCCGTACGTGCTAATGCCTAACGTGGAGTGATATGTGGACCCTCCGATTAGACTAGCGGCTGTACCTGTTGGCGCTAAACACATGAATCTGTATCCCTCGCCTCTTTCTGTGAAAAAATGTCTCAACGCATTTATCACTTGTGACTTTCCAGATCCGGCCATGCCGCCCAGGTGCATGCGCAAAGGTTCGTTGCCGTTCGATGTGGCATGATTGGCGACAATCTTAAAGGCGCGAGTTTGCTCTTCGTTGAGCGTGAATTTCTCGATGGTTGCCTCGATGAGTCTGATGTCTTCTTTGTCTGAAGGTTTATAGTCTTTGGTGAAGTAACCTTGATCTACTATCTTTACTTCATCAACGTCTTTGTTACTTACATCTAGGTTTGATTGCGCTTCTTTTTTTCTGACCGCCGCTGCTTTGCGATCGTCCAGGATCTTTTCTTTCTCGGCGAGCAACAACTGGTGCCACTCATTTCCTGTACGCTCTGCGCCGTCTTCCCTATTCGTGTGCAATTTATATTTGTAGTTGACGTCGTCTAAAAGACCGTTAGTTTCCAGCAACCGTTCGGCTTGCTGCATCTTACGCACTGTTTTCAATGTTTTGTCATCTGGCTGTCCGTATTCATGCATTACAGCTTCGATGTCTTCTTCCGTTACTTCTGCAAACATGTCTTCTGGATAGTAAGCTTCATCTTGAGTTAGTTCTTCTAGTACTTCTTTAGATAAACCTAGCGGTAAAGGACCGCTGATCTTACCAGCTCGCAGCTGCGCGGAGTAATCGTCTCTGGCATCCAAGCATTCATATTTAAGGTTGAAAAACTTGAACAATTCCTTTTGTCTGTGCGTGAACTCGTGGGCTAGAAACGTTTTATCCCATGTATCGTGTTGTGATTTGAGTTCTTTACCTGTTCGCCACGGCTTGAAGAATGTCAACATTGTCATACAATAGTCTTCTCGATTGCCTCGGTCCATTCTTGGTAAGGCGCCTCCTCTGAAGTCTGGGACTCTCGCCTGACTTTTGTTACATATCTTGATGCGGTGAGTGTTTTTTTGAGGATGCTCGTCGGCAAAGAAATACCATCCTGCTGCGACTGTTCCAGCTTCACTTGCTTCTCTGAACTGTTCCATCTCTGCGTCGGTATCTTCGTTTGAGTTGTCTTCTATCTCGTCGTTTTCGTTTAGTAACTCGTCCATGTCTTCGTTCTGAGGTAAACTTCTCCAGTTGTCTATTTTGAACCGATGAAAGTATTTGTCCATTGCCTCTAATCGTTGACACGTACCGTATGATTCCCAAGTCTTATCCCCTTGGTCCCATAACACGAGAAATCTGACCCTGTTACCGGACCATTCGTGTGTTAATATTTTGTCTACGATGTATTCACCGTCCTTAACTGCTGATTGTTTCAGAGAGTTGGACATCCGTTGTTTGCTGGACCTTCGAATCCAGTCATATAAAGTCATGTTCTCGCACGCTGTCGGTCGGTGTATGTAATCGTTGACAGAGGACACAGGTATTACTCCGTTATCGTCCTGCCCAATTACCACCTTATCTGATGCACGGTCGGACATGTATTCGGTCTTAACGCCCCATGCATGTTTGATTTGCCGTACAAAATTCCTCCAGTAGAATCTGCTGAACGTCGAGTTAGTGTAGTGATCTGGATGCTTCAGTAGATACATACACGCCATGGGACTTCCTATCTCAGATTTTGCAGTCAACGCGTTGACTATCTTTGTGATCACCTTCTTTGCTTTCGCTTGCCGCTCGTAGTCGCTGTCAAGAAGTTCCGTGTTTCGCCTAAACGTAGATTGTATAGCTTGAAAAACACCACGAGTTTTCAATGCGGGTTTCGTGATGTAGTTGGTCACGTAGGCAATCACCGCTTTCATGGCTGTCCCAGACAATAAGGAAGTGACATCCGTGTTGCACCTCATAAGGTACGTTACTATAGGAGTAAACCAGTTGATCCAGGCTTCTAGTTTCCTCTGTTTGATCGCGCCGTCATTTTTGTCGAACATAGTCCTTTCTACTATCTCCTGTGGGAAACGTGCTTTGCATTTGACCTGAATTTCACGTCCGACGCGAACCAATATTCGACACCCTTTTGATCGACGGCAATCATGTACGTTGGACTCCAATACAAGTTCATCCACTTCCTCGTAAAACTGTCCCCACCAATCTGCACTTGTAATACATGCGTTACATTGCTTACACATGTTTTTACACGGTTCGGGCGCGGGTGTCGGCAAGCGCTCGGTTGCTTTCATGTATTTCCGATTTCCTTCTGTTTTTTTCATTACGCGTTCCTCTACTTTCGTCATGGGTCCCGTGCAGAAGTCGCCTACATGTACGCTTTCAATGTATTCTATGAATTTCTGTTGGAAGGAGGAAGTTGGGTCTAGTATTTTGTCGCGAATCTCTTGTGGAGTCAAAGAGTGCTTGAGCCACAGGAGCATATGCATATGCAACGTTAACCGACCTTGTTGTTCCACGGTCCCGTAGTATCCAGCTGTTTTACCGTATACACCTACGTGGTCGGTTCCTACACCTAACACATGCTCCAAGAACAAGTCAACCATCTTTTTGAAAAACCTGGCGCCAGCCACTGGGTTCTTGGAAATCAATCGAATTCGTTGGTTGTAGTCTTTGAAGTCAGGATAAATCGATTTTCGTTCGTCTGCGAAGTATATCGCAAGCGGATGGTTCGTGTCAGCTGGTGAAAACGTAATGAACCACGATGGTGCACCTAAGTATGATACCATCGACCAAATTTTGTCTCGCTTTTGTTTGAGATTGGTGATTGACCCTTCGACGTGTGCATTCACCCAGTCCAAGTCGTTCAATACTTTATAAATCTGTTTCTCTTGGTCTGTTACGGGTTTAAAATACCCCTCTTTCTCTAACGTTTCCACTATTCTGTCCAATACCGCCATGTCCATGTTCAGCAACCGATCAGCAATTGCACCGAACCCTTGTCGGTTGGCCATTAAGTATCCGCCGGTCGAGCTATTCTTAATTTGTTCGTGATTGAATGCTATCAGCGCAAAAGCAGGGTCTGTCTGAAACCGTTTATCGTAATACATAAGCAGGTGAGTTTTCCGTTTGGAGTCGGATATGTGTTCGTATCCTCGAGCGTTTCCTAGTCCTCCATATCCGTACGGGAACAGATGGGGAAACATTTGCGGATACAACTGAGGATTATGGAAGATGCTTTCCTTGTCACTACCGTGTCCGACGCCTAAAACTTTGTTTCCCCTGTTGAAGTGACTGGCTGCTTTAGCTCTTATGGTTGCGTACCCGTCTTGTTCCTGTAATAATGCGCTTAACTGATCAGAGGTCAAGGTGTTCATAACGAACGGACACTGTCCTTCGGTTGTCCCATCTTCTTCTTCTAAATCGTTCACAGCAGTTGTCTCGGGGTCTTTTAACGGGTGTTCTGCGTCTGCTAGATGAAAGTCAACCCAAACAGGTGGTACATCCTCCGGATATTCTGCCAAGTTATCGTAGGAAATATCTATGTCGTGGTAATCGATATGATTCAGTTTCAGCCATTCCAACGCGTCTCGCACCTTGTTTCGTCTTACTAAGAACGGAGTTCGTTTGTATTCCTCAACGTTTGGCGACGACGTTCCGATGTATACGAAAGCTAGTACGTCGTCCATATCCTCACGTTTCGGAGGCAACACGGAATAAACTTTGGGGATAGGGACCGGATATGACAAAGCGTTGGCGCGAAGTTTGTGGCCACCGGACCACAGGCGTACAAGACAGAAATTGTACATAACTCTAGAGATTAATCTCTGTTCAGACCACGACAGATCACGTAGCTGTTCGGGAACATCACCTAGCCATAACCCGTTCGCTAACGCCATTCTCGGTCTTTTTCCTTTATTTAAGCTCTTTAAGCAGGTGCTGCATATATGGTCGCAATCTTGCAAGTGTACAGGACCCGTGTCTTCCTGTATCGGATCGTCAGGAGAGTTTCGCTCTTTCCTAGTCACTCCCGCCGTTTTAAGAATGCCGAGATCAACGGTCGTGTCTGTAAGCTTCGTTAGCTGGCTTAGCGGTGTTAATTGCCCACACACAGTGCATCCGTCCTCAATTAGCTTACTAGCGTCGAGGTCTTTGCAGTAGTCGTTGATGATACGTCGTAGCAATTCATGTGAGGGCGGGTCAGGAGGAAAACGACTAGCTTTGTACCACCTGTGTGCTCTGTATTTCTTGAGCTTTTTGAAGTTTATGTCGTTTTTCTTTCTATTGTAGATGTCTGCTTGAGAAGCGTTTGTTTTAGCACGGTTGCGTGAACGGTACATCTGATCGCGTACCTTACCCGGCACAGGCTCGTCGCATTCCGTAAACAACGCTATTGTTGCGTCACAGTGTGCACACAGGTGAGTGTTAAGCAGGTGTTCCAGTTCTGAGTGATTCATGCGGTGTGGACGGAACGGAATGTCATGCAGTTGACATAAGTGTTCTAATGCCGAGGTAGTAAGCTTACTAGCGAGGACGTCTTTAGGCACGTTTGCTCTCACGTGGTTTTCTCTCAATTCAGTTAGTTTCGACGATTTAACGGACGTCACGTATTTGAATCGCGTACCTTTTTTAGGTTTGTGCGTTAAGTAACACTCGAGCTCCTCCAACTTCCATGTTTTTCGCGATTGTTTTATAGGTTTCCCTCCACCGACCATGAGTTCGTGGCCCAGCAGCCTAAGATCCGTAAACGCGACTTTACAATTCAATTCTGTAGGTCTTACATCGTGAGTGCTATAATACGTGTACCACAGGAGTTCGTTCACCTTCCGTGCAAAGTCTCCACGTCTCATAATGTTCCTCGTTGCCAGCAGCTTTGCGCGCCAGACATTGGTGAACACACTGCGAGGTTCGATGTAGATCATGCTACACTCTTTCTGCCAATCACCAGTCCAGTATGCGCGAGTCGTCCAATCAAGTTTACACAGAATGGTGCCAATACATGATAGGCTTCGTTTTAACGTTGCCCATAGGGCAAGATGTGTTCGTGACATGACTGGCAATGCAGTGTCTTTAACATTAGCTTTCATAGTAGCATTGTTTATCAAGGAGGGTAGTCGTTCGCACATGTGACTACTGTTGAGCACAGACAGAGTTTGCGGATATTTGGAGTGGAAGACCCTTGCAAACTCCTGGTTTTGAGCAATAACATTGCTGTGCAATAGCTGATACGAACGCCAGTGAGATACTGGATAGTCGCCGAGCGACCAAGTGTCGTGAATGCCAGCAACTGGCTGAGAAGAAGTGATGGATCGTCTGCTCAAAGCAGACGGAACTAAGAGGCAACCTCTTTGATATAAGATTGAATGATCGAGCGACGAGTGTGTACGAATGTTGTCACGGTGTATAACTATAGTAGAGTTCAGTGTGATCAGCATCTGATATTGAGCACGTTGATGCAACGTACGTGCGGTGTGAATGTAGTGATCACAGGACTCGATTCCTTGAACTCGTCCTGATAACGAATCGACACTCTTCGTGTAGTAAAAATTCCACGTAGAGGACAGGCTATGCTCCACGGCGGAGTGAAGTGCGTCTGTGTAAACGTTAGACGAGCAACAGGAATGTTCGACAGTAAGCGCACCGATGGGTTCATGCCACTCTGGGCAGCTGAGCCATGCTGCGGGCAGTAACAACCAACTGGCTATATACGTCGCAATTAGCCAACGTAGATAACTGTTAGTTTTCGTTGCTTTCGAAAGCGGCTTCATGGTCGTGTCCAAGACAGTGGGAGGTCGCCTGTGCAGTGGTGAACAATTTTCGTCCCAGCCAGTGTGGAATGTTCTGGAAAACCATCTCAGTAGGGGTCTTATCGGGGCAGTAACGGCCGAACGTTCTCAACTTACCGTCGCTGTTAATGCTACCCTGTGCAACAAGTCATTTTACACCATACATGCGTTACCGCAAAGCAGCGGCGTTTATGGTTTTGCATTGACTGCTCGAAGTGGCAAGACTTCGTATGAAAGCAACCTATGCGAAAGGATTTTCTAACAGACAAACACACTAGCGTAGATAAAATCGTGTATACGAATAGTTAGGGACGAGAGGAGAGAGCGGAGAGAATTCTAAAAAAATGTGGGTTGAACCACATGTATACGAGGCGCAGTATAGTGGGTTGAGCCATGTAATATGCGAATACGAGCTATAAATAAGAGAAACATACGTGTAAACAAAGGACGAGCGCATAATACAAAAGAAAACGAGAATACAGTGAGTTGAATCACCTGTAAAACAGACTGGACATCGCCTTGGACACGAGTTGAATCGTGGTAAGAACGTCTATACTTCACTACCTCAAGCAGTGAAGTTCGGAGAAGCCAAGAGCACAGCGTAGTAGACGTTGAACGCCAGACCGTGCGCTGTATGCCCTGTACTCCAGTAGCTGCTTACACTGTGCATTACAGCCACGAGTTCGCCGGCTTTGATTTCGCGGCGCAGCCGAGGGCATTGCACATCGTGTACTCCAAAGCGGAAGGAATGATCGAGCTTTTTGCCGGAGAAATACTCTGTTGCGTCGTAGATAGGGACTGGTCGAAGGTTAGTAAGTATTTGAGCTGCAGGGATACGTTTAACTTACTTTCGGCTGCACCAGCATGTAATTGTCTCTGCTTAAGATACTCGGGCATCTCGTCGGTGTTTTGGACTGTGTTTGCGGTAGGCAGAAGCTTTTTGAATTTCGTATCTGATATGCGTATGAACGAATCAGTTACAACGAGTCACGAAAGAAGAACGTACTGGCTCTACCCGCTGTGCGTTGCACGTTTACCATACGAGTGTTGATCGTAAGTCCTGAGTTAAATGCGTGTACTTTGAGGTCGGAGAGGGACATCATGTCGTAGATCATGGACCACATGCGACTGAATTGAGTGTCCAAGGGCACGACCGAGATAGACTGAGATAGCTTTCCTCCTTGTATGGCCACGAGGCTCGCTGTGAGAAGCTCAGAATTGGCGGCAGCGATGCCGAATAGGACGTTTGCGAAACGGTAGTGACCGGAGGGCGCTGTTGATGATATACGGTGGAGTTCCATCTCCTGTGCTTTCTCACGAGGCGGTGGTGTTACGCATACCAACTCCCGCGGAAGGAGAGCAACGTTGCACACCCACGTTCCGAAGGTAGGTGTGCATACCGTGATAGCCAATTTCCTACATTGTATTAGCGTCAGTTAACACCGAACCTAAAGATGCGTACACTTTGGCTTTCGTGTCAAGATGACCGAAATCTGGGTTCGTTATAACGTCACTTGCGAAGTCCACGACTGCGACGCCGTCGCCTCCTCCCGCAAAGACCGGAGGGAAGCGTTCGCTACATAGTTATGAGACATCTAATAACCCGGACGGTATGCTTCGAGTACTTACTTGATACCTTGCATATCGACGCCGGGAAGGGGTACCGTATCTTTCGGCTTCTTCAGGACTTTCCTCACCCAGGCGGTTGCTTCGTTCCGCACGAGTGACCTAAAGTGTATATGATTACAGTGTGCCATTAATGTGAGTGCGCCGGACTTACATGTCGCGAAGCTTGTTAGTCAACGCAGTAGTACGCCTAGACAAACGTTATCAGATATGCACTGCTGTGAGCAAACGGGGTGCTCACGGAGTATCAGGTGAAGATGAACTGGCAGTTACTCATCGTTCAGCAAAGAGTGAGGTCACAATGGGTATACACTCACTCCTTTTTAGTTTCCTTCTTGCCTTTAACCGGAGTGTGAGGATCTTTCGACGATTTGCTAGCCTTCCGTACTTCTCTGAATAAAGCAAATTAGGTGGCGTCGACGCACGAAAATGTAAAGTACTCACTTTCCCTTACGAGAAGACGCGTCGTTGTCGGACACCACGGAAGCTTTGTCTTCTTCAGACTTCGCGTTTCTGTAGGAATATTGTTAGTACACCGTCGAACGAAAAGCGATGTGATCCATACGATTCAACGTCGGCGTCGTTGGCGGCGGCATCTTCCAAATCGACTTTGCACCGAGTGAAACGCTTCATCCATTGGTCGTCGTGAAAGCGCTCATCCATAGACCCTGTGACCCAGTTCATGTACTCGTCTACCAGTTTCATTTCTACGAGGTATTGGAAGTCTACGTCGAGTAATTACGTCGTTGTAGCGCAGATATACGGCAGAATACTCACCAGTGAACTGAGAGCCGCTGTAATGCCAGGTGGTCAGCTTACACAGGGAGAACGAGCCAGTTCACATACAATGAAGGTTCTATTTCGAGCACTATGCTTTGCTCATGCATCTGTTGGACGCGCCACAACTCAACGGCTTCGATACGTCCGGTCGCAGCCAAAAACGGCTTTGCTGCGAGGGCATAAGCTTCAGGTCTACAAAACCGGATGGTAGACTTACTGCCAAACCATACTTGGCTACATGTATCCGTTAGTAAGAAACAGCTGTTGATTGCAACTACAGTACTCACTGAAGCTCGGACTTGAAGTTCAAGGGATGAGTGCTTCTTTTACGCGCAAACTCATACAAGGAAATCCTCCGCCACCCGTCCGGACTACACATTCGCACGGTCAGAAAGAATGCCACACGGTTGACACAGGACTTAACGTAGACCAGTCGTGTTTCCTGCCGAGAGAAGGTGTACCGTCGTTTGATCAGTATCGACTTTATGCAAAAACAACGGCGATACGCACGGTTCGGAACTAGACGGTTCGGGAGAAGCCAAACGCCTCTTCTTTCTGCTCGCGAGTTAGTTGAAGGAGATATGTACGTGGGGGTTGTGCTCACGATGGCGAAGAAGACGATGATGCGTCTAGGCCGGGCAAACCCTCTAATCCTCCTCAAACACAACCCCAGGCGTGGCCGCTATCGTGCACGGGCGCTCGGGTTCGGACTCCGGTGTCGGCGAGCGGGAGGGCGCTTGTTCCTCTACGTCCTCGGGGTCGGGAACGTGGTTGTTGAGGTTGATGCGGAGAGGTCGGTGTTCGTCGCGCGCTCGCACGAATCGCTCGACACGTGTCTCGTAGACGTTGTGGCTGACGGTGGTCTGGTAGTACACGTCGATGTACAGAGGTCGACTAGGGGAATCCCAATGCACTTGAACACTAACTGAATCTGCGAGGAGTGACGGGCTGTC
>SWBT01000433.1:0-12105 GCA_005298045.1 Pleurotus ostreatoroseus | reverse complement strand
CGCAGCGCTTTTCCTTCTGATGCGCCGGTAAGGTCGTCTCTGGCTGCAATAATATATCTGTATCCTTGAGCTAAGGGCATGTACATGCAGTCTACATATATTCGTGAGAATATGTGAGCTGGAGCTGAGATTTGTATGGGCAGATGCATTTTCTTGGTGCTTCGAATCTGACATTGATGGCAGGATCGTACGTGATGCCGAATATCATTCCACATGTTCGGCCAGTAGAAGCGTTCCTTGACAGTGTGCATTACAGCTTGTTCTCCACGATGGCCAAGCTTTTCGTGAGCTGCTTCTAGGATTCGCAATCGCTGTGCGTTGTCAAGGATGGCTTTAAGAGGAGGCTTGATACCGTTTCGTCGGTACATGCTTCCGTTCTTGACGAAGAAACGTGTGGCTTTGGTAACAAATCGTTTCCTCTCTTGAGGAGTGGTTTTTCCACTAGGAAGTTCTAGAGTGGTGAGGAATTTGAAAATGTCATCCATGGTTTGGTCTTGAACTGATCGCAGTTTTTGCGTGTGAGGTTGATCGTTAGTTGCTTTGAAGCTTACTTGAATTTCATATAAAGGTGGTCCCATGGCTGAATAGAGTGCTATATTGTCCAGCCACGAGTCATCGTGCTCTTCAATTTCCTCACCCTCACCTAATCTTCGTCTAGACAGTGCGTCTGGTCCTTTGAATTTATCTGCTGGAATATGAACTAATTCAAAGTCAAAGAGTAGAATGCCTTGTATCCAACGATTGATGGTTGCGTTTGGCTGTAAGTCTGGCTCGTTTAACATTCCTTTGATGTATTTAGCGTCGACTTCGACTTTGAGTTTTCTTACTCCGATTAGATAGAGACGATAGGCTCGTAATGCTCTATAAAGGCCATAGAGCTCAACTTTTGGTTGTGAGTAGCGTGATTCTCGTTCGTTCATAGGGATTGACCCATATCGTGCAGGTCGTTTCCTATCGTCGTCATCAATCTGTGATAGAATAAATCCTACAGCGATAATGCTTGAGTCAACTGATAAGATGACTGGGTTGTCTGAGCTGTAGTCGATTGGGCGTAAAGCTGGTGCTGAAGTAATTATTTTCTTCAACAGTTGAAAAGCTTCTTCTCGTCTGTCTGTCCATTCAAAGTCCTCAGTCTTGCGTACTAGTTCTGTTAATGGACGAGTGATAGTTGAGTAGTTCTTGATCCAAATGCGTACAGTTCCACAAAGACCAAGGAATCCTCGTACTTCTTTGACTGTAGTTAAAGGAGGCCAATTTAAAATCTTCTGAATTTTCTGATCATCTGGTAGTCGTCCTTCAGGAGTGCACTTATGTCCAACGATTAATGCTTCTTGCCGAGCCAACTGGACTTTGGTGGGTGAGAAAGTTCCACCTGCGTGGGCGACTCGGTGAATTATTCTATGGACGTCTTGAGCATGTTCCCAAATGAATCGTCTAATTCCAGGATTTTGTGTAAGTACTTCTGGATTTCCATCTTGATCCTCGTATTTTGTAGGTGGTCCCTTCATGGCTAAGTCATCAATGAATATATCCGCTTTGTGTGGGATTTCTGATTGCAAGATAAATGCCATGCAGGCTTGAAATTCTGAAGGTGAGTTGGTGAATCCTGTAGGAAGGGAGGTGATGCGTAGGAGACCTAATGGTGTAAGAAAAGCAGTAAGGTCTCTACTCTTAGGGTGTACTTTGCGAGCATCGAATCCCCAATACAGATCGAGTACCGTATAGCATTGTCGTCCAGCAAATGGTTCAACAAAGTTGTCTAAATTTGGAGGCAATCCTGCTTCACGAATTGATACTTTATTGAGTGGCTGAAGATCATGGACAATGCGTAGTTTTCCGCTTTTCTTCAAAACGCAAAACCATCGTGATCTGTACGAGGACTGACTGGGTTCATATACTCCTGCTTCAATCTTTTCTTTGAGCAGGTGTACAACTTTTTCTCTGATGCCTGGAGGAATAGGAATATTTGAAAATGCCCATGGTACATGCGGTATGATGGGAATAATGTATGGAGAAAAGTAGTCTTCTCTAAAGGATCCTCGTTGGCTATCTTCGAATACGAATGCGTTCTGATGTATCTGTAAAATATGGTTGAATAACTTTTCCTCTTCTGACCATAGAAAATTATCTGGGTTAATATCCATGGCCTCAAGTCGTTCTTTAGTTAAGCGACCATTTTCTTTGAATGCTGGTGGTTTATAGGGCAGTGGTTTCAAGGTTTTGAGTGGATCTTCTGGGAATCGTCTAATAACCTTGGCGTCTTCTGGAAATACTGCTGGTACTGGTTTTACCTTACGGTCTACTCGCTTGTAGGCGGTCAGGGTTTGGTCATTGATTTGACTTTTATCATTTGGTTGACCTAATTTCTGATAGGTATTAACTACTTGCATTATTTCACTACTGTCGCATTTATAACGCCTATAGGCAGTGTATGCCCCTGATGCGTCGCAAGAGATGATGTCCTCATCATCTTCTTCCATTTCAATGGAATATAATGCAGGCAGGTCGTAAAGAATGCGAGAAGTATCTAGATCCTGGGCAAAAGTCATGTTACGGACACTAGCATACAAAATTGCTGGAGGCAAATCTTGAGGGAGGGCTGGGTGGGAAGAGGTGGTGGTACGATCAGAACTTCTTGGTCTGGTGCGTTGCAAATTGTGTTGGAGCTGGGACGAATTTGGCGGCTTGGATGTACTGCTTGGCTGAGTACATAGTGGCTGAGCCTGCTGGTACGATCTAGAAGGGAGGCAAAAATGGTTAAGCGAATTAACCGGATGGAAAAAATTGTGTTGTAACTGAGGCCTCTGAGCCGAAGCAATTTTTGCTTGGTCGAGTTTAGCCTTCTGAACTTCAGAAGTGCTAGCCACAGTTCTTTCTAACAGATCGTTATATCTGTGAAGTGAGCTATATAACAAGTGACATATTCTATGTTGCACTAGTAATATCTCGTGGTAATTCTGTCGTGAAATGCGTGAGGGTGGAGAGTGTGTTAGGATATTATGGAGATGGTTAAGACATTTCGTAGTGTGTGTGATGAATGTAGTGATGGTGTGTGGTAGTGTATTTAGAGTTTCAGCTTTGCTAGCTGAGGCTGTAGAAGCCTGTGCGTAAATCGTGGTTCTGTCGTTTGTATTCATCATAAGTAGTAAGTAGTGAAGTGGAGGTTGATAGGATTTTGACAGTAGGTGCATTTGGAATGCACGGTACTGCATCCTTTTGGATGCTGGAGTAGTTAGGAATTCTTCTTGTTCGGCAGGGTAAGTATAAGAATGATACTCATTGCTGAGCATGATTTGGGCGTTGACAACATTATCCTATGAAGTTCATTTATTGTTGGTAATTAACCTATCTTTTTACCAATAATAGGCTCGAATCAGCCAAAGAATTCCAGTTGATCATGATAGAGCACCTCATGGGGTTGTGCTTATCATGATAATTTTTTCTTCAAGGAGGCAGTGACTTGAATCGGTGTTGCCTAAAGAGGTGGCTTTGAAGCATGCGCAGGAACCTGCCTAGGTGATTCTGACGAGCAGATGGCTCTAACGTTGATTTGAGTTGTCATTATGCTGGCAGTAATGTGAGTGCTTGACTTGAGCTGAGTGTCTTGGGCTAGGCTAAATTTTCCTATGCTGCATGCTATTTTGCTGGAGAAGTACTGCTGACGCTGCCTTGAAGGGAAAAATGTGGCTGAATATGCTGAATTTTGCGATTTTATGGGTGCTGGTCCCATATTTTTTGTGACTATTCTGAGGCTGCATGCATACTAATTTAATTGAGGCAGGCTGGGCTGGGCACACAAATTTATTTTGTGCTGGGACACTCAGGCTGGACTTAGTTTAATTGTGGCATGGCTTGAGGCAGGCGCGCGCGCTTTTATTTTGTTGAAGTCAGGCGGCCGCCCGCGAGTCTTATTATCGCGATAAGTAAACGGCCGCGCGACTCTATAAGCTTGTGTAGTGAGAGCGCGCGTGTTTGTTACTGGGTTGATGTGTGCTTGGGACTCCGATGACTGAGTCTGAAATGTGGTCTTCAAGCTTTGAAGCCGTGGGAATCGGAGTCGGGATTTGCGACGCGCGGATTTCCGCTGAAAAAGGGAATTTGGCGCCGGACCGCGCACAACTGTTGTGGAGGGTAAGTAATTCCCGCTACCAAATTTATTTGGTAAGGGTCTTTTCGCGGTGAACCGACAGGGACTTTGTTCGCAGCGTTTTGCATGCTAGCCTGATCTATTTTCCCTTGGCCTTTCATTGGCCTTTAGTTGCCGGGATTATCTAACTGTTTCCCACACTTACAGTCTGCTAGCGCCCTGTTAACCAGAGAAGTTATTGGTGGTTGTACTGGTAGCGGGTGGGGCTGGGGCGCAAGGTCGCTCCTGCGCTAAGAGTTTATTTGTTACTTCGGGCCTCTGGGCTCTGTTACTCGAGCTAATGAGTCGCTTGCTTGAGTCTGTGCGCGGGTTTCTAAGGAGGTAAGACCGTTTTCTTACGAGGTCTTTAGAGTCTTGTAGTCTCTGTAGTCCTGTGCTGCTAGTTGCAGTCCCTTAGTAAATATCCGGCCATTTTTCACACAAAATAATGTGAGTCAATGGACACGTCAATTCTAGGGACTAATAGTGCAGTATGGGGATCTGAGAGGCTGTAGATACTGATATGTGGCCGGATTTCTGGCTGTTTTCTTCTGTCCTGTGAGTACTATGGCTACTGCTAATGTAACAGGGCCTATGAGTACTTCTAAGGGAACTAATCTAAGAGAGAAGAGAGGAAAAATCCGGAAATCTGAGTGGGGAGAAGCTAGATACTGTGGCCTAGGGTCAAGTATCTACTTCTAAGGAAAACGCAGGTCCAAAATACGAGTTATTCTGGTCCGACGATGCAAAAGGGGACGTAGCCTGCGCGACGCGATGCTGCCGTTGACGAGGCTGAGCGTGTGCGTGCGGGCTTGTGAGAGTTCGTGTACGGGCGATGGCCGAGGCGGCTGGGCCGGGGCGGTCGCGCCGTGTCTTGAGTGGCGGTAGCGTATGCGACGGGGTCGACGACGATGGGGACGGGGGATGTGGTGATCGTGGTCGCGGTTGTGGTGACGGTAGTGGTGATGGGGTGTGTGAGCGGTCTGCGCTCGGGAACTGGGCGAACGCCTTCGAGGCGTGCGGATGTGTGTAGGTAGTCGTGGTGCGTGTGCGTGTGCGAGTCGGCCGTACCCCGAGTCCTGCGGTCACGGTAGACCGAGGCTGGGGTTAGGTCGGCGTGCGCTGCTGTGGGCCATGGTGAGCTCGCGTCGGCCGACGATGGCGAGACGGGGCTTACCGATGGTGTGCGACGCGGAGCGCGGTCCGAACGGGCCTGACGAGGTCGGTTGGCGGCGGTGGTTGTCCATCTGGGGGACGCTGAAAAAGGTCAGTGCTGTGAGGGTGGTGAGCTCGTGAATGCCGACGGAGGCGAGGACGAGCTTATCGTGAATGAGGGGCGCGATGCGCCGCTATGGGACGTCTTGGGGTGTCCATCGTGGACGGGGTCTGCGATCGTCGCAGCTTGAGGGTGTCTTGAGTGTGCCTGGCGAGGGCGTGCTGTGGGGTACGGCGGCGAGCCGTGTAACTTGAGGTGCGGCAGCGAGCCGCGATGCTTGGTTGTTCGTGGTGGGTGTCGGCGGCGAGCCGAGTCTTGGGGTTGACGTATGGGAGCGGTGGACCGCGGGCTGGTGCGGTGGTATGTGGTGGTGGTGGGACTTGTAGGCGTGGCACTGGTCCTGGTGGTGGTGTCGCCTTGGGCGACGTCGGGCTGGCGTGTCGGGCACGCGCTACGCGCGCGTAGAGTGCTATAATAAAAGGAATGTGGATGTCAATGTGCCGCGCCGCGCCGAAGGCGCGGCGGGTGTGTCGGTCATCGTGTGTCGGTCGTCGTGTGCGCTGGTGCGGGATGTGTGATGTGGTGCGCCGCGCCGAAGGCGCGGCGACGTCGTGTGAGTGTGGTGCGCTTGAGGGTGCCGCGCCACACCGAATGTGTGGCGGGCCGTGGTGGTTGTCGTGCGTGGTGGGTGTCGTGTCGTGCATGACGGGGTGTGTGAACCGCACGCCGCGCCGAAGGCACGGCGGGGTCGTGCTGGGTGCCGGTTAGCGTACCTCGCTCGATGAGAGGCGAGGGCGGCTTACCGGGGCGTGCGTGTGTGTGAAGACCGCACACCACGCTGAAGGCGTGGTGGGGTCGTGCGTCATGTGCGCGCCGTATGCGCGCCGTGAATGGAGGGTGTGCGAGAACCGCACGCCGCGCTGAGGGCGCGGCGGGGTCGTTCTGAGTGCCGGTCAGCCTGCCTTGCTCGATGAAGGGCGAGGTCAGCTTACCGGGTCATGTGCGAAGACCGCGCACCACGCCGAAGGCGTGGTGGGGTCGTGCGTCGTATGCGCGCCGTGTGCGCGCCGTGAGTGGAGGTTGTGTACCGCGCCGAAGGCGCGGTGCGAGTGCGATAGTGTCGTGTGCGTGTTGTCGTGTGCGGGGTGTTGATACCGGTGTTGAGGGTCGTGTAAACTTACCTGTCCATCTCGAGGGCTCGTTAGCCTCGACAATGGACAGAGAATGAAGGACGGGGGCGTACCTAGAGGATACTCGATGTCCTCGTAGCTCCGAGTCCGAGGGCTTCATGGTCGTGGGTGGAGAGTGTGACAAGTGCGGCGAGAGCTGGAGTGAGGTTGTCGGGGCCAGGGTTCGGTGGTCGAGTCGTCCGGTCGTCTTGCTCCTCGGGGGCCTCGAGGTCTTCTGCACTCAAGAGTGCGCTGGGTCGTGCGAGGAGTTTGACGAGAGTGGCGCATTCGCCATTGGTGGCAGTGGTCGAGTGAGTGAGCTGAAGGGCAAGAGGAGTGTGGAAGGCGTGGTCGAGGTCGTGCGCTCGCGTGCGCGGACCGGATGTCGGCCTCGAGTCTTGCTCGCGTGGATCGTTTGATCCATGGCCGGAGGCGTGCTCGCGTGGATCCTCTGATCCGGAGGCTTGCTCGCATGGCGGTCTGGATGAAGGTCTGAGCCTCGCTCGCGTGGCTCAGATGGGCCGCGGTCTGGACTTGCTCGGCTGATTCCGAGAGATCTCAAGTCCGGATTGGTGCGCGATAATCTGATTCAGATCATCTCCAGCGCCTCGTTTCGGCCTTGAATCGTTCAAGTCTTCATCGTCTTCGTGGACGACCTCTTCCTTGCTGTGGCTCGCAACGCTCATGCGCCTCCGGTGGGCGCATGCGTTGTGGAGCCTTTCTCTCGTGCTCTCTGCGGTCTCATTCGGCTCCTGGATGCTCAACTCGTTCTCTGGCTGGCCTGGCTCGGGCTCTCTTTTTTCTTGAGGTACGTCTCTCTCGCTTCTCTTATATACCTCTTCGTTCCCATGTCTTGGGGAGGCGTTCGTTGAGAGTCCCTGAGGCTGGGACTTTGCTGGGAGGTTCTGGGGGTCATTCTAGGTGCGTCCATTCGTTCGTCTCGTTCATTCTTACGCGGAGGTCGTCGGTCTGAAGGATCTCAGGCTGGACGACCTCGTAAGCTTACACTGGTCTAGGTCCTCACTACTGCCGTCTGGCAGTAGTCTTTGCACCGCGTTTCGACGTTTCGAAACGTTTCTGGGGTGCGGACGTCCTGGATCCCTCGGATCTGGCCACAGCCAGCTCTGGCTGTGGGTCTAGTGAGTCTTGATGCCTCTTTCTTGATCGGCCTCGCCCTCTGGGCGAGGATACTGACTTAGTGTCACTTCTAGGCTTTGAGGAATCGTTTTGCGGTGGGTCGTAGGTCTGTCGTTCGTTTCGGTGGTCCGATTTCCGGGATGGTGGCCCGTTGGCCTCATCCTGTGCTGACTTCTTCTTCTTAGGCTTCCGGAGTCGTTTCTTGCGGGCTGGGCTGTTCGTCTGGGTTGTGCGAGACTTGGGAAGACTGGATATTGGTACGTTCTCGAGTTTCGGACTCGTCTGTAACGATACTGACATCGCTTTGCCTGTAGCATCTATGCTATTGCTCGGTCCATCCACCGAGTCTCCTGGTTCCTGGACTCGGCGGTTGCTTCCTGGTGATCTCCCACTATCGGTACGTCCAAGGTGCTCCCATTCAGATACTGATTCTGACGCGAGTTCTGGCTCTTTTCCAGAATTCTCGAAGCTGCGCGCGTGCGCGGTTCTGGAGTCGGGGGAGTATCTAGGATGTGCCCAGACGGGCCGTTCTGGTTCGTAGGCCTGTGTCCAGGGTATAGGGTACTGGTTAACATAGGGCTGGTGCCCAAGGTCTTGGTAAGCTCGTATACTTGAAGCCATCCCTATGATATGCTGACCAATTTCTATTAGCCCATTCAAGGTGTGCCTCAAGATATTCACAGTCTCAGACTCTGTGGCTACTGAGCCTAGGTATGCATAATACTGATTTGTATTAGGTCTGAGATCCGCGGCCAGAGCTTGCATCCCCTCCTCGACCCCTTCGCGCGCAGACGCGACGCGTCCGCTCGCGTTTGATGGGACGCGTGACCGAGACGTGTCGGTCTCGGTCCGGTAGGGCGTCTGGTCGAATCGGAGGCTCGGCTCAGGCCCCGAGTGTGGTCCAAACTCGGCCACAACTCGGTCTGGTCGTTGGGGCCCCGAGGGTGGTCTGGACTGGACCATCGACCCCTCGGGTCCGCGGAGATCTGCTGGCGACTGGAACGCGTGGCTTGCGGCTAAGTCCGTCCGCAGCCTCTCTCTCTCTTGCTCAGCCATCATCTTCTCCTCGTCGGTCTCCCCTTTCCACACCCACCACCATCCTCCCTGTCCGTTCGGGATCAATTCAAACCCTTCAACGTAGCCTTCAAGGCTTCTGGGATCGGGTGGAGGGTTGTTGGCGTCGAGGGAAAACTCTGGTACGTCGTTATTCTGGCTGAAGGGCTGATGAGTGCTGATTGGGGGCCTGGGACCGACTTGGTCCTGGGCGCGAGCTTGCTGTCTTAGGTCTTCGTACCCCGGCTGCCTACGCAGCTGCGGGGTCACTGTGAGGTGCTCGGTCGTCGGGCTGTTGTGCGGCGGCGCTGCGCCGCCGTTGGTGGCGCGGTCCTCTGCAGCCTGAGGGCTGTCCAAAGGTGCGTCGTGATCGTGTATGCTGATTCGTTCTAAATTTCTTCGTAGGATTAGCTCGGTCTCGCGGTTTATGGTCTCCGCGAGCTCTGTCTCGTGTTGGGTGAGCGGTAGCAGCGGCGCGAGCTCGTGATGCTCGTCGCCCTGCTCAGGTGCGTCTTCTTCGTGATTGTCTTCTACATCGGTCGTCTCACCTTCGACGTCTTCGTGCCCGGGCGTGATGTAGTCCCCGCCCACGACGTACTCGGCGTACAAGTCGTCGTAGTCGTCGTCGGACGGGTTCGTGCTCTCAGCGGTCGCCTCCTCGCTGGTCCCGCTGTTCTGCGCATGGATCATTGCTGGGCGATCCGGGAGCTCGATGAGGTCCGGGATGTCTTCGTCTAGGTAAGCCTGTTGCTCAATGTCGTTTGTCTTCTGCTCACTGTCTTCGGCATTCTTCTCAGTCAGACTCTCCTTGCCTGGGTGCTGCCATGTTTCGAGCACGCCGGGCGGAAGCTCTATTCTTTCGAAGCCTTCGGCGATGAGGCGTGCGGAGTACTCACTTAACGGTGAGTCGCATCTTATCTCGTCGCGTGCGTGTCGCTGATCGTCGAGCACGTCGGGTTTAGCACTCTCGGCGCCGCCTTGGGCCGTGCCCTCAAACTGGGTGCTCTCAGACTCGTGCGGGGTGATCTGCATTGCGGGGGCTTGCTCAGGTACGTCTGCTGTCTTGTCTGCTGAATCTGTGGGCCTTATATACTGAATCTCATGTTCTGTCTTTCGTTCTAGGGCACTCTGGGCGTTAGGCGTAGGTCGGCCCGGGCCCGTAGCTGACTCAGCACCCTCGGGCGCATCCTCGCAGCCCGAGGTTGCGGTCGTGCTTAAATACGGCGGGCCGCTGCGTGTAGGATCGGTGTCCTCGTCGGGTTTGCTGGAGTTTGTCGGGGTCTCGGGCCCATTCCCTTCTGTAGTAGCTACTGTAGCTACTGTCTGTGGGCCCTGTGTAGTACTACTAGCTGTACTACTTGTATCTGACCCTTCTTTACAGCTGTTCGATTTATTATACCATTTATTTGCGTATTCGAGCAGTGTGGCGCGCGGTATCGGCGTGGGCGCTCGGCCACGAGGCTTGTTGATGCGCTCTGCCTTTTCGGGGCGCCCTCGCGTGGCAGCGCTTGTCTCGGACTCTGGCGAGTTTGGTGGTACTGAAGGTAAGTCAATGGTCATTTCTCCTGTGGATATGGGTTCTGTAGCCACATTTTGTACATTATTATGTACTTCTTGAATAAATGTGGTTTCTTGGTCCCTATTTTCCTTAGGTGGGGCTTGCTGGTCTTGGTTTGAAGCTTGCAAAGGTAATAGATCGGTTCCATCTTCAATATCTGGATCTTCGACCCATGTTGATCCTTCGAATGGAGGCATGCGTTCTTCATGCCTGGCCTGGTCCTCGGGTTCGGCGGAGGTAGGCTGAATATCTTGAGATTCGGCTTGTGTTTCAGTAGGTGTTTCAGAAACACGACTTTCATGAACTACTTGATCGAAGACTGTTTCGCCAACCTGTCGGGTTATAAGCCTATAAAGTGACTCATATACCTCGATATCCATAGCCCTGTTTTCTGGATCTGTGCTTGATCCCCAGGATTCTGGCTCCATTACCTGAAGTAAATGATCGGGAATTTCATTATCGGATAATTCACTCATTTCCGACGAATTATTTCCAGATCGATCATTTATTTCCGACGAGAAAATATCGAAGGCATCTTCTGAATCAGAATCTGAACTCAATTCTGGTGGTGAGCCGTAAGAGTCTTCTGAGTCATATTCCCCTTCTAGGTAATTCCCTTTAGGGGTGCCTGCGAGTTCGGAGTAGAAGCTCTGATTGCTCTGATTCAAGTGAGTCTTGGAGAGATATTCGATAATCTCAGCCTCTCTATTGGCTAAGGTTGGGTCAGGTGTGACTAGAATTTCATATCGCACCCGTAGATTCTGATCTTTGAACAATAGGTATGTTCCATCAATTCTCTCGTCTATAGAAACAAAATTCCCACGTTGCCAGGGGCGACCAAGCAACAAATCGAACGGAGCTTTGTCTCCAATGAATATGTTGGCATGGGTCAATACGTTGCCGCACGTTAAGGGTACATTTGGAACAAAGCCTTGTAGTACGCCTTCTCCTCCGTTGGCATCGTTCATTGTGACTGATTTAGACAAATCCATTGGTCGGCTCAAGATTTGTTTCCAAGTCTTCTTATGGGCAATATTCAGCTGTGATCCTGTGTCGACAATGGCAGTGATCGGAATTCCATCGCATTCCATTTTGAGGCGAATTAGTGTTCCTCTGGACTGTGTGAAAAAGGAAGCAGCTACCATATCATCGTCTGAAGCGTACTTTCGTTCAACATGCGCCACAGCTGGTTGCTCAGGCCGTTTTGGTCTGATTGCATCTTGCAAGTGATGGGTCATTTCTTTGGAAATTCCAAAGACTTCTCCTACTTGCAACGTGACGGGTGTTTGCAGTACTTTGCTTAGTACGCCTAACGGATCAACGTTAGCTTGAATTTCTGACTTTCGCGGAATACGCTTCTCTGTAATTTGTCCTTCTTTGGACTCTTTATCAGTCTTGGCGTTCTCCTTTCGTGGTCCATTGTTCTTTCGGACAGGTTTCAAGGCTGGATCTTCCATGATGACGTCATTGTCACCAGTGGGAATGATGGGTGTGCGAAACACATCAATCGGTGTTTGCACGGGAATACTTACCTCAACCTGTCGCTTGGGCTTGTAAGGTGCGTTCTTAGGTGAGCTTCTCGTTCTAGGCTTTGATGCTTCTTCTTCTTCGTTTCTGGCCTTTGCCCTTTTGCGGGCGATCTCCTTTTTGGCGTCTCCAAGGATTCCATCATTCTTGTCTTCCTTGCTTCAGTGATCCTTTTGGTAGGTCGTCCAACATTATAAGCTGGCTGAATATCATCGTATTCTTCATCTGAAGAGCTGTAGTCACTGTCTGACTCTTCACTATAGAAGTTAGTGACTGTGGCATGGTTAACGGTGATATAATTGCTTTGGGCTTGGGTTTG
>SWBT01000194.1:0-279089 GCA_005298045.1 Pleurotus ostreatoroseus | reverse complement strand
ACCTCGACCGTCTCGTTCGACGACTGCACCAACCACCAAAACTCCCACTCTATGTCCGTCTCACAGACGACCACATCGCCAAACTTGTTGATGGTCGGATCGGGCGCGTTGTTCCTCGCGGAAAGGTCGCCGTCGTAGTCGCGTTCGCGATTCTCACTCGCATCAGACGGCGGGTGCGCTGTGACCCAAAGCTTCCGGAACTCCAGATCCTGCGTCTGGAAACTCGCCAGACTGTGCTCCTTGCCCTCGTCGAACCCAAAGTCGCTGCCCGTCTCGAATAGGCAGACATAACAGAACCACTGGCCCTTTGAAATGGTGGACAGAGCCGGATCGAGACGGAAGATGTGAAATCCTATGCGTCCAGGTCAGCACCGGTGCTTCTCGCAGCAAGATCGTGTACGGGCACATACCACAGTCACAGCCGTCGCACATGAGCATCTCCTCGCCACGGTCCTTCTTCTGGCAGATCTCACAGTGAGGCTGCGCTCCCCTCAGCGAACGCTGCTCGATGAATCGAGAGTCGTACGGACGCACCTCGGATGGGAGCCGTCTATCTTTTAGATCGGTCCCGTTCGTGTCGGAGGTCTGCGACTTGCTGAACGACGAATGAGCACTGCGAAACAAGAACGATCGAAACACGCTCACGTAAAGAAGGATCATGGGAGGCTTGTCGTGTACTCCGTCGAAGCCGAACGCTCTCGTTCCTGTGATCGGGCTCGTCTGGCACCGACGGCAGCTCACTATCGCTGTCCGTCAACAGGCTGGACGGCATGCTCTCGTCGCCTCCGTTTTGTCGCGAAGACCTTCCTGCGGACTGGATATTGATGTATGTCTTGAGGGTGGGTAGTGGAAGCGGCCGGGCGACATGTTGGGCGAGTTCTTGACGCGATCGCGGAAATGCTCATAGAGTAGAATAACTCTAGCGTACAAGTTCTTTATCTACGTAGCAAGCCCAGGAATGACACCATATCCGAGCAGACGGCCGAGATCGGCCCATTTCTTAGTGCAGGTCACCTACGGGAATTGAGATTAACTCGAGCGAGATAGCGGTTGGATCTGAAGAGAACTCACCGCATCGTATCCGCCCAGTTTGTGGACCTCTTTTCGTAGGAGCCATAGGTCCAAGGGCTTGTAATTAATCGTGGGGACGGGGACCCTGGGTTGCCCTGCTGCTCGTGAAAACGATATAGCTGTTCCAGGAAGTCGACCTTTGCACGAGAAGCTTCAATGAAGTGTTCCAAACGAGTCTTGAAACGGAAAATCTGGAGGGCAACGAGCGCGTTAATTTGACATGGATGTTGATATAACAACAAAGCATACCTCGGTGTCGGTAACGAACGGCATGGACCATCCTAGTGGCGGTATAATCTTGCACATGCCGTAGCTCTTTGCATTCTCCGATACGGACTTGATGTACGCCATGGGATCCGTAAACTGCTCTGGGGTGGGACGGAAGGTAGGACAATCAGTGAGCCCAAAGGGCCGCTCCTTGGGCTTCGAGGGTATGTTGCGAGGGTTAGGCGTCTTGACGGACGACATGTCCGTTTCTGTGGAGACTCAGATGGACGGGTCCTTCTTGAGTTGGATGCCAACACCTGCCTCGATGTCACCTTGGGCGTGATTGTGCACATTAAGCGCAGCCATAGCCACGGTCTTGGATTTCACAACAACGTCCACGACTGTTCATGGGGCGACCTCATCGCACAATACACGTCAGTAAATTTTATAACTGAGAGAAGAAATCATTCATACCTGCACCCTCATCTCTGTTTGCTGGGTTTCTTCGCGTCTTCTTGGGTCTGTTGTCAAATGCTCAGACCCAACCACAAATTCGGATAGCAAATGCCAACAGGAGAGTGCGAGACATAACGGTCGTTAGCTAAACACAGCCCGACCCCGACATCGAGGGCGCCATCAACTTACTCTGATCCCGCTCACGTGTCAATTTCGATGGGCGCTTTCCTTCTTCTCGCACGATATACACTCCAAAGTAGTGTTTATTCGCGGCGGAACGCACTAAGAGCAAGCAGAGGCCATAGCCACTCTCGTCCCACCCGCTTGTAGCCTAGGTAATGTTCCATTTGCCCTAGTGAACCCAACCCCCTCAGCTACTGCTAGACTCGTGACTCATGCGTATGTTATGCATGTTATATACGATGACAACAATGAATTCCATTGACGTGTTAATACTAGTACAGCGTAATGTAGAACAGTTGAGTGTAACTACAGCAATCAACAAGGCGGTTGAACGCGTTTAAAATCGGAAACATTGCAAGAGAAGACATCAGCTCCGCATCGACAACAGCCCGCGCCCTTGGCGATGAACAAGAAACTGGAGCTGCGCTACTCAAAACTCGAAATCCGCATCGTCAGCCCCAGCCATCACTGGGTTTGTTGCTCTAGTACTCTCGTCCTCCGATATCGGATCTTGCGGCGTTTCCGGGGGAGCCTCAAACAACTTCACGATGCCTACGAGACGAAGACGAGTCTCCCATGTAGACCCGATGTATCTACTGCCCGCCGTGAATCGATGAACCTGGCACTGCAGCAAAACGATGTCATTAGGATAAAGTTTTGCGTTGTCGAGACGTTGCATGTCTTTCTTCATCTTGTCTGTTCCGTCATAAACTTCGTTGAAGTCCTGATACTAACTCGCTATAAGCACGGTCGTCCAACCCATAATAATGCCATGAACAGCTAACCTCAGATGACTGTAACTCTTTATTATAGACTTTACGTCTAGAACCTGCCCAAAACGTCTTCCTAGTATGCCCTGCACGACAAACCATCAATCTCTACAGCGCATGCTGTCAATGTTAGACATACCTTTAACAACAGGTTTCGCCTTCTCGTACAATAAAGCTCGACAAGCATAATCATCAACGTCACGCATGAACTTAAACATGACGTTTGCACAGCGTGCAGGTTGCTGATTTTCTCCGACTCTAAAGAACGTGCTCATAAGACGCGCAACGAAAGCAACCGTCAACGGTTTGCCCTTGTAGCAAAGGAGAGACTCTTTAAAATTCGCGAAAGTGGTACTGGAAGCGGGAACGCTGGATATAGGATAGATTCCCAGCGTCGGTCTCTGCCAAGTTATAGCAACCTGAAGGCGGCTGAACAGCTGGTAAGCATCGCGAAGTGCTGTGAACACAGAGTACGACTTACTTCTTCAACTGCTCGGAAATCCAATCGAAGTGTATCAACTACTCCGATACTTGAGCAGCGGGGGTTTGTGCGACTTTTGGTGCAATGCTTGTACAAATTCAGCTCGACGAGCTACCGGCCACAAAGAAAACGATTTCGTACCTCAAGTCGTCAGTCTCCTTTTGTTCGGCCTCCCCAGAGGCCCCAACCCCAGTTGGCTTCGGCTTGCTACCACTTGTGACATGTTCCTCTGGAACCGTATCCACGTCGACAGCATCTACGGACTCGCCCCTGAGTTAAGACAGTGAGTGACTGCACAGATGGCTGAGAATCAAAACACTGACTTATCGACGGCCTTCCCTTTGACATCCAGTTTGACTTTCTTCTCGCTCGTGGGATTGGCCACAGACTCTGCACCCGAATCTCCTCTTTCAGTGGAACTATCACCGACATCGTCTCTGTAAATGTATGGTGAACATGACGATAGCAGCATCGAATAATGAATCAGGACGTACTCTATAATCGGCGCACCCTTCTTACTACCAGTCAATGTTCCTGCAAACAGTAAGTGCACGCTATACTCGACACAAACTACACACTTTTAGCACCTTGCTTTTTTGGAGTAGCTCGTTCCTTTGTGCCTGGAACATAACGCGACGATGAGTAAGCAGACCCACTGGACACGACGACGAAATGTATACCTGAATCGTCCGGCGGGGTAATTTTCGCCATACTGCAGAGAGTACGCAACGTTAGTGCAGATGCAAAGTTGCTGGTGCACTACAAGCTACCAACCCTACGTATTTATACCTCTTCCAGCAGATCACGATAAACAAGGCAAAATGGAGGGTCAACAAACCGCCATATGATACCGATTTCTGCCTGTCATAGCCACCGGATCATGAGTATCGCCCAGATACACCACCGACCATCTACTGACCTACCGTCATGCGATGTGGCAAACGCCACATCGTGGATAGCCATGACGCAGCCATATGTTCAGCCGTAGGCGTCCGATGTGGCGCATCATGGAGAACGACGGCCTAAAGAAGCAACAATCGATGCTACTGGACACGGCCTTAACCCTCCGATAGGTGACGATGTAGCTTCACAGGTTACATATAGCGCCGAGACCCGGCGAGGCCCTGCCAGTGATCTACACGGCAAGGTGCATTACTTTGGCCATCGTCGATTCATCATCCACAGGCATGTGAACATATGAATCAGCGTTGAAATTCAAACAAAGTAATACGTCATATCACTCACAAGTTCTGACTCAGATCCTTCTGTGTGACGATCAACCTGGGCTGACTGTCATGTGTTAACATGCAGGTCTCGAACATGACCTGTGACAGGCTGTGCGATAAGTACCACGAGAACCTCTAGATCTCTGTCATAACATCACTTACTCGGATGCTTCCGCACGGTATTCGATCCGGACTGTCTACCACATGATATGCTGCAGATCTCGAACGTCGATTAGAGAATGCTGTACACAACATAAAGCACGAGAACAGCCCCGTCGATCCATTACTTACCACACCTTACTCAATGGCTTCCGTATGACGTCGTACCCAGGCTGAATGCTATGTAGGTAGCACGCTGTTCTCAAACCCAGACGGTTATAGGCTATGCAAAGCATCAGTCGATAGTAGATCCGCTCTGCTCATTGGTGACTTACAAGACAGTCCTCGTACACCCCCGCATGACGATGACGTACGCTAACCTGAGGTTCTCGGATGCGAATGGCCGTAGGTGGTGGGCAGCGACAGCCAACATCCAGTACGAGATCCGTCCTGTGAAATTGTACAGTAAACTCGATAAAGCCTACTGAAACGTTCGCAAACATACCCTGTTATACGGTCATCCTTGCATCCTCCACGTCTGATGTTCTAATACATCGTCATCCTCGGTGCGCGGTCGTCCACAAAAACCTTTGCGTCATATTTGCAGCACTTGCGGAAATCCTATAAATACTAGGTGAGAATACCTGAACGAACGCCCACGTCGGTACTCACAAGACCTGCATACTCACTCGCACTGACCTCCAATGTCCCATATTGCAGGCAAGTCATTGTTCAACATCGAGTCCAGCATTCTGACTAATACGAACCTCACTAATAGGACCCGACGGGTTTGCTGAAGATCAATGGCCTCGCGACCTGATCCCGCTCTCCATTGAACCTTATCTGGCAGGACGACCTACCATCCCCTACACCATCGAAGGCGTTGCTGCGTCAACCATCATAGAACCGTATCATAAGAAAGGCACTGACTGGACACGCCACCTTGGAATATTCGATGCCCACAAATCTGAGCAGCTGCACCTTCCCATCACGTTCTACGGGTTCATCAAGTACGTCAGTCTCATGGGGTACGGAAATTGGAACGGGTAAGTGATCTGTACTCAATACGTGCACCATGATATACTTACTGGTCGTTATAATCCGTCAGCTCGGGACAAGCAGCTCCCAGAGCATGTCTGCGTCTTGAGCTGGACGGACGAGGCTGCACAGACGCTTTCAGTCCACAACTGATGTTGACGGAGAACCTGCGACTGCACGTCATGGAACAGCTCGAAGCAGAAGATACGGGAGAGCATTCAGATACCTTAAGGTTCCAGCACATCTTGTTCAGAAAGGTCTTCCGCTTTATGTCGTCAGCCGAACTGTATAATCATCGCTGTTATCCTAGATCACAGAAAAAGAGAGCTGTCAACCGCTGAATTTGTCACGTGGATCAGATCCTACCGGTAAACTAGCACGCATAGCCAAACAGTGGCGTCTTAACCCTCGTCCCATATTGTATAAGAGAACTGAGTCAGGACCGATAATACAGACGACCGCTACATCGTTCGCGGTCAACGATTTCGTACAAGTGATCGCGCATCCAGACTTGATCTATAGAAGCGGCCGTGGAAGGACTTTAAATCGAGCACGCATTGTATTGGCTATTGACAGTGTTACTCGTATCCACAGTCACCAGCAAATCAAAGTACGTACTTCGACTGTTCACTGTCCGCAGATCGATAAACTGTCACAGAGTATGCAGATTCCCGTGCTGTTAGACAGGCAACTTAAAGAAAGTGTAGCAGAAGAGACTGATGCTATGCTATCCATCTGCTAGAAAGTCGTCATAGAGAGAGGGGTCGAAGCGACAGACTTAACTCAACACGCGATTTACCTATAACGTTTTGATAACGTAGACACATATGTACTTAGATAACGATATTCAATTTTATTCTCTAAGCTATCGCTCGTTCAACCTTGCTTGCTTTGAGTGAGCTGTATGCTGACTTCGTGCAAGCAATAGTTCACGAAAATCACGGTTCAATATTGGCCATTGTACTCAGACAGAATGCGTAGCATCACACACCCTACAAGGAAAGGCAACGTATAAATTGCACGATAAGCATTGTAACAGAGGCAAGACAAAAGCACAGGCTCCCAACATACACAACAAACACCCCGACCCTCACCACCGTACGCACCCACTTAAGTTCTCGTCATGCCGCGAGCTGGTATGTCGAATGCTCCAACATCACGTCGCCGTCGATGTCAACGCCCGCGGCATCCGAGGGCAGTACAGTACGCGCGGGACGTGTAGTGGGTCGCACCCGGTACAGTACTACTCCAGAACGCGAGTCCATTCGTCCGCGTGGTGTGCTATGGGGTGCACGAAGACCATCGCAAGCCGACTGCGTTTGCGATGGGCTTTCAGTGCGCGGTGGGGTAGGTTGAGAGGTCTTCGAGAGCATACCCTGCGTGACGTTGAACACAACTGGAAAGAGATAACCATGATCAAACGATGCACGGAGGGCTCGTGCAGCGCGGTGGAAAAGCCGTATTACATACCCACGATCATAAAGTGCATGAGGTCCCTTTCAACGTTGAGTAGTAATTCTGCGGAGAAAGGCACAGCTGCACTCACATTAGCAGTGTTTAGAATCGCATCCTCTGCTGGAGGTATCGGCCAGGACTGGCATAGGGACCGCAGTCCTTGAAGGACCGGACTGGGACCGCAGTCCTATGACCGGTCTGAACTGGTTCTGGACCGATAGTGGTCCTGACCGGTTCAGACCGGTCTTAGACTGAGGATACCGCTTCGCGCTGGCCCTGCGCACGCTGTTGCTGCCCTTCTTCGTCCCTCTGCATGCCACCAAGGCCCTAGCGCGGTTACCCGTTACCAACATGCATCGCCCACCACTCGTTGCCACCCTCGTCTAGCATGCCCTCTCGCGAGACCTCCATGTGAGAACGGCGACCACCCTAGCTCATCCCTCCCTGTACTGTACATGCTTGAGACAATATCTACCCATTGCCTGTACCGCCGCTCGATGCCGTGGCGGGTCACGGTCATGATCGCGCAGTGGAGGAAGTCGTTGTCTTGAGCCATCAGTGCCCGTCGCCTGCTATCTTGTCCGCGCCTTTGTGTTGTCGCCATCTATGCTGACCCCCTCAGCATGTTGCGTACCGTCACCGTCCTCGATGCCGTCTTCATTGCCACGGCGCGGCGTGCGCGTCGCTTCCGTGGCAAGTATTGTTGTGGCGTATGGTCTGACGTGTCTTGCCGCGCGCCGCTGTCCACTACGGAGGATGAATTCTGCCTCTTCTTTTGCACGGAATGTACCGTGGCCGTTCTTGAGGTACGATACAGGCCGTGGTTGTCACGCTGTCATTGTGCGCGCCAGTTGGCTGTGTACGTTCTTGTCCCGTTCGTTGGTTATAAACCTAATACAGCTTGTTAGACATGTACATACAGAATATTGACGTACCTAGACCTCTATATGTGTCACATTGAAGGTGTGAAGGTCCAAGGTGTGAGCAAGCGACCTCCGAGAAAGAGAATCAACGCAGAAACAAATACAAATAAAGAGCGCGCAAGCGCTGCAGAGGACCGACGTCTCAAACTAAATTTGACAGATTCATTACCATAGTTCTGTATGTTTACGGAATATACCATGGTTGTTATGAGTGTGTTTCAACTTGTATAAGAACTGTACAGGAGACCGGTCCAGGACCGGTCAGACTCAGTCCTCTGCGGTCTCTGTTCTATGGTCAAGAGCGAGGACCGAGGACTGGGACCGGGACAGGACCGCTGACGGACCGATAAACGGTCCGGTCCTCAACAGCCCGGTCCTGGTCCGAACTGCAGTCTTGCTACGGTCCTCGCCGGATTGCACCGTACAACACTACGCTGAGCATGCTTGGCTCGCAGTACGCGCCGCTGGTGCTCGTAAAATACTAGGCCATTGATAAATCCGGTACACGTGCGTGCGAGGAAGGACGAAGAAATTGAACTGACAAGGTGTGCTCCTTCGACGCGGGTAGCGGGAGAGGCATACGGGTTAATCTAATCTTAGATCAGTCGCACAGGGCGCTTAGATGGGAGGTGATCTGGACGGGCAATTGTGGGCAGTGAGAGACCTTGTCAAGCAAGGTAATGTACGTTGAGTGTGCAACGAGTTGCATCTCGACTGCCTCGCTGTGTGATGAAAGTCTTGTTACAATCCGTCACCTTTGACTTCATTGGCACTGGGACCCACGCTCGGGCAAGAGTTCCGTTGAGTCTCCTCTCTATCTGATTTTAAAGCTGTGTCTGCGCTCTCAGGCTTCAAGTCGGCGTCCATAAGGTGAAGTTTATCAACACCGTACGTCAATGCTACGAATAATAGACTATCCGTGACTGACAGCAACGATCTCAGCATGCATTATATCCCTCATGTCCTCCAGCACGAACTTGTGCACTGCAGGCGTGAACACCAGTCTGCTGCCTCCCTCTTAAAGTTTTCGAGCGTCCTGAACGGCATGTCAACCTCGCGCTGATGGGTCAGAAGGTACCCCTTCCCCCGCATATTCGACTCTCCATCACTAGAACATTCAACGCTAGGAAGGCGCTGTACGTGATACGTGGCCAAGTATGTAATCTGTACATTGTTCCCACATATCGATTTCACTATCGTCCAGGACTGATATAACACAACTCTACTATAACACTCGCTAGAAGGATATCTATCGAACTACGTACTCCGTACGAGCTTTCACAGGCCCATACTAAAGGACAGAAATCTACCTGGTCAAGAACAGGGATGCCTTCCGTCACGAATTCTGTGCAAAGAACGACGACGGCGCATAGAGGCACGACGAAATGCGGTAACACACAGATCGATGTTCGAGAAGATGGTTCGCGGCCGTGCAGCGGAAGGTGCCAACTCACGACGTGTCGAGGCTGCAGCTCGGAATAGTGCAAGGCAGTCACAGGACCGCAAACCCAGTTCTTCTCTTTGGAGAGTGCAGTTCCAGTCCCATTAGTCCTCGTACTTCTCGAACTGATCCTGGACCTGACAATTAGTCCTCAAAACTAGCCGCATCGGACCATTCAATCGTACGCCCTGGTTCAACTCCAAACCACTGCTGCTCGTACATAATAATGCTTCCTCCTATTGGGCCAGCGATCACGACCGAGGAACCGGTTGTCTAATACAGACATGGTAAGTGAGCATTGCGATCGTACGTGCGATCTCAATCGTCTTACTGAATCAGCAGGGCCATGAACAACGACTGTCGGCGTTTCCATAGATCAGAGGCCAAAACCTACGGTAGACACTTATACTATCTTGATACTGAAGCTGATAATCCGTAATGAAAACCCGTGTACCGCCCGCCTGGGCCGTTGAACAAGAACACGTGTATATAATTTTGGAGCGCGAAGAAGAGAGAAAACTCATCCGCAGCGTCATCTCAGACGAAATTATTCGTACAAGAAAGGCAAATCAGTAACAAGAGACGATGTATAAGGGACGTCGAAGCACGACAAATGAACTGACCATGGCGTACATTAGTCGATCCCGGGCGGCGTAGCATGTGAGACATGTGCAAGACGATACGATTTCCCAGCCATCATTAAAGGCAAAACGAACTACGCGCGGAAAGCGGAGCACAGGCCAACTCGTACGCGGTATGTATTCACACACGTTTGTTTCCGTGTACTGACTCCCAAATGCAACATCCTAGCCCTCTGCAACCTGACAACCTCAAATAATAAATACTAGCATACCGACCAATATGCAGTTTTACAAGCGTCGCACGCGAAGTACACCCTTGCCCCGAGAAATCCAAGACACAATCATAGACAATTTGGCTGGCGATGTTGACACCTTACTCAACACCTGTCTTGTGAACAAGGCATGGCGAGTACGCACTTGCATACATTTGCACTCCAAAATCTTTGTACGTGCCACCGCATGCAAAGATCACACTGTCATCGTCGATCTTCATGGTGTTACTACTCACGAGCCTCTCACCACCAACACGAATCCCAGATGTGACTTCAAGACTCGCATCGACTCGATTCCATCCCTTTACGATCTCCCTGTCACCGATATCACGCTAACCGCGACATCTGAACGCGAACGCATGGAGCATGCTATACGCGGCATCCAGTGTATCAAACCGACGATCTATGGTTGTATCGTCACCTACTGCTTGACACGCTTCAAGAACTTGAAGACCCTGACTGTCGACAACGTTGACTGGGTCGATTGCCCAGATACTGTCGATCGATGCACATGTCTGGAGCACATAACCAAGCGCAGCTACCGTGCACTCAATTTTCGGAACATCGACCACAGATCAGTACTGTCGAATATCTACTTCATCACCTGCTCTGCTTCCACGATAGATTATCTGTGCCTTTCGAACGTCACCTTTGATCAAGCAACATACCGCCCCTACACCGTCGTTCCTACCCAACTCCTTAGTTTCGCTATGCCCATGCAGCCATGGGACGAGTATCTCCCTGATTACGCCCCTTCTACACTCCGTGGTATCGAGTTCGATGACTTGCTGTTCTCCGAGCGCAACATGATACGGAACCTGCTGCAAAAACATAAAACAACGTTGGAGCATGTAGGACTGCGGCCACGGTGGTTTACAAACGGTATGTTGCATCTCTTCGAATAAACATGCCCTTACACATTCATAGACCAACCTGAACGGAACAATTTGAGCCTACGAGTATGTACAAACCTCAAATCGGTAACGATCAAATGGCAAATCCAACTACTGTATCACGACCAACTATTCGGCATTCAACAATTCATAATCGACACCCTCCGTCAACTTCCAACCACCGTGGAAAAGGTATCCCTAGCGTTCCAGTCAGGCCGAGCTGAATACGTGACCGCGAACTGCATCTTGTCGTCTCAAAAATGGACAGAAGCCGCTACAATTTGCTCGCAACTTCCACATCTACGCAACATATATATCGAACTGTCAACTCCTCTGAGTCTTCGCCGCATCAAGCCTGATCAACGTAACGAACTGTACAGGTACATCTGCCGGAAGTTCACAGGTATGTACTCGAATTACGGCACACTGAAATATATCTTACAGAATTCAGGTACTTCCATTATCGTTCATACTGCAATCAACACGGACGATCACGTCACAGTTGAACGCGTTCCTTTCTAGCGGCTGGACGCCTCCCTTTATGTACACTGACGTGATGTAACCCGATACCTAGTCTAGAGAGTCTACATTTTGTATATTTTGTGTGTACCTGTTGATGTACGCATCTCGCCAAATATCCGCCAGTTGTTTTACGACCAGCACTGGCATACACATATAAGCTCGGGCACACAGGTCGAAAGAGCATAATTCACGAATGTTACTCGACAGAAACTAAGCTCCACGACGTACTACAGGTACAGTGCGAAGCGGCGGAGGAAAATAAACTCCCCGGCTTGTACGCCAGTAAGTCAGACTCCTATTTGAACGGCTAAAGGCATCCCGAAGAGTAGTAGGAAGGCGATGGGATAGACGATCGTACGCCTCTGCAACAACTGATGCAAGAGATACAGTGTTAATCGGAGCCGCTACCATTATCATCTGCTCTCCAAAAGCAACAGCATCCTCAGGACACACCCGCAACGCGAACTCCACCCAATCCTGCTCCAGCGCATGAATTCCCACAATCTTGGCCGGGTTGTAACGGTGTTCAGGCCAAGCAGCGTCCGCAAGGATGACGCGCATGCCCACGGAAAGCAAACTGCTTGTCCTCTTCATGATCCAGAGAGGAGAAGCGCCGTTGATGCTCATGGTGACGCTTTGAACGACGACACGTGCGAGCGAGGAATTATCGTCCGACGCCGGATCACGCGCTTCTGGTTCGGATTCGGGATGGTCGTGATCAACCACCCAGGGATGCAGCAGCGACTCGAGTTGGTAAGGTGCATCCAGCACCGGCCAGAGTATGATGACGACTTGATCATTGGGTACGCGCAGGTAGAAAGGTTTGGTGTAAGATGTGCACGAACTTGCGACAAATTCCGTATATTCAGGCATGACCGTTCTGACCTGTTGTACCTCCCCCCAAAATGAGATTGTTCCTTGAGACACGGAAAACCTGGTGTAGAGGCCAATTCTTATGGCGGCGGAAGGGGTATCTATAAGTGCGAATGTCTCCGGCATGTATTTTTCGCCCAGTCGTGCTGTCAATTGCTCTAGATATAATACTGTAACATGTAAGCCGGATATCTAACATAGCACTCGATACACACCAGAAGAGCTCATTGTGCCAGGATCCAATCACTTCGAGCGAGAGTGCAGCATACAGTTAGGGGGAAGCCTGTACGATCTGCATGCAAGATACGATGTATGCAGATGAAGGCTGCCTCTTATATTGCATGCCAGCAGACCAGCCCGTGCGAACATTATCTAAAGGCAGTCTGATAGACGTTTCTGCAATTCAGATAGAGTGGAGAAAACCTATTAAAACTGACAACGTAAGCCAGATCCTGTACGTAAAACATAGGACAAATTGCACGCCAGTAGAAAGGATCGAGGTCAAGTACTGTAAGGTTAGGGTTTTACATTAAGTGTACATTATACGTCAATGACTGTCAGGATAGAGCGTGCTTGCTACATATCACCAATTTTTGTAAGAAAAACATACTAACTACGGAGAAATCCAACAGTTAAAAAATGTGACAGAAATCACAAACCAATGGTGTTCCATAAACCGCTCTACAGACACACAGGAGAGGAATCGAACCAGGAGCTCGAAAGACACGTGGAATAAACCATCAAGTAAAATGAGCGCCCAAATGGCCCCAGTGACCTGCTACCAAGTGGCCTTTTCCCACCATCACGATTTCTGCGCGCTCGCGCTGCATTCGCTTGTACTCAACACTTTCGTGCTAGTACTATGGCCTCTCTCATCTCCACCTACGCTCGCCGGCCTCTCGCGTGTGTCCCTCTGCTCAGACCGCCGCGATAGCATGCCCACTCTCTTTCTCTCCTCTCCTTGTGTACCCATGAAGCCGTTCTAACGCGTCCACCTCTTCTCTCCCCGCCTCCGAACGATAGAAGCCCACCCTGTCTTGCTCCGCTGTGCAGAACTATCAGCGACATACTGGCGCTCAGTACCTCCCTTACCTTTCTTCAGGGGGTAGTTTTTTTGGTGGGTGTTGTTGATCACTTCCATTCTCCTTGCCGAACAGTTAGGTCGCCTGTCGCTTTTGTCCAAGAACGTCATCAATACGCCCTGGACATTGCCTTTGGAGGCCAACGTTTGCGCAAGCGGTTTCCACTTAGCTATCGCCCTCGCGGACCTTTCTGCCTCCGTCAAACTTTCTTCCACACTCGTATCGATTTGCAGGTGCACACAGCGCACTGAAGGTGGCATGAAATGTATTAGCATCTTCATCACTTCGGCGTCCCCCCCTACGGTCCCGGGTCGGTGTGGCGAGCTCTCCAGGTACTCTTTCGACGCTGGGATTTTGATATTCATGTACACCATTTGAACGCATTGGCGTAGCTGCGCACTTATATCGAAAATGATTTGTATCTGTACACTGTGTTCATGTCAATAACCTAGCTCCTTTCTACACAGACCGTCACCCACCAGCGAAAAACGGGCACAGCTCTATCGTCAGCGCTTGCAGGGAAGTTTGGTTCTCCTCCAGCAACGCTTTCAATATCCCTGTTACGCCGTCTACTACATCCGTGATCTCCAGGTGCTTGACCTGCGTCCATACGCTCTTGGTATCTGTTATTCCCAGTCTCCAATTCTCCGAGAACGGGCACCACGTCAGCGTTACCCGGTCCACCTTGTGTAGCCCTGTCTGCATGTAAGTAGGGCCTTCCGCAGCTTGCAAGTCCTTAACGTTGACCGTCGCCCACTGTGTACCACACACTGATTCAACTTCTTCGCACAAAGTACTGTGTTTTTCTAACCCTACACTCAAACGCACGAACCTCGAACGTACGTTATACTTATACGCTGCGAATATGTTGTCCTGCACTCACAACCCTCCTTTATTCTCTCTCATCGCGAATTAACAGCCAAACTCTGGGACACAAGCGACTTGCTCCTTTTCACCGCCGACATCTTGCCTCTCATAACGCATCACACTCGGCGCTGTCTCTTACCGATACGGATATGTGCAGCCACCTCTGCCTCTGACACGCTTCGTTTTGATCCCACAACTGTACGTGCAAGCCGTACTTTAGCTTGACGTACTGATATCTGTATTTTTGATTGCATCTTCAACAGATAATTTGCTCTTCGTTCGACGTTCTCGTCTCCAGACGGGACCTCGTTATAATCAATTGCAAATTCTGCTACGGCGCGTTCAGATTCGTACTGAGACATATCAGTCATCTGTAAACGCCTATCAAATATAAACTGGAGTCTGTCCATCTCTAACAACAGATCCATGTTTGGCCGAGTTGTCACCCGTCTCATCGAAAAAGGTCGAATGATTGCCAAACCGTCCAAAGACCGCGCTCGAGACAACATAACATACGGAGCCTCAGATCCACGGCATCCTTCTAAATCAACCACAACGCGCTCAAATGACTGACCTTGCGCTCTATGGCAAGTGAACGCGTAAGCCGGTTGTATCATCACCTGAGTACGACTAATACGCAACAACTTTCTAGAATATGGATGCTGTATCTTCCAGTATTTCGTGTCTTCCAATACTGGAACTTCATTTTTGTCTAACCCATCCACGACAGGAACGTCACCGCCTGACACACCGACCACGCACGAAACCATCCTCCGCTGGCCTAACTCGTTCAACTTGTATCTCACCCTTTTCAGAGTACCTACTGTTCCGTTCACAACACCCCCATCCAGATCAAAATTCTTACACACAATTACTTTCATACCGAGTACCACAGGAATCTTGCCTAACACGCCCTTCGTCTTTCCACTGTGCTGCGAAAGAAGCAACTCTTGAAGTTCGCTATTGGCCAAAACCCGTCCAGCATGACGATCGGTACAATAGTACCACTGCATCTGCCTCCCAGTACGGCGTGCAAAGGCCTCCACAGCTTTGACATTCAACTCGTCCTTTGTAGCATTATCGGCCACTATCACCGGGCTATCCTGCCAGTATCCGGCAGCACATTTATCACGTACGTTTCTCAATATTCTGGTATTCAACAACTCATAATCGGCTTCATTACATGCACCCATGCGCAACCGTGCTAGTAAATCGACGAACGCCTTGTCTTTATCGGCGGCCTGCCGCATCGGCTTGTGCAAGATACTCACTTCCCGAATTGCTAACCACAATAATTTTCCATTAATGGACCGATTAAGCTTTCCTGACGATTTTTTTTTCACCTGGTCAGAACTTGCTCGCAACCAGCCATATAGACGGCTATCATCAATAGGTGGTAACTGTGCGAAGTCTCCGGCAAAAATCACATTCACGCCACCGAACGGTTTGCTGTTCCCTTTTGCAAGTGACAATGTCTCACTCACCTTGGCCAACGTACCGCAACCAATCATCGAAACCTCGTCTATAAACAGGTAATCTACACCTTCCCACATCGCAACTAAATCTTGATGCGTTTTTGACCCGATTCTAATCACACTAGATTTTCCCGGAGTTAAACATAATAATGTGTGGAGAGTTACCCCCCCAACGTTGTTGGCTGCAATGCCTGTGTAGGACGCGAGTCGAAATCGTCTAGACTCACCACGCCTGCCGAAGAAGTCACGCAACGCGTTGATAACTCTCGACTTTCCTGTGCCGCCTGCACCCCCGAGAAACATACGCATCTGCTTAACTTCCGCTCTATTCGCTGAGGCGTGCATTGCTATAGTACGAAAGGAGTCAGCTTGCTCTTCATTTAACGTCCAAACATTGATCAGAGACTCAATCGTCTGTTCAGCCGACATCACACTCTCACAAGCTCTCTCTATAACTCGGGGATCATGCTCGACAATTCTCTCTTCGACTTCCATGTCATCAACGGTCCGCACGGCAGGATCCGTGGTGGGTGACACAATGTCATTCTGCGAGGACGACGATTCCCTTTCATCTGGGTCATCTGCCACCTTACGTTTCAGCATAGCTCGCCTCTCGGCGTAAAACGCTGTCCATGCTCTTTCCCGATCGTTATTTTCAGCCAATTCTTCCATCAAATGATCCTCCTCGAATGCATTATCTGCACCACCTCTACCGGCATTCTGATACAACCCGCATTCAGTAACGGCACCAATACACTCGCGGACTGTCAAAGTTTGCTTCTGTCCCATCAGCGTACTCGTGGCATTGCAATCTGCGATGTGACGCAATATATCAATGTCCTCCATACTCTCCGCTAAATCAGTATCTTGAACGTCACGACTCGCAATCTCTGGCGCAAACCGTAGTTTTCTGAGGTGAGCACGGTTTCGAAAGTGGTCCCCTCCGCTGTCCTTACATTCATGCAGCAATTGCATATTGTCCATCATCTTTCGGATTACAGGGTCACAGTCCGTAACGAACTCTCGAAACGCATCACTCCATGATTGCGACGGCCGTCTAAGATCCGACACAATTCTCCAAGGTTTAAACAAGATAAGCATCAAACGACAATATTTATTGTATACCGCCGGACGATCCCTTCGAGGCAATGCCGGTCCAATAGGGACGACTACCGACACACACGATGGATGGCAGATCTTGATCTGTTTTCGTTCCAACTCAGGATGCTCAGGACGAAACCGATAAGTCGGTCTTTTCCGTTTGCAACTTTGCAACAAACTCGCCAACTCTTCCGCATTTAGACTTTCACCGCTCCTCTGTGTTTCATCGCTCTCACTCTCATCTGATCGAGCGGAATCAGACTCGTGTCCCTTCACGTCTCGCTTGATCCTCTCTTTACTGGTATGACGAACAAACATCCACGCAGAAAGGTACTCGAGCTCGTCGCCACGATAAACATAATCAGCAACCTGACTGATGTTAGGTACGACCTGTCCCTCATCATCCAGTTCAAGTATGACTTCATCACTATTTTCAACGGCACCTGCATCAACGCCGTCAACTCCAACAGATCGCCATAAACCATCCTCCTCCTCATCGCGCATATTTTCTATCTGAAGACCTAGTTCCGAATCCGCATCTGAAAGCAAGTCTAAACCCGCAGCATCATCTACGTCTGCATCATCTGACGCCTCTTGCACAGCTGGTTCCACTGGATCAACATCATCTTCATGTCCATAACACTCCGGACTGGGACACATCTTCTCAACGTGAGCCTCAAAACTTGTCCAAAACAGATTACGGAATCCGTGACTCGTGTACTTCTCTTCGTGACCAAGAAGGTACGAAGCTACTTGTTGCGCAGACATCTTCTGATGTGTTAATAACGCAAACGCGCATTTTCGAAGCATACGCTTAGCCTGAGTCAACTCATCGTCATCTTCTATCTGAACCTCCGCCAAGCGACCAACCGCCAACTCCAGAGCCGCGTATGCGACATGCGCCTTCAACTGGGTCTTCGTAATATAATTGGTGATGTAATACAGAATCGCCTTAGCCGCTTCGCCTGATCCAATAAACTTAATATCCATATTACAGCGCATTGCTCGCAGTATTGTTTCATTAAAGTTATTGACCATTCCATCCAAGCACCGCAAACAAAGTTCACCGGTTGTAGTGTCAAAGTACGACTGACCGCACACGTTAGCAGGATCAAGATCAAACCTGCATTCGATGTTCCCATTCGCAGAACGATACTTATAGCACGTCGCAGTATGGCGATGAACTTGACACTTCTTCACCAGAAGTCGTATATTCTCTCGTTCCGCTAACTCCCGTACATCTGCTGGTAACGTGGGATCTACCCCTCGAATACAGCAAGGGTGAATCTTACTTCGTTCCTGACACTCTTTATTATAGGACGGTGCACCACGCGACTCACACGATTGCTCCGGAACACTGTTCGAAATCGCATCATCAAGATAAGCTAGAAGGCGTGTACCAAACTCAGTATCCCCTCTTGTAACCCGCTCACGAATCTCATCTGGATTTAGGCCGCCTTCAAGCCAAACCAACATATGACAGTGCAAACTCCCTCTACCCTGCGCTTCTACACAACCGTAGTAGCCCGTTACGTGGCCAAGAACTCCGCCCTCATCTGTGTAAGTGCCTTTAATTCGATCGAAGCCTAGAATACATTTGAAGAACGCGTTCAAATACAGATTGAAAAACTTAGCACCAACAAAAGGATTTCTCGCGACCAGAATACTCTGCTCTCGTTGACTTACAATATCATCGCTCGTTAAATGATCCACATCGATGTCCGCTCCTGCTAACAATCGCACGACGGGATTCAACACATCAGCGGGATTAATTGTGATATAAAAGCTAGGCATCCCGAGCTCTAACATCAACGCCCTAGCCTGATTACGCATGAACAATCGTGCTGAAGACGATCCCGGGACAGCAGTCGTCACCAAGTTTACCTGTTTCATGAGTTTCAAAACTCGCTTCTCATCCTCATCGTAAGCAGTAACATAATCCTCATTAGCCATCTTCTCGCATACCCGTCTCACTGCCGCAGTGTCTATCTGTTGGAACTCAGTAGCAACCGCCGCAAAAGACGACCTTCTCACTTTCATACTCGACCGCAACAACACCTCTCGCTTCTGCAATATATTAAACACCATAAACAAAAAAGAAGGGTGCTCCTGAAAACGCTTGTCGGCAAGCCGGAATAAATGCTTGGCATGGGATCTTAACGACACGGGTTGCACCCGCAGCCCGTCTTCGAATCCGCCGAGACCATAAGGATATAAAGTCGGAAACATCATCGGGAAAAGTGCAGGGTTGAAAAATTCGTTTACCGGAGACGGCTCGTGAGGTACCTCAATATATCCTGCACCTTTATTTCTGAAATGACGCACTGCTGCAGCTCTCAACTCAGCTGCGGGTGCATTGCCATCCACATCCGCAATGACAACATTCTGAAACACTATTTCCCTGTCCTCAATAACGCCCGCCTCATCATCTATATCAGCATGTGAATCATATCGCGAAACTAGCGCATCTGCATCATCACTGCGCTTCACCATCTCCACATGATAGGGAAGCACTCCTTCCTCCGGTAACTCATTCAGCACATCCTCATCGATTTCCACCTCACGATACAAGGGGTTATGTGCTTTCAACCACACCAACGCATTTCTGACTTTATCCCTTCGTACTGCTAACGGCTTCGCCTTATGCAACAGCCATTCCTTCGTAGGCGGCTGAGAACCGACAAACACAACACATACTACAGACATCATTTCTGCTATAGATCTAGGTAAAACGCTCGCAAGCTTCTCTGGACGTTGAGGATATTCAATAACATTCCCCTTCAAACCCCGTTGCATAGTTTGCTCGCCGCTCATGCGACCTTCATTAGACAACTTCACGATACAACATTTTGCTCGACAAAGCGCGATCATCGCCTCTTCGATACCAGTCAACCCAGACAGCTCTGGCGGAACAAATCCCATATACATACGATTAGCAATTGCTAGGCGAGGTAATTTCTTCTTGCGCATACAGGGTGCACACTGTTTACATAACATAACAGACATCTCGTTTTCGCATACACCATCCGGATGCAATAAAACACCCTCAAGCGGTCCTTGCACATACGGTAGATCTGGTCGATAATCACTATCCATAATATCGCGAGGACACTTCAACAGCCGCAAAGGAAGATCAGCAACAGGGATCTGTTGTCGCTCACCGACCAAACAGCTTTCGCCACAACAAGCACACGTAAAACTACGGAGTTTCTCAGTCGACGTCTCTTCACGGAACATTTCGACTAATCTCTCCTTCAGAGAAGTAGGGACGACGTTAGGCCACGACGATCGTATCTCATCTCGAAGCGCGTCCTTTCGCATCATATCCCTCTCGATAGTGCTGCTATATCGCGCCACACGTTCTACACGCGCCTTGCCTTTCTTCAATTGGCGTACACGCGACTTGAGCAACACTCGAAGTTCCTTCACACCAGCATTCGGCGCAAATTCCACTCCCAACGCCTGCAGGACATCGCGCAACCCTCTTTTATGTAAAGATTTAATCACGCTATTCAAGTACGTATACCGCAAAGACTCCTGTGAACCATCCTGATATTCATGACACAAATGTCGCTCAACAATCACTCTACACGCCACAGAATCATCATTCACGGCACAATCGCCTGACGCAAGATGTCCGACAAGCAGCGCTCGTAGATCAGCCGGAGACGCACTCAAAGAAGCTTCCTCGAACCCATGATCCATGAGACGACAGCGCAATTGAGCAACGTGCAACGAATAGAAGGCTGTACTAGAGCGAAAAGGATCTGCTGTATCATGAACATCCAGCGACGTATGCTCAGACACACAATCAACAGCTTCAGCCACGGCCAAAGCTCTATTGCTCACAGCAACGCCCGACGATGGCCCCGCCGCCTGCGCAGACCCCTCGTCCACATAACCAACATCGACATGACATAACTCTGTCGACACGCCTATACGCGCTGGCAAACTAGCTACGCCAACGCCCACTACATCACGAACCCAAACATGTCCGGAGCTCAGAACGCTGTACGGACCTGGATCCAGGACCACACCGGCATGCACATGAAAAGCACACGCCTCAATCCAATCACGACCCAATATAACGTCGCAATGGCCAACAGAGCTAACTTGCATTGCAAACGACGAAATATACCGCCCACTACGTGTAAATACTACCACAGGCCCAGAAACACTTTGCTCGACAGTTCCACCACGAATAACCCTCACCGTCCGAGGGATAGCTTGAGAAACGGCAAAGCGCAAAGCCAAGTGAGAACGCTCACTACCAGGATCAATCAATATCGCCACTGAGAACTGGGCGAACATCCCGCGAACCGCGCAGCGACGAGAACTTGCCATGGAAAGTGGGTGTTTCCTGCCCGTAGAATACGACGCAAGCCCAACGAGGAGGGGGAAACAGCACTCAGAGGAGTCTATATATATACCGTCACGCCGTAGGGTATCGTACGAAATCTATCGGCCCTTCGGGCCTCTCCTACCGACGTGGCTGTACTTCCCAGTGGCTGTGTTTCCAATGGCTGTGCTTCCACCGCAAATATTAACCCAATACAGACTGGAGGCAGTGTCTCTCACGTGGCCGCCATCACGAAAATACTAAAACAGGGCATTGAGCGCCTATTCAAAAGTTGGCTGTAAACGCGTTACAATAGTGGACACAGAGACCCACCTACCGTTGGTACGTGGGAATATCGCCAATACTTTTAACGACGACGAGCCTCAGTACTTTCAACGACATTATGAAAGCAAGAGCCGTGTTTGAGCGTAAAGCTTGCGACGCGTACAATTTTTCTGGAAGTAAGCACGCGTCTCTCTCACCATTCTTACTGTACCTGTCGCGTTTGTCGCGCTTTTACCTTCGCTAAAAGCATTTCAGAACAGCCGTGATGTACCGGACAATGCGGACTCTGACAAATAGTAAGTGCAGGCTTGCGAGGACTTTTTCGCCTTTTATAACAGAAAACCTAATGTTTCTGTACAACCCTTGCCCTAATCGGAGGCACACAGTCGTCTATCAATGGACAAAAGCCGAGGACAGCGTCTATGGCAGCGTGGCATAGATGAATAGGTACCCACGACCTCTACAAGCTATCCATACGACATGAGCCATAGGAACAAGGGTAAGGGAGCGGCGAGCTCAAGGCCAACTCAACAAGTCAAGACACAGACAAAATCGGCTCCCCTCCCGAAAGCAGCGCCGCCACCTCCTAAGCCTACCCCTTCACAGAGGCTCCGACAAGAGTGGAAAAGTTTTGAAACATGGTACACCGCACGGAGGGAGGAGAAGGACAAGAGGGTCAGCGAGCGGATTAACGAGATCATTTCTCCCAAAGGCCGAAGCAAGTTTCATAAACCTGCTCCGTCTTCGGGATCAATGGATATCAAAGGATTCGAGGCAGCCCAAAATCAGGAACTCGCAGAGAAGGCTCGTGCAGAATGGCTTAGACGGTTGGAAGGTGTGGGCTTGAACGAGGAGGATTGGATTGACATCACGCCCCAGGAGATGGAAGCTATCGAGGCTGCGTTCATGCCCCCAGGACCGTCTGAGGGACTCATGGGGACAAGTGGCATGAACCCTCAGACTACACCATCCGCACAAGACAAAGTCGAGCCTTGGCTGTCATCAGTTCCTGGTGCGTGGGAGACTTCTCGATCGTCTTCGACAAAGCCTGCGAGCACGAAAAGCCCGCCTATGCCATCTGTGCCCGAGCGTACGACTTACACTCCAATCATAGTGAGTCGTGTCTTTTTTCTGGCCAGTTTCATAGATGTTAATTCTTCGAAGAGCGATAAGAAATCGTCTAAGACTGTCTCGTCTGGACTACCTACCCCAGAATTGCTTTGGGAAATGAACATGTCGAATAATTCGGGGCATGATAAGCCACTATCGCCTGTAACGACAAAACTAGGTCCTTCAGATATGCGAAGAACGGGATCTGCAGCTAAGACAGGTTCGCTAGCGTCCTCGGTGTCTTCTCCCGTGACACCATCCACTAGCGAAAGCTTATGGGACATGTACGCAAGGACGTCTACATCATCTCTATCGCAGGAATATGCGTCTGGAGAAACATTGAAGGACAAGCGAAAGTCGAAAGTTTTCGCAGGCGAGCATTTGTTCGCCCCGCCAGAGAGTCCTTGGGCGGCATACGAGGCTAGTAAAGCCGGTGCACCGCCTGCGGTCCACAACACGAACGGTCCAGCCACAGATAACTCGGAGAGTTTGTGGTCCAAGTACCCGTCGAAACCACCGGTTGATGATCCTGTTCCCTCCCCTGTCCTCACCGAAACCCCCGAAGAGCCTCCATCACCCAGTTACGTCTACCTGAGTCCAGTGTTGGTCGAGTTGGAAGAGGAAGATCCAGAAAACCTCGAACTCCTACCAGAGAAGATCGCGGAGACGTCGATCAAGGAGTTTCACCAAATGGCGGCTGAAGCCGACATCGAACTTCGACGCAAGTTACTCAAGGGTGATGTTGACCCACAAGAGTACGATCAACTTCTGGAGGACCATCTCAACACCATGGAGAAGCGCTGCAGAGAGGTGGTCGAGAGATGGAAAAAGGATCGCGAAACGGAGAAACAGAGGCGTGTAGCAGAGGAGAAGAAACGGCAGGCAGAACTCGAGAAGAAGAAACTAGCGGAGGCAAAGAAGCAAACTGCGGGTGGGAAATGGGGGCAAGCTGCGAAAGGAGCAGCAGCCAGGGTGAAATCTCCTGAACCTCAGCCGAAGAAAGGACAGACCAAAGCAAACCAGAAATCGCGCAAGGTCACTGTCGAAGAAGTTCCCGATGTGGATGAATCAGAGACGTCTTCCTTCTTTGGGTCAGGAAGGAACGATACTCCCGAAATGGTTCCTGAAGAAACACTAGCCAGCGTGCGACCCTCAAAAACCCCGCAGTCTAACTTTCTTTCCAATGTATGGGGCGCGCGAACGATGGGCTCACGAACTTCCAGTCCTGCGCCTGGGAAACGTCCTGGTGAAGAGCAGAAAAAGGCACCCGCGCCCTCGAAGAACCCGTTCACTTCCCAGGCCCCGGTGTCTGCAGAGTCTAATATGACCCCTTGGGAAAGTCATATGTGGAATGTCACCTTGAATGGAGGCCAGGAACGCACGCAGAGTCGAGAACAGGAGCAGAGCTTGTGGGAGCCCGCCGCGCAAGAGGAGGATGAAAGCCCGTCGTTGTGGGAGACTGCGGGCGCAGCTACCCGTGGGATGTGGAACTTGGCTGCCAATGCCTTCGGTGGCGAACGGAGTGCGACGCCTACAGCAGCGACGCAAACACGCACGGCCTATAGCTACTCTCAAGACGAAAGTATAGCTAAAGCTTGGATTAGCGAGGCTAACATGGGCCGGAGTATGAGCCGTGGCCCCGTCGCTGAGGAAGCCAAGGCTCCTGGGAAGAATTCACGGTATCAAATGTGGACGCCGAACACGAGTGGACAGGGAGGGAAGGACAACGCCGACGAGGCGGAGAGTACGGTGAAGAAGATGGCCGAGCTTGCATTCCAGAACTTGGTCGATGCTCCCGAAGAGCAGGGTGGCCCAGCTGAAGTACTCGACGCAATGCCGATGTATACCAAGGCAAGTGCCACTTTGAATAGGAAACGTGGTCAGGGTAGAAGGCGGTAGATACGCCTGTACTTTGTCGGAAGATACCACGGTCGCTCGCTTTCTTTCTTTCTTTCTTGCATACGCATTCTGCTCTGTAGTTCAGCTTTTATTGGAATTATAGCAATGGCATTCCATTTCATTTCGTATACCAGGTATTGTGTAACATCAGAGACGTAAAGACATGATAACCCTATGTAGCTAGAATTACAGTTTACCGAGCCTGCTTCGCTGTACGATTCCACCTCGACCTGTCATTATAACGAGTACCGTTCCTGTATGATGATTAGTTATTTGTTCGTTATTATCCGATCTGTATGCAGACGTACCCTCAATACTCGGCCCATTACTTGAAGAGCTGGAACGATCAGGACGAACATCCCCGCTACGATAGCAGCCTCACAGCCGAATGTCTGGAGAGCGCCGTGTTTCGTCGCCCAAGGGACCTGGAAGTAGGCCACAGCGAAACCACCGAGGGTACGGAACAAGTTCACCAGAGCTGAGATCTCGCCCTGCAATCTGGGGAAACAATCGTTCACGTAGGCATCTAGCAAACGAGTCAACTCTCCGATGCATTGCGCGCGGTGAGAATCAGCGACTCACAGACAGCGACCGTGTTCACCATGGTAGCCACTTCGGCGATACCCCAGCCCATGATGAGGGCACCGATAGTGAGGTGATTTTGCAGCGCAGCGCCAATAACAACGAATCCGACGACATAGGCCGCCACAGCTAGATAACACGTCCTGGGCAACCAACTATCAGTACCATATCACAGGCCTAGTTTGAGATGGATTTACCAAAGCCGACTCTCAGCCTCGAACACACCCTTGTTCCGTCTGATGGAGATGTTCATGATCCAATCGTTAAGATAACGACCCAGAGTCTCGCCAATAAGGACTCCAACCTGCGTGATGTTAACATGAAAGGCCGTGATACGGTCGTGCTGTACTTACGATGGGTGTGCCATAGGTGCCAGCGGTGGCGAATTGTCCGAATTGGTAACCAAGGGGGATGGGCAATTGCAAGAACACTGCAGCCGTAACCTGGGACAGGCATGAGGAAATGAACGAATCTGAGTCTGCAAACAATGCTTACGTTGATGCCAATGTTGAAACCGAACAATACACCCTAGATGTACGTGAGAAAGTGCACGGAAAATGAGCTCGGACTGTCGGGAATACCCACCTCGAAACACAAAATGGCGAGAAGATGTGGCCTCCAGACCAGTTGGAACCAAACCGTAACGACCTCCTTCCAACTTGACCGGTACTTCGCCATCTGGAGACCAGTTACGCCAGTCAAGGCCTCGATGCGAGCTCGGATTGGGTTAGGAGAGATCGGAACGGGGCGAGGGTTTGGCAGTTTGCGGTCATACATACTGTCAAGAACATCAACATTTGTACGGCAAGCAAGGGTTTCACTTACGTTTCCTTGGAAAACAGCACAATGAGTAGCAAGACACAAGCGCCGTACAAGGAACCGATGCCATAGGCCCATCGCCAGCTGGTGAATGTTGAGGTCAGATGCAATTTGGCGTAGTGTCTAGAAACTTACCTTGCCCTTGCCACCAGGAAACCAAAGGCAAATGGTGATAAGAACGGAGAGATGATGAAGCCCATAGTCCAGATATTGAGCTGCGGATGTAATTAGACACTAACATTGCTATGTCAATGCTTGACTGACCTTCCGAGCCTGAAGATGGAACGGGAACAGATCCGTGACTATGTATAGACCCTACCAGGATCCAGAAAATGTCAACGACTGCACGCGAGTGCAGTATGATAGACTTTGACTCACGGTGACTTGAGGACATGTACTAACAATAAAACTTGGTCAGACCTATCGAAGGGCCTGCACAAGGTTACAACTTACGCAAAGAACCCGTTCAAGCACCTCATGGCTAGAAGGCGGCGTGTTTGTTCACGTTCAATGAAACTTTAACGTTTGGCGACATACCGGTGAAAGTCTTCAGATTTGGGGCAAACGTGCATCCGACCAGGAAACTGACCGCAATCAGCTGACCAAGGGTGTCAACATTTGCATCAAACTAGCAGCGGAAAGGCTTACCTGAGACCAGAACAGGACCGGGAGACGTCCGAAACGTCTCATGAGCATAACCGCGAAAAGACCACCCCATCCTGAATGCCGATTCAGCGAAGCATTTCTCAGGCATCCGGATGCGATACTCACCAAGTAAGAAAATGCTCCAGCTAAACGGAAATTGAGTTTCTGGCAACCTACGGAAGCAACGATACTTACTTTGACGTCAGGTTGTTAATCACACCCGTAGTAGTGTCGAATTGTTTCGCTAAAGCGAAGATTGACGCAATGCCTAGTTGCACCAGACGGTCAGCGTTACGCCCAGCATCATCGAAACATAAGCATTTACCGATGCCGGAGTCGAAATCAGGCACGATGGCAGCTAGCGTGATTATAAACAGTTGCAGGTTCTTCTGGAAATCGGACCACTAGATAGGCGACCCATTCACGCGTTAGAAAGGGAATACGGGGGACTTCGTAGACACAGCTTACGTTCTGGGGGTCCAAGGGATCATCGGCGGGTTGAGGCCAAAGCACCTTCGTACCATCTTTCGAAAGCTTCAGTTTCTTGGCGACGGCTTCACCAAACTCAATCCGAGCCTCCCTGTGCGGAGAACATCAGCGTTCAAGCTACGCCACCAGCGAAACGAGAAACGAGCGTACTCTGGGTCGACCACAAGACGACCGGCATTGTGCTCGTGGTAATCGAGGAGATCTATCTCGCTGCCGACCTCCTTGACGTTGTCTTGGATGTCAGAGCTCTTCTCGCCCATCGAGCCATCGTGCGACTTAGAGTCGGACATGGTGGATCAGACGAAAATTTGTGGCGTCGCGCGAAACCGAGGGAGGATGGGGTGGAAGAGCGAAACAGCGCGGGACCGCACACTAGTCGATGTGCAGTGCTGCGTCTTATAGCTCTGGCCAGATGAGGCTTGGTCTGTGAGAACTCGCGCGCTCTGTGTCCCCTTATGTCGAAAGCTAACCCACCGGAGGTGGGTTCCAAATAACTGTTCATGATCAGCGCACACAACAAGATGCAGAAACTCACGTGGGATAAGATGCATGTTTCCTAGGCGTGAGATCCAATTCAAACCGTCCCCCCTTGATGATGGGAAGCAACTCCGAAACCATGGTCACTCCGTCGATGCTGTGTCTTCCTTCTCCGGTCCCCAGAGACGCCGATAAGCCGCTAAATGCATCGACTTTGTCGCACTTCAGGTCATCGTACCTGCACACACGTCGCTGAAAGAAAAGCGGGAAGCAATAGCTTGTTTCTTTTACCTGTGAACCTTCTCATGGTCATGCAATCGATGCTACCGCGTGAGATCAAGCTCCCAGACCGCATCGTAGCGCTGACCGCACATGCCCGTACTAGTAAAAGACGCTAGCGGACAGCCGTCAGATCAACGTATACAACGCTTCCAGGACACGAACCTTTGATGTGTACAGCGAGCCGACTTCATCCAAGAGTCGTTCAGCCACCTAAAATGATTTGTAACAGTCCGATGGCAACCGTTCTGTAGCTAAGAGAACGAATTAGACCGTTCTGCGCAGTAGAGCTTGGGGTTCCTATATGTCATGTACCTGTGGGGACGTAAATGAGAGCGACTTCGACATTGTCGCCGACGATGCGACGCATTTCCGACGGTCAGTGACGGCGAGACCATGGATTAAAATATCTCAGAAGCAAGCCAATGTCGCTCCTTGCGGCAAGCCGCGTCGAACTGCTAGTTGTTACATGGGGATGCGGGGATTCTTTACGATGCTGTCCAGTAAATAAATCCGAAGTATATCGTTTATACGATTAGCCTGTTGTACGGTCCTGAAGTCATGGATGAAAAAGGTACGATTGAGTTCAGAACCTGTAAGACGGTGTGTCACTCACCATGACATGCAAATATGTAAGACTGCGTTGAATGCATCGTTGGAATACTGTCTCCGTAATCACTTGCCCACGAACTTCATCTCCCGCAAGATAGGTATCACTTCCTCATAATCCTGCTCCTTCCACGCACCTCCGACCATCTGCTGCGTCGTGATCTTGACCACCGTCTCGTTCTTCGTACGTCTCTCGGTCTTCACAATCTCCTCTTGAGAGGTCGACTTTTTACCGTCCTCAGGAGCGCCACGAGATGGCCCTCCGCCAGGCTTGGTTTGCTCGTCCGACCTATCAACCAACGTCACCGTGGACGCTGCTGGATCCTCCACTCTCTTCGAACCGTCATCTACCGTTCGAGAGCCTTGTGTTAAGCATTCCACTGAAGATATGCTTAAAGCACGGCGCGCACGTAAAAATTTAAAGCTGCGGCCTAACGTCGAAGACTTGCTTGGCGTTGTAGCTGTAGGCAGGGCGTTTGCCGCCGGCTTGGTTTTGGCTTTAACTTGCCACTGGCCCTCCAGTAGAACAGGTGTGACGTTCAGCATAGGTGCTCCGCCGCCCATGAGGGCAGACGGTAAGCTATCAAGCGTGACCTGAAGCGTAGGTTTGGAGCTTTTGTTGTCTGATTTATGAGAGAGCAAAGCGAGAGCGCTCCCTTTCCTCCTCAGAAGCGTATTCGCAGGTGATGGATGCGAGATGTCGGATTTGGTACTAGGTGAAGGGGATCGTGAGGGTATGGGTGATGGCAGGAGAGCGGGTAGGGAACGCTTGCGGGGCTGAAGGATGTCGGAGTCGATGACAGATGGATCAGCGAAGACGATTGCGCTGCAGTCGTCTTTGTCTACGACTACAGACGGCCCTGGAGAGTGTGGGCGTGACGGAGAGGGGGTTACCATAGGCAGGGAAGTTAGCGAAGATGATCGAGGAGGTATATTCTTCGCGTCGAGTTGCTGCGAGCTGCTGGACGCTAAGCTGCCTTGAAGGATACGATAATCAGGGGATGGACTACGTGAGAGCCCTAGCACTGCGATGCTGTCTTTTGTAGACAACGGGGCCCTGCTGCTGCCAGCCACATGCCCCGATTCTAGCTTCAGGTGTTTTGATGTGGATATCACAGTTCTATCAGACCGTGAAGTCAAGCTGTGATCGGGTGTTGTGGGACGGGCGTATCCGCCATCCTGGAAGGAGCGGAAAACCAAAGGGCTACATGGCACCTCAGGGGTACTGTCTTCAACATTGTCGGCTGTTGTTGCCGCGGTGGGCGTACTAGAGCTGCTGGAGGGAATGCCCAGCAGGGTGAACTGCTTCGCACGCTTGACAGGAGGTACCATTGCGGGCGCAACATCAGGATGTGATGCTTCCGAATCAGGCTCCCCAGACAAGCGGTGCTGAGGGGCCATTGAGTCTGGGAAGGCTGAAACGAGCAGCATTTGAGTCATTATGAGGGATGTACTAGTAGAGAGCCGAAGCGAGAAGAGGAACACGTATCAGAGTTGGGGTATACGATGAGGATATATATGACTTGCAGGGCAGCACAGCATGCGCAAAATGAAAGCGATCCTTCGCAGTTGATTTATGCCACTTTGATTCGCGACAGGGAACAGTCGTCGCAGGAACCTGTGACACTGCAGACATCGGAGGAATGACGACTCTGTCAGATCAATGATGTATGGTTACTCATGATAACCTTGTCGTTCTCACCTCGTTGGAACTCTAAGTGCGTAATGGAATGGTGAAGAGTTGTACATATAAATGACGGGAGATGGAGGTGATTAAACGATCAGCGTGGTGATCGCCAATGCAGTGACCATATGCATTCGATATGAAATCCCTAGCTTCTTGGCTCGGTTGAGCAGCTAAATATTTGTGTTCAACATCGCAAATACAACATAGCAAATCCAGCAATGCACCTGCAGTGCGACAGAGCGTTTGAATGCACGTCCCGTGATGGTCGTCACGTCTGGATCTGTATGGCGACTCCGACAGGGATCAATGAGGAATGGGGAATTCGAGGCCTTGGAGACTAGATTTCAGGGAATCCAGGAACATATTTGGCTTGATATTCGTGGTAGTTAGGCAATTTAGTGAACGAAATACTGAGCCCGTGAACCAGAAGATGAAGTGTGAAAACAAGAAAGACCGAGAGGGCCACAAGGCCGAGACGCCCGTAGCCACGTGGCAGTATCCAGACACGGCGAGTGAAGGCCTGCCTTTTGCCATCGCCATCGCCGTCGCCGTCTTTCACGACGTCCACTCACTCACTCACCCCTAGACGATCCTTTGTAACCGGGCCACATTGAGCAGCTATGTCTTCTCAACCAACGAACAGTAACTCGAACGCCAACTCAAACTCCAACTCGCAGCCTACTGGTGCGTCTGCATCTGGTGGTACCCCCACACAGTCTGCATCGACTTCTTCAGCAGCTGCCTCGGGGTCGGGTTCCTCGACGGTGTCGGCAAGCTCGCTCAGCATCCCGCAGTCCGCACCGGCTGGCAGTCTCTCAATCACACAACCGCCTCAGACTGCCACCTCCTACTTCAAAATCGCACAGGGCAATGCCATCACCTTCGGCTGGAACTTTACAGACGTCCTGTCCACCAACTCCCACCTTACCCTGTCTGCTATTTGCGACAACGGCAACACCTATCCTGTTGGCCCCACGGACGGTATCATTGATGGCACCGCGACTTCCGTAACATGGGACCTGTACTCTTATCAACAGGCAAACCCCAATACGCCTTTGGCCCAAGCCACATACACCCTTCACATCTGGGGAGATAGAGGTCCGGGAGCTGCGAGGGAGCCGGGATTGCTGACGGAGAACGACCAATTGACATTTGCGCTGTACTCCCCTCAAGCGTACACACCATTATCCAGTAAGTCTCACAAAAACCGTCGAAACGTTCACTCGGTCTTATGCAGCTTATTTAGGCTGGACATGTTCTGGCTGTAACGTCAACGGCTCGTGGTCCTCATACGTTGCGCACCCAGCATTCGTCAGTCTCGTTGTCACGATCGTCGTTATGATCCTTTCGGGGTACTCGATCCTGCGCCAAGCCGCGCACTAGTCACGCACTCCCCACACCGGCTGTGGGTAACATCACGAAGGATTGGGTAGCGCAAGGCCTCCGCGTGGTCGCGCTCGGAGGTTGGCTCCTGACGGACACGGCTCCCCGTGTGGTAGTTTGGATATGACGATTTCGTAGATGGACATATGTTACGGGTATTTGCTATGACTCTTCGCTGCACGCATAGCATTCATGATCTCTCCCATCATTTTTCCTGGACTTAGTAGTAGTTTCTGTTTTGTTCACGCACGTACTTTATGGCCGCTAATTTTCCTGCTCTGTAGGAGAATGGACGCATCTCGCTCCAGTCTTTTCTTACTCGTAGTTGCACAATCCTGGAAGGTATTCTGTACGATGGTATACGCATACGAGGCAGTGTATTTGCTGCCAATACACCTCGCTGAGTTATGCTACCGTATCAGGTCTCGACGACACACCCTTAGAGTTGATGTAGTGTAAGTTCGAATATTCAGTTCACGTCTTTGGCATCTAGCTATCTCACCTCATGCTTCTGCAGATTCAGTTAGAAGTCCAATTAGTATATTGCGCAGCCTCGCGCATCACCTTGATTACCAAACCTTCGATCGTGTCGTAGCGTGAACAGAGCGATACTCCTCGCAACAGTCCGAGAACTCCGTGAACACAAGGCACATTATATATCGCTATTGGTCGCACTAGGATCTAGGTAAGCCACAAACCGTACCATAGAGTACGGATATGTGTCTTATTCGTCGATTTGAAACCGGTAGCGCGAGATGGGCACGAAACAAGACTCGCTACACAAACTTCGTCGTTCGTTAGCAATTATGCCAGTCCAGATGGCATGTATTCGACAAGCAACCGCACCATTTAGGAGAGACAAATTTTTCGATGATTGTGATCACGGCATGGACTTTAGTTACAAGCAGTACGACTCTGTAGGTCGTTCGACTACGATATGAAATGAAGTCCAAGCTTCAACTAATTCTGACTACCATATCAAAGTATCCTAACCAGAAATCCAAGAATGTTATATGAGCACTACGTCGCCATCGTCAACAGTAGTACTCCTTGTGATGTCAAGCCACTCTTCCAAATTCTTCAACCGCTGTTCGCAATGGACCCGCAGATCGTCCTCCGCATCATTGCCAAGAACAAGCCACAGCGGCCATTCCTTGCCCGCCGCCTTCCCTTCGCCCCTCACGACATCCACGACGGCCTGCATCGCCTTGAGCGCGTCGCCGGGCTGCTTGCCGTTCTGGTTTGCATAGCGCGCGAAGCCCTTCTCGCGCATCTCCTCGTAGTCCGGTATTTTTGTCTCGAGCAGGATGTTGGCGTACGCAGACGTGATGACGTCCGTGCGGTGCGCTCCGGGCTGTACGAGCAGAACACGGAGACCGAATTGCGCGATCTCTGTGGAGAGTGCTTCGCCGTATGCTATAGGCGCGATGAGAGCTTGTAGGGAAAACGTGCGGAACCGAACGTACCGTGCACTGCTGCCTTCGAGGAAGCATATGCGCCTATGAGTGATACAAAGTGAGTCAATCCAGCTCAAATCTTCCGTGGCGCCGCAAGTAATTCAACATACTGGTCATCTGAACAGGTGTGTGCGTTAGTCCAATTCTAAGGAGGAAGTGCAAGCCATCAACATACCGGAAACTGGGACTTCCAAGCGTGCCTGCTGCCTATGATGACTATCGTGCCGGACTTCTGGCGTCTCAGGGACGGCAGAAACGCGTTCGTAACGTTGATGACACCGAAGAAATTTGCACTGAATTGCTTCATGAAGCCATTATGCCTGTGGCGAGCAGTATCAGCGTCCTCGGTATCGTCGCTTTACGAGCGATGAAATCATACCCCGCTTCCTCTGCAATTCCGGGTGCACCAAAGCCGGCGTTGTTTACCACGACGTCGACGCGCCCCCAGAGAGCTAAGGCTTGGTCTGCTACTTTCTGTATCTCGTCAAAGGAGCTTGTCACGTCGAGACACAGAACCTTGCACGATGCTGATTCTGACTCTAGGTATTTGACTTTGTCCACGCTACGCGTCGTCGCTATTACACGATCGCCACGAGCAAGGAGGATCTTCGTGAGGCTGAGTCCGAATCCGGACGAGGCCCCTAAAACGCGTTCAGTATTCGGGCTCAGCGAAATAAAATAGCAGGGAAACAGACCAGTAATGAACCACACCAAAGGCTCTCGAGTCATGGCTGCTCTCGTAGACGGGTGAACAATGCGAGTCAGGCACAAAGTAAGAGGGATCGCCGTCTTGTTCACGCAGACCCCTTTTAACGGCTGCTGCAATTTCACGGAGAATCACCACTCGGATCGGCAAATCTGATATCCACAACGTCCGCCAGGCAATTCTGACGTAGGTCAGCTGCCCGCCACCCGTTTCAGAGAATCCGTTTGGCTGCGCTCACACTGTCAAGACTCGATAGACGCTCATAAGCGCTCATAGCTCGTGTATACGAAGGGGAGCCTGTGAACAGTTTTGTCAGTGATTCGAGCTGCGCCACGCGTCTTGGAATGCCTTGAACGTTACATTCCCACGGATCCTTCGTTCCGTCAAGGTTTGGACCAACAATAAGTCGTAAAGTCCGGCGTAGATTACATACGCAGAAGGTGGGGCTAGGAATCGTAGATAGGGCCGCTCGTAGTGCTCGACTTCACCCGCAGCTTTCCAGTATCTTAAGTCAGAATTGGACCTCTTGAGTGGGATGGAAGTCATCCCATTGGCTGCCTTGTGTGGTTTATTTAGGGCTGCGGAACAATTCCAGCATAACTGACTCACCAATGTAATGCAGCGCCACGTTCTGATTATTGTTCAAAGTCATGTTGACCTCGCCTGGCTATTGAAAACAGATCTGAGCGGGCATTTACGCTTGACTTGCTAATGAGATTGTGTAGTGGGTTGGACGGCATCGCCAAGCACCAGTAGTAAGTGATATCGATCGATGATATAGACAAGTCTGGTTGTTGTTCATGACTATTGATACCTTGAGGAGTTGTATGTGTCAGATACGTATGGCGCGTTGCTCGTACGTCTATATCAAAACAAGATCACAGTATTGGTGTAAACCCACATAACAATGATCCATCGCTTCCCGAATTTCATGGATCTCGAAGGATGAACGAGTGAATCAAGATAGTTTCATATCTACGTAGCGGAATGAAGTTCGCAGGATGCTGAGTGACGGATTCCCATCCTACAGCTGGAGTCGTGAAAAGAAAAACGAGTCTGTCATTCGACGTTCAAGGTACGGTACCGTCACGGCGGCCGCGGGAGGCGATGGCAGCGCCGGATTCCCGGGGTGATGGCGGGCCGCCTTGATGACGGGGTTTGCCGAAAGGGTCTACCGACGCGGTGATCAGCAGAGTCACGACCACCACAACTTTCTGCTTCTCACCTGGTTCACGCATAAGTTTCGGGCATGCATCGCTATATGCTGGCTTTAGAATACGATCTGGCGAATCAATCGTGTCTCATACGCCTAGAACTCGCAATATCCTACTCCGGGCTCAGATGCGGCACTCACCATGGAGGAAATACAGCAACTAAGAAAATAAGACATAATAGCTGCCCTTTCTTCTGGATACAGTTTAGCACGTGAACCAAATCTCAGGCTTCACCCATCGAACTGTAATACGAACGTTTATCGAATATCAGACGTTATCTGCCGCGGACTTACCCATCATGCTCAACGCACTTAGACTGGTCACACGATCCTGCGACTGTCTGAGTACCACAAGACCGGAGGCCTTCCGTCGCTATTCCTTAGTCGACTTATCACACCCCTTAATTGAACCCTCAAGAGGCTCCATTGAGTATAGGTTCAACGCTCACATATACGACCCTATCTCACTGAACACGCCTGCACGGGTTCCCTGTCTATCACTGCTCGACATTGGGCGCAGACATGCTGTTCGGATACTTTGCTCATCGCAGTGCATGGTAAGTTAGCACCTACAATCTACCTTTCCTTGGGAATGCTGATCACCTGCTGTGTCGTGTAGTACTCAGAAGAGGAACGAGCGGAGCGAGCGTATTGCCAGACTCTCACCGCTCTACACGGCTCCGCTTAGCGGTATTGAGAAGGGTATATTGGCGCAGACGGTCGCAGAGACCGTCAGCAAAGTTCAAACTGGCGTGCTGGACCCCGTCGATGTTGTACGCGCCTTCGGCAAGAAAGCCCTAAAAGCGCACGAAGTTACCAATTGTCTCACTGAGGTGCTGCTCCCCGAAGCCGAGTTGTGGGCAAAGACATGTAACAAGAACGGCCCCCTCGCAGGCATGCCCATCAGTCTCAAAGACACATCGGGTGTCGCGGGCTGGGACGCGTGCATTGGATACTCGCAATGGGTAGGGAAGCCTATGAAGAAGGACTCTGCCCTTGTGCGCTTGCTACGCGATGCGGGGGCGGTACCTTTCGTGAAGACAAACATTCCCATCACCCTATTGTCGTTTGAATCGAATAATGACGTATTTGGGTTGTGCAAGAATCCGCACAACACCAAGTACGCACCCGGGGGATCGACAGGGGGGGAGGCTGCCCTCCTTGCTTATGGCGGGTCGCGGATCGGGATCGGTACAGACGTCGCAGGATCTGTCCGTGCTCCAGCGTAAGTTAAGGATCTTGTTTTACGGCAAAAGACTTATTGACAAACTGGCCTTTACTAGACATTATTCCGGGATTTACACCATCAAGGCCTCGATGCACAGATTTCCAAAGAACGGAAACAACACCAGCATGCCCGGCCAGATTGGCGTACCTGCTGTATACTCCCCCATGACGCGAACACTGGGGGACTTAGAAACTGTATGGCGAGCCATCGTCAGCATGAAGCCTTGGCAATACGATCATTCGGTACGTGTTGGTATTCCCGATATGCGTCGATACTGACCCCAACTTCCGGTGCATAGTGTCTTCCGCTTCCATGGCGCGAAGTGGATTTGTCGGGGAAGAAGTTAAAGTTTGGTGTCATTTGGGACGACGGTTAGTTTCCGACCAGAGGTCCTCTACGAGGCGTGTGTTGATCAAAACACCTTTAGGCGTCGTCGCGCCGTCCCCGGCATGTAGTCGCGCACTCAGGAGTGTAGTCGATACCCTTACTGAGAATGGACATGAGGTTGTCAACATGTAAGTGTAATAAGGCGAAGCATTCTCAGTTCCATGAATTGATATGACTCTTTTCGCAGTGATCCTCCTAGCCCCTACGAAGCCCTCCTGACCGGCTCCCAGCTTATGTTCGCGGACGGTGGTGAGCTCCTTCTTCGCTCCTCAACTACTGTCAGCTTGACACTGAATCTTTCCTAGGCAAGACCTGCACGAAACCCATGCGCTTCTGGGAATGGAACGACATTGGTGTCGCCGAGGCCATCCGCATGCTCCGCGTCCCGCGCTTCATCAAGAAGCTCTACGCCTGGTACCTGCGCTACATTCGCCGCGACCCCCTCTACGCAGGCCTCATCGAGGCGTGGCACGAGAAGACCGTCGAGGAATACCTCACGCTCGTCGCGCGGCGCGAGGCGTACCGCGAGCAGTGGTTCGACATGTGGAACGCGTCCGAGCTGGACTTCGTGCTGACGGTGCCGAACTCGCTGCCTGCGGTCCCGCATGGGGGTATGAGGGAGGGGATCAAGGCGTGTGGGTATACCTTCATGTTCAATGTGGTACGTAATCTATCCCGGAGTGTATATGGCCATATAACTTAGAACGCTGATTCGCCTTGGCGTAGCTCGACTACTCAGCCGGTGTTCTGCCTGTCACACACGTCGACCGCGAGCTCGACCCATTCCTAGCAAAACCCAAACCTCGCAATGCCATCGAAGCTGGCCAATATAAGATGTACGACGCCGACGCGATGCATGGACTCCCTGTAGGTGTTCAAGTGGTTGGAAGGAGGCTGGAGGAAGAAAAGGTGATGGAAGGCATGAAGCTCATCGAGGGCTATCTCAAGGTCGAAGGTAAAGCGTACAAGCTGCTGGAGGTTGATTGACCATAGCCAGGATCATACCGTGTACAAAAAAGCTACCCCATGTATTATACCATGCATGTCCTTTAGCAGAAGGAATCTACATCTTATTATTCATTACAACCGCATCGGAACTACGGTACAATATCGCTTTCTTTGTGCAGGCCACTCATTGAATCACTTAAGCAATAGACATAAGACTACCGACGAACGTCATAATCTATGGCGAAGGATCAGTTTATCATGTCAGCAAAGAGAGAAAGGGTAGACTAACCAGCCGTGGACGAATATCGACAATATCTTCGGGTACCAGGAAGATCAACGCGTTCATCTTGCGCGCAATCGAGATGGCCAATTTCGCTACGGAAACAATTCAGTCGAGCATCAAAACAAGAGATCTTGAATGCTTACCGTTCTGACGTCTGTCTTCGTAATCGCCTGTCTGGGAGACAGAAATGACGAGGCTGGGGTCGACGATGCCTGGTCTTATCGAATCGAGTAAGTCGAGTAAGAAGATACCGGTCGTGATCGATGGATCTTTGAAGGAGCGAATTGTTGCCGTGCCGGGCTTGGCCTTCTGGACAGTGCTGTTCGCCCACTTAAGAATCTCCATGTCGCTGATCGGCCGTCCCTTCTGACCAGCACCGGAAAGCTGACTCAAAGTCTGTACGATGTTCATCCTACATTACGATCAGCAAAATCTTTTGAGGGATAGAGGTCATGAAATGGATCGCTCACCGCATCAGCTGCCATACAAGCCCAAGTACGAGGGTCTTATTTCCGTCCACGATGTCCGAGCCCTGTACTCCAACAAGGTGCATCCCGTTCTGCTTCGCAAGCTCAACCGCGTAGTTCGTGTTTTCGACCTGCTTGAAGCGGGATAAGTTCGACTGGCTCGGTGTCACGCCGATATCGACCTCTTCCTCCTCCCCGTCCGCGTTGATGTACTTCTCCGGCTCGACATAGCCTGCGCCCGCCTTGGGTTTGTTCACGCGGCGCCAGACGACGCTGCCGGGTAGGATCTTGTCGAACGCCTGCAGGATGATAAGCCCGTCCCTGAGGTTCTCGAACAGGTTGAATACGCCCGGGTCGACGCCGAGCGAGTTGAGCCAGAGCGTGAACACGCGCGCCTCGCGCTCGCCCTCTGCGTCGAAGTCCTCGACGACGCCGTAATCCTTAGCTTCCTGCTCGTCGAGCGGCTCGAGTCCGGGGTAGTTGTTGAAGAGGTTGGCGACGAACGCGAGATTCAGACGTGGGTTGCCGGCGAGGAGCGAGGCGGGAGTGAGGTACTTGCGGCAACCGATAGCGTCCGCATTTTGCAGGACCTAACGATCTTATCAGAATACAGTTCGATGGTTCGAAATGGGCTCGATGTCGTACCTGCTCTGCACGCGTGCGCAGGTCTTGTGTTTGTAGTGGTGCGCGGGAGCAATGTTGTGGCTGCAGCTGGTTGAGGAGGATCGTGTAATTCTCGCCATCATTGACATCACGGCTGAAGTTGTTCACTCTGCAAGCAAGGACGCGTCATGATAAGAACGAAAAAGATATTGAAACGGAATCCACTGACTTTCTGTGCCATCCTGCAGCCTTCAAGTGATAGTTGAACCATCGGAGAAGGATTTGATCGGGTGTCAGTCTCAGCAAGTCGTCGATCGTCTCTCCCTCTTCGCAAAGGCGGTACAATTCGGGGTGCAGCTTGATATCGATCTGACTGAGCAGTCCCCTCCGGATAACTTGCCAGATCAAACCAAGGATCAAATGTTCTCTGCCCTCCTGAATATCACTCGAGCCGATATTGACGACGGAGCAACCAATAGCTTTGGCTGATGTGATGACGATATTGTTGTTTTCGGTCATCTGGAATGCATTGAGCTCCTTGCGTGCGGTTGGCTTGTTCAGGACACGGGGATCGATGGTTTCGGGGACAGAGTCGTTGATGAGTTTACAGAGGATGAGACCGTCTCTGCACTCATCGAACAGTTGCATGGTGTTCGTAGGGATGGGTATGCGCGATCCGACATCGGGGTCGTCTTGCAGCACCTGAACGAATGTGTCAATTGAGGATCAATACTCAAAAACCGGTGGCCGTACGAGGTTAATGTGATTGGTGAACTCAGTCCGCTCGTCTTCGTTAATGGTGTGCGCGACATTGGCATTGGACCCCTGTACAGTAACCTTTCCCGCCTTGGAGGGAAGGGCAGCTGCAGGTGCCTTTTGCCGGAGTTTCACGTTGAGCTAGAGATTGACCATGGCTGTGAGGCTCCTGTGCTGCTGCGGAAACTTTGCTAACGCACCTCGACCCAGTCTTCCAGCTCGACCTTGCCGCTAGCATCTACCGCGACGTGCTTGAGGGTCTCTCGTGCGCGGTCATACGACTCTCCACTCGACTGCAGAGCGTGCAGGACGTTCGCCTTGTCGACTCTACCCGGTGTTTCTGTGGAGATCGCGCTGCGGCCGCCGTCAGTAAGAGTGACTTACAAAGCTATCTGGCTCGCTGCTCGACATACTTGAATTTGTTAATGAGATCGAACATCTCATCCTGAGAGACTTCTGGGTATTTCTTGCGCAGACGAAGGGCCTCCATGGTGGCGGTGTGTAAGATGAAAGTAGAGAGGGAAATGCGAAACCGAGTGCTAAGAGTATCAGATCATCTAGTGACGTCGCACAGCGTATTTATACTCGAAACCGGCCGGGCCCGCCAAGTCCGCCGCTGCGTATGGCAGTGACCAGCCACAACATACGCAGTATTTTCCATCTACACAGTCCGCGAACACTAATACCGCAGCTTATACGAGTGCCGAGTCCTCGAGCTCGCAGTGTAAGTGGCAGCTGCCAAAGCATGAGCTTGAATGCGATTGGCCATCAAAGAACGCGCTGTGCGAGGAAGACGCTCCTAATTAATTTCTCACCAGAACCACCATGTCAATGTCTGCCGATGAGGACTCTGGAAAATCATATCATTTAAAGTGCACAGGCGATGCTTTGGTGACCGCAGAAGCCCACGCAGCGCAAGCAGACATCACTCTGTTTGCTGGCTGCTTCTGCCCTTTCGTACAGCGCGTGTGGGTTGCTTTGGAGTACCTCGGACACAACTACCAGGTAAGTCTTGCCAAGATCTGTTTTATACTTTGTGCTAACAAATCTACAGTACTGTGAGCAGAGACGCTCGAGAATGCCATATCTCTGACATCTCTTTGAAGATGAAGTCGATCCGTACAAGAAACCTCCTGAACTGCTGGAAGTTTCTCCCAAGGGTCTGGTTCCAGGCTTGAAATTCAACAATACCAACCCGCCAACTGCCCTCAACGAGAGCACAGTAATTTTGGACTATCTCGAAGAGTAAGTGCCTAAGGCTATGCATGACTCCTAATTCAGGCATGATCTACGGCGCAGTCTTTCTGCAACTACCACGAAGCGCAGCTTGCTTCCTCCCATCTCCGACCCTTGTGAGTACGTCATGCCTCCTCTGTTCCGTTCATAGGTATAGAGTTCCTACTCTGCAGATGCGCGCGCTTTGGTCCGCCTGCAGGCCGATCATGTAAACCGTGCCCTCGTTCCGGCGTTTTACCGTTACTTGCAAGCACAAGATTTAAGTAAGTATTCTCTTGCTGTATTGATGTTGTGACTCAATACACGCGAAGGCAAGCAAATTGAAGCAGGTCAGGAATTTGTGACCGCTATTGGAGGTTTAGTGGAGCTCTTTGAGCGAGCGGAGAAAGAGACCCAGACCAACGTCGGCCTTTGGAGGGAAGGAGCTACTCTCAGCTTGGCTGATGTGATGGTCGCTCCTTGCAAGTCAAACGTCAAAGGCACCCTTCTACGCTACTGATCCATGATTGACTAGGGATCTTCCGTGCAACAAACGTCCTGATTCATTACCGCGGCTTCTCTCTTCCTCCGGAAGGAGATCGATTCAGGTCTTACGTTGATAGGCTCTGTTCTGAGCCTCACTTGAAGAGAACATGCAGCACAGAACAATTATACCTCGAGAGTTATGAAAGGTTCGTTCAACGTTTATATGCAAATGTACCCTGTCTATTCTAATACCGTACAGATATGCGTACAACAGACCAAACACGAGCCAAGTGGCAAACGCGATCAATTCTGGTCGTGGACTTCCTTAAGTCGCTCTTACAATGTCAAACCGCAGAAGATCGTGTACGAATAGCAATAACCGTGTAACAGTAACAGAAAGTGCGGTATGTTTCCATGAATGTATCATATTTTCCTTCAGAACACAGACCTTGCCCACTCCCGGACCTCCTGATACACCGCTTTCTTCTCCTCTTCATGCCAAGGCAACGCCAGTAAAATATGTGTGCCGTCCTTCATCTCCACATACTTCACCATATCATCGCCCATATCCGCCTTCATCCGGTCCTTCAACGTCCTCATCTGATCTAGCATCATCTCGCCTTCCCCGAGCTGGATTAACGTCGGCGGCAGACCCTTGAACAGCCCCTGCACCACCGGCAACCCGCGCGACGCAGGCGAGATCCACGCATTCGTCTCTGCCTCCTGCCTCCCGAGGTGCCCGCAAATCGCACCCGAGCAATACCCCGCGACGAAGCCCTGCACCCAGTCCGTGCCCTGGTTGCGCTGCATCGTCCCCCTCTCGTGGGTCGTGCCCCAGTCACCCGTGGGCGACATCAGGAATAGCCCGCCGGGCGGGGCGAGCTCGCGCGGCAGGACGTCGCGGTACATGACGAGGAAGCGTCCGAGGGCGACGGCGAGGTTCCCGCCTGCGGACTCGCCGGCGACGAGAATATTGGAGGGCTTGAAGCCGAGCGTGCGCACGAGGTAGGCGTATGCGGCAGTAGCGTCCATGAGTGCGGCTGGGAAGGGGTCGACGATAGGTAGGGGAGGACCCTGCGAGAGTCGGTATTCGAGGCTGAGGACGCGGCTGAAGGGAGGTAGGTACTTTGCCATCTCGGCGGGTAAGAGGCCGTTTACGCCTTTGGGGCTTGCATCGCCGACCTGCGTGCATTCATTGGTAAGAGGCCACGAACATGAATAGGAAAGCACTTACAACCCATCCGCCAGCTAGAGACAACCATGACATCATTTCACGAGTTAATCAAGAGCATCAAAACGCCAATATAGGATGCTGTACCCACAATGAAAGCACAGTATAACCTTCTCATCCGGCCCCGCAGGCTGTCCCGCCAACCCCGTCTCCGGATCGCGCGTCCCGTACCAATACCCCGCCACCTGCGCCGGCTCGACCTTGTTGATCTCCGCATACTTCTTCACGTCCCCAATCGCCAGCTCCGGCGCCGCGTCGATCCACACCAAACCGAGCTTGTCCGCCTCCTTCGCCAGCTTGCGTGGATCCTGGCGGAAGAGCCCGAGCGACAGCGTGTTGAACGACGCGACGAAGACGGTGCTGAAGACCCGGACGAAGAGCGCGCGGCCATATGTCCAGGATGCGCGCGGGCGGAAGTATGGGACGAGGTAGAGCACCGAATACACAGGCAGCTTGAAGAGGAGCAAAGACGACCAGACGTAGCTGAGGTAGATCGCCTTGAATGGCTGGTTGCGCAGAATGGTCCACATGGCGGGCGATGAGAATACGCCAGTCTTGGACGGTGTCACAGGCCACTGGCGAACTATCACCAGGAGACCGGGATCTGCAGCTGCTCGACAGAAGGAGGCACGTATATGTAGGTTCGGGACCGTATGATTTCTCACGCCGTGTACCAGCTGACGATGGCGACGAATCTTGATAATGGTTGCGTATCGGGGAGCATTGTGAGTACCATCATCATGTCTGTGGGAATTACGTTGAATGGGGGCCGCCGATGGCCTGAACAAAGCCCCGCTTTCGGAGACGGGATCCTAGCTGATTCGTTCGGTGGGCATTCCAAAGACGTCGAAAAGCACTAAAACGCGGGAAGAATGTTAGCGAACGTACAAGCTTCGAAGACTCTGCAATCTACATCAGCGGTACCTTGGATCGTAGCAACACAACAATCTGAACAACTCCTCAGGGCTCGTTCAGATCGAAGTGTTGCACGAAGAATGCCTAATTGTCCGTGAGCACTTCCTCTTGCATTTTTTGATTATCTAGGTCTCTAGGCTGGAAACCCTCAATTAGGCCTTTCACCAAATAAAAGGCGACAACGCTTACACAAAAGCTATCCACCAAACATCGTTGATGTGGCGTAAAAGCGCAACTCGGGACCGTATTGAGCGAAGAAGTCTTATGTGCATTCTGAGGTCGTTTTAGATATTCCCCCGTAAAAGTCGGAAAGCTAATCGAAGTGGCATGTTTTCGCTGCTAGCCTCGTATGAATGCTTCTGCCTCGGATCCTGGACAAACCTAGACCGTGTTGACTGCAAGAACCTCGAGGAGGCACGACGTCAAAAATATGCACCCCGAGAACCCAGGATCACGATCGGTTAGGACGCGCTTGCCAGGGGGCGGCGTCATCGCTTGATAACCGACCGACGTGCTTGCGTACCTCGCAGTGCGCATCATCGGTAATTCGACGTTCAGGCAAAGTCGAGTCATGGACGTATGCGTCGGGAGGGAGGTCAAAGACGGTCGTGAGACTTTGTCAGTCAGATTATAATAATCATCTCTGACCGTTGTTCGCATCACCAAAAGCTGAGACCGTGAGGAGCTCGAGACGCGCCTGGCAGATGGTCTCGTACAGCAACCTCAGAAATATCTGTATCCCTGATGGGGCGCTGCCTGGCGCTGCGAAGTTTCGAAGTCGCAACTGAATTTGATGCGCCTTGTGCCTGCTGGGCCCGCCGGCGAAGAGTCGGCTGCCAAGACGCACCGACGTGTCGGCTAATTCTGTTGGCATATTGTTGTACGTTGACTCGTGTCCCTAGGGACCGGCCCAGGAATCGCGTGCGCAGCTACTCACCAAAGCCATGGGGTAGAGGGAGTTGGTGAAGTTGGCTACTTCATAGCACTGACATCGATCTGTTGGTGTAACACAAACTGTTAAAAATGGTTGCTGTGCTGAGACCAATCTGATTATCGCGTTTCACGCCACGGCGAGAGTAAACGAGCAAGATACACGCGCTGATGTGCATCATACGAGATCACAAGCCAAGTTCACGCCGCCGAATTTGTTTCTGGTCTCGCCGTGCGGTCCGTCCCAGTCTGCATGGGAACCAAAGCTTCTCCCCCCCCAGCGCCCGCCAATGCCATGACCCAACTCTACTTATAACACCATGGTGAGCTGCTCTCCTGTATCCCTTTTTCTCCCTTTTTCTTTTCTTTCTGTTCCTTATTTTTCTCTAATTGGCGGGGTGTAGAGGTCGTCGAACACCGTTCCTTCTAATCCCCCAACACCTCACCTCTCTCCCCGCTTATCGGTAACCACGATGGTCTCCCCAAGCCCGCTTTTCAGCGGAGGTCATTTCGTGAAGAAGTTCAAGGCCACAGTAGTCAATGATATATGGCCTGAGGTGACTTTCTTCACGGCTGTGGGATGTAGTGCGTATCGTATATTGCCCGTACCGATCAAGGGTACTCATTCAGTATCCTGCTAGTGGTCACGCTGGTGTCTGAGATGACGAGCCACAACCTCGGCATCTCAAACCAGATGCTGACCGTTCTCGGTACAGTTCTCGGTCTGGTCATATCGTTTAGGACGTCCACTGCATACGAACGGTAAGATCACAACTTCACTGTTTCCCAGATTATGACTCTGACCTCCGCTAAGCTTCTCTGAAGGGAGGAAGCTGTGGACGAACATAGCGATCGCGTCACGGAACCTTGCTCAGATTGTACGTTGTCGCTCATTAAACCCTAAGTCATGAGCTCATTGAACCCTTCCCTTCCATGCATCGCTCGTCTCGTCAAATCGTCCGCGCCTGATGCTGCCTGCCCTGTAGATATGGATACACATCCCCCTTGAGCGTGTTGATAAGACGACCGGGCTGAAAAAGCCGACACTGCAGGTGGTTATCGAAAAGAAAAGCATGATCAACTTGGTGCGTATTGAAATTATGCTATATTTCACGGAGTTCTGTGCTAAACATGCATCTCATGAAAGGTACAAGCGTTTTCGGTCTCCGTGAAGGTGAGACCGCTTCTAGCATGATTGTCATCTCATAACTGATTCTCCGCATCGTTCAGCATCTGTTGCGCGGGGAGGGCGGCGTGTACTACGCAGATCTCTACCCGCTCATTTCCTTCCTTCCCCGCTTCAGTACGCATGCGGAGCTCGCGGCAGAGGAAGACATGCTCCCCTTGTGGAAAGCATCGGATATGGACCATGAGATGCACCACACCATCCGCCGCGAGACGATGACGCCGATGAGCAGCCAACCTGTGAGCCGTTCCAACAGCCCACCCGTGAGCCGTTCCAACACCGAGCCGATGCCTAACCTCGACGACATGAGTGAAAAGGCCCTGCGCGCCTCGCCCACCTTCATCCCGTCTACCAAGCGGTCGAAGCGCAAGTTCGACCCCGAGCAGGCCCTGCCCGTCCTCCCGAGCGAACAGCCACTGCGCCCGTCGCGGAATCCGCCGTCGTCGTCCCTGTACAACTACTTCCCGTTCCTGCTGATCTTCAAGGGCTTGTACAAGCGTCTCATGCGGGCCACGCACCACGAACCGGAGCTGCCGACGACTGCCCGCCACCGCTCGATCACAGGCAAGAAGATCAGGCCCGAGGCCGTCGACTCGAACGTCCCTACAGAGATCGCGCTCTTCCTGACGACGTACTACGCATGGATTATGCGCCAGGGACTCCTCACGCCTGCATCGGCGACTGCGATGAACAACGCGATAGGCGCACTGCAGGATACGGTCACGAACCTCGAGCGGATCAAGAACACGCCGCTGCCCTTTGCATACCAGGCCCATCTGCGGGCGTCCCTTTGGTACGTGCTGCATCACATCGAGGTTGCGGTGATTCGGGGTATTGACGAAAGGGTTTTCTGTGAACGCTATTCAGGCTATACTTGTTCTTCCTGCCCGTATGTTTTTCTTGCCTCGAGGCAGTTACAGCCACCAATCAGAATTTTTTGACAGTTCCAAATCTACAACGCATTCACATGGTTGACCATTCCGTAAGTACCTTTGGTAATCCCCAAGGCTAAAGTGAGGCTCACCGCCATTCGTCAGAGCAACGGCCTTCGCCTCTTTCCTTTTGCTTGGTTTCCTTGAAATCGGCCAGGAAATGTGCGTTACGATCCGTTTTGTTGCATCTTACCTGCGGTCCCTGACTGATAAAAATTCATTTAGTGAGAACCCGTTCAACTATGATATGAATGATCTTGGTAAGTGAGAATGATTTTGGCCCTTGGAAGCAGACATTCATCAGCTCATTGCAGATTTGGACCACTTCTGCCTGGCTATCCAAAGGGAGCTCCACGAAGTCACAGCTGTACGTCTAATCAGATCTTCATTTTCGTCTTCTGAGAAAACTGATCGCTGTCCCACTTGCTTCACTCGACTCCAGCACACGACTCCGGATCCGGACACCTTCCTGTACACAGAGTGGAACCAGCCCTTCGCACCTGGCGACCGTCGCAACGCCAGGCAAATGCTAGACGACGTGCAGCACGCGTACCACGGCGCCGAGACGGGCATGCATCACATCCGGCAGACTCTTCTCAGAAGCTGGCGCGATGTGGATGAGCTGACCCGCAAATAAGCGGAACAGCTCTTTTTCCATGCCTGAAAAGGGTGTCTGCCATACTGTGCAGGCTTAGCCCACCCCGCCGACTACGGTGGGTCTCTATGGAGGCAGGCTGAGCCTGCCCTGCGACGCTCTCCAGGGCGATCTGTATGCCATATGCGTGAGCGCTGTATCAACGGTGCAGCCGGGCTGCGTGTGCAGTGCTTGTTTCTGATTTGGATCACTATGTCTTCAGTATTCTTGGTATTCTTGGAGTCTTCACATTTTGTTGTCATTTCGCATCTTCACATTTGTTTGTGCACATATACGGACATCGTCATTCATAGAACGCGACCCCCACCCTCACTTAACTTATCTGCATGTTCGTAGATATCTGTCATTATTACTCATGAGAGTTCTCAGTTCACCCATTGTTCATCGTTCGAGATAAGTCTGGGCTGGGAAATTTAGCACGGCTGGTCCGCCGATGAGAGGAGCGCTGGAAAGCGTAATTCAGCAAGGCATATTTAATGATCTGAACGTGGCAGGCGAGAAGGCGTACTTATGCGTCACACATCAGTGACACGATATATAGATCCGGGGAGGTCGCCCCCGCACGAATGCCTCTGGGGGCGATCTCTGGTGTGCTTCCGATAACGTGCAAAGCCTACGCCTCCTTGGGCACTCGTACATCCCCCCTCACTGTCGCTGATCACATTCTCTGGCTGTGATCGTGTCGTGTGGCCTTGAAATAGTGAGTGTGTAACACCCTGACGTAGATGGCAAGAAATGCGCTCAACACGAGGCCGCCCTTGCAGCACGCTTTGCTCACCGTTTGCTACACGCAGCAAACCCCGGCGAGGACCTGGTCTTCTTGCTGACACCGACCTTGCATCGCTCGTTGTCCTTGATGAGCGGACGTTTTCCTTCTCTATATTGCCAATCGACACGGTATCTATCCTGTTGTAGGAACCATCATGGCGACGACGAGCACTGCAAGCACCTCAATCCCTTCTACTACTTCAGTACCGTCTGCGCGGCAAGCCGCTGACCAGGAGCTGAGGGCTCAGATTGAGGAAGACCTACGGAAGCTCGTAGATGGCGCGGCACTCGAGAGGGAGGAGAAGCTGGCAAAATCGGTGAATGATCAGGAGCGCGAGCAAATTGAAGAGAATTACCGGCAACAAATGCAATCCCTCCGTATCATCGCCAACGACATGTTCAAGGGGGGGCGAGGGGGAAAGCCAACTGAGCTTGATCTGCGGCAACAGCAGGCGATGTTGGATGCTGCTGCTAAAGCTAGACTTAGCAACTCGAGACATGAGTCCATGCGGAGTTCAACAGCCTCAGACGCACTGAATGCTGTAGACCGCAATGGTCATAACGTCGATGAACGAAACTATGCCTACAATGCTGCCAGCACAAGCTTGGTCAGTCCTTCATTGGGAATGAAACGCGGTGAGAGCTCAACTAAACCATTTTCAGGGGCAGTCATCCATGAGTCCCTACACTGCACAGACGCAACAGGCCTTGGGTCGCAAGGTAAGCTCTGGTTCAATGTCGAGCGTGAGATCCAGGACCGACGGTTCACGACCGGCGGCTTCTCCCCATGACGGTCCGTCAGGGTCTCGTGCATTCGGGTTTGCGACGTCGGGTTCGCCGATTTCCGCGGCTAGACGCGAAAGCACGTCGAGCACGGCAGCGCGGAGTGGCATGAACGTTGCAGGCCCATCTCATCCCTATGTCGCAACGTCGAACCTGATGCGTAGAGGCAGCGACGTCAGCATCGCATCGTCCAGATCCGGCTCTGGTTCAATACGTACCTCACATACGCGTCGAGAGAGTAGACCTAGTCCCATGGCGGAGACAGCGAGGAGTCCTCCCCAGACAATCTGGTCACCAGTGCATCCTTCTGGCTTCGCCAAACCTGTAACACCGTCGCCAGTGCCCAATGACATCTCTACCGCCATTCCATCCCCTCCTGAGCCTTCTGTTTCTTTTTCACCTCCACCTCCGCCCCCACCTCCGCCTCCGCCCCCACCTCCGGCTACTTCAACATCCGCAGCTACCTCGAGATTTCGATCAGGCATCTCGAGCTCTGCGCCTCGATCAAGGTCCCCCCTTGGGCAGAGAGGCTGGAATTCGATGGAAGATGTTGCTTATGACACATATGGCGGCAGTGATTCGCAAGAGGAACCCCGTCGTTTAGACCCTTACCCCAGAGGAAGGGACGTATTTCCGGGTCAGCGGGGTTTGAGCATGCGTCATACGTCTTCTTCTGGTGATATTCGTGTGGATTCTCGACCCACCATACCAGCTACAGCCGTACCAATGGCCTCTCCTGACTCTGAATTCCCCGCCTCCGATGCCTATGCAATTCGCCCAGGTAGCCGTGCGAGCAATACTACTGATGGGGAGAAGAGGCGCGGAGTGCCAATTCCTGGAAAGTCTCGCCGAGCACTTCGAGCTCCTCAGGGCTCTCCTGAATACGCTAGACCTATGGGAAAGTTCTATGCGCGTAAGCAAGGCTCCGATATCCTCGATTTGGCGAGATATCCTCCTTCCAGGAGTCCGGAAGCCATTCGCCAACCGTTCAGCGGTGTGCCCTCCAGCATCGCACGGAGAGACTCCGCGGGCTCCTACCGGTCAGGACGTTCTTCACGATCTCAGTCAACCCATCCGGACCCATGGAGACCAGTGGGGGACGATTGGGCGGGACCAGAGATGGAAACTTATGAAGAGCAATCGCACAATGAATCCCACTCCGATCTCGATTCTGATTGGAATGGCGGCATGTTCGATTTGGAGGATGAATATGCTGTGGACACCAAGGACGATGCCGCTGATGTGAAGAAGCTACAAGAGGAGTTGCGCGCGCGTGAGCAGGAATTGAACTCGAGGGAGAGCGACATCGGTTGGAAGGAACAGGAGATTGAGCGTACGCTCGAGGACGCCAAACGTAGTCAGACCGTGGCCAAACGGAAGGAGGAGGAAGCGAGGCGTAGAGAAGAAGAGACGAAACGTAAAGAGGAGGCGGTCAATCGTCGGGAGAACGAACTTCGCAGCCGAGAGCAGGAGGTCAGGGAGAGGGAGAACGACGTCAGGAAATGGGAAGAGGATACACGACGAAGGGAGGAGGACGCGAGGCAGAGGGAGTTTGATGCGAGAGCGAAAGAAGAGGACGCGAAGAAGAGAGATCTGGACGCTAGAAAGCGTGAAGAGGATGTGAGAGCAAGAGTGGAAGAGGCGAGGCAGAAGGCCGAGGAAGTGCGAGAGGGTATGGAGGCTATACGGGCGAAGGAGGTGGAGCTGGACAGCGCGATGAGTGAGCTTCAACGGAAAGACGAAGAGCTGGTGAAGAAGGGAGAGGAATTGCGCGAGTGGGAAACGGCCTTGAAGCACCAGAGCGACGAGATCCAGCAGCAACTAGCAGACTGGAGAACCACGCAATCGACACAATTCACAGCTAACTTAGCACGAGAGGCACAGGAAGAGCGGAGAAGGGAGGAGATGAGAAGGGAGGAGGAGACGAAGAGGGAGGAGGAGATGGCCAAGGCCAAGCGTGTTCGAGAAGAGGCCGAGAGGCGGCACGCGGCGGCAATGGCAAGAGAGGATGCTGTTAGAGCGAGGGAGGAAGAGTTGAAGAAGCGTGAGCAAGAGCTTGCGCAGCGGGCTCAACGGCAGAAGGAGGAAGAACAGCGCACTACCGAGGCTTTGAACCGCATAGCTGAGCAAGAGCGCAAGCGACCTGAAGATTTCGTCAAGGAACAGGCCCGTATGTTTGAAGAACTCAAGGCCAGGCAGGACGCAGAGCGACAAGCACAGGCTGCCGCCGAGGAAGCCCAGCGAGAGGAGCAACGAAGGAAGAACCTCTTAGCAGAACAGGAGAGACAGGCCAGAGCTCAAGTGGTCGCGGAGGAAGAGGCAAGGCAAAGGGCTGCAAAGCTGGCCGAACAGAGGCGACAGGAGGCGGCGGAGGCAGCTGAGGCAGAGCAGAGACAACGACTTGCAGAGGAGCGGAGACGAACGAGCAGCGGTAATGGGGTGAGCCCCGATGCAGCTCGTTCCAATACCCCATATTCCCCTGCCTCCTCACCTTGGTCAGCCAACCGTAACAGCACTGCGAGCACCGCCTCGTCTGCAACCTCGTCGAGTTGGTCGAGTTCAGCGGGATCTTGGGCGAGCTGGGGCGCCCGGACGAATGGAACATCGAACACCCATACTTCAGGTGCCAGTCGTAGTTCTGCTTCGACACCATCAACTGCTAGACCTGGGACCGGCGCGTGGAAGACTTCTTCGACCGCCGCACCATCGACTCCTGAGCCATCTACTCGAAAGGCAGCCGCAGATGAGGATGTCAGAGCCTGGCAAGAAAGGCAGGAAGAATTCGCGCGACGGCAGGCCGAGCAGTTTAAGAAGGAGCAGGAACGGTTGGAGAAGGAGCGACAGGCTAAGACTGCAGGAAGGGTGATGTCTAAGGCAGAGTACTTGCGCCTTGCCGAGGATCATGAACGACAATGGTCCCAATTACAAGTTGCAGTAAACGTCAGCTGGGACAGTATACCTTGGCCGATGTTGAGGAAGCCCCAGACTCCGGAGGAAATAACGACAGCGGCCGTCGCTGGGTTTGTCTTGAATCCATATAGCCCCGGGGAAAGGTCAGAGAAGGACCGCTTGAAGGAACATCTCCGAAGGTGGCATCCTGACCGCTTTGAGACGAAATTGTTACCAAAGGTATTTTCTGCCGACAAAGAGCGCGTTCAGGAAGGTGCAGGGCAGGTCATCCGTAGCCTGAACGAACTCTTAGCGCAGGCGAGCTAAGCATTATGAAGCTAGCCGAGGTTAGTTTGTTTGGGCTTCCGTAGAGCTGTATGGCTGACCTATTGTATGATAGCTAGCTTGGCAAGCTAACACAACGTAGCGTCACTCAAGCATCTATGTATTTCTCATGAAACCAACTCACGTCGTATAGCATACGGAATCTTGTATCATTCATTCGTACTACATGTCCCATTAGCATGAACACAAACAGCAACATGTACTATGTAGAGATCATAACCACTCACTGTCACATCCAGTCAGGCCATACCATGTTGGTTATGCGTATCTTTGCCACGTCGTGAAGATCGGTGTGGCTGCGCAAGCTTTACAGCTCGGAGGTTATAACGTTATATACCTCTTCAGCCTGGGCTAGGGTTCGTCGAGTCAGCGCGAAGATCTCGTGAGTTTGGTGCGGAAGCTCGGCATCGTTTTCACAAGCCTTTGTGCCTTACGGATCACTGTTGCTGACAGGAATGACGGCGGGCAATACAACTCACATCATCGCGCATATATGCGCTCCAGATAGCCTCCCGAGCCTTGATACTGAGCTTGCTGCTGAAATTGTCTTCGACAGACTAGACTTGAACTATGAGGAAGGATTCACGGACTACATATCATTTCTTTGATATGTGTTGACTCCTCTGGGGCTGTTTTCTTTACATCTAGTTGGCCAGCACTCTTTTGTAGAGCGATCCACGGACCACGACTGGTTTTCACCGTACCAGACCGGCTCTACGTCATATTTATCAGCTGAGCACGCCTGAACGTCTTATAAGTAGTGAATTGAATGCTTTTGAAGCGCATACACACGGGTGATAAAAGCATGTAACGCGACAGCGATGAGTGGGAGGTGCAAAGAGCGAAAAAAGGGTGCAGCCCAGGATCGGCGGGTGGTATACAAATTCGGACATCGGCGCGGCCACGTGAAAGGCGCATCAATCGATCATCGCACTCAAGCGCTTGCGCCCGCTACCGAGTTTGCCAGGAACAGCACCATGCGCTTGCTTTCAACTTCATATCTTTGCAGGATCGCTATCTTATTGTCAGTATCATCTGTATCGCGCCCTTCCTCATGCAAAATACTGGATCGCTCACCGGAGTAAGCAGCAAGACAGGACCCCACTTGTGAGAACAAAACCGGCGTAAGTACTCGGAAGACACGCTTGGCAATACTAAACCAGCATCGCGATTGAATATCACAAGCAGACGATGATGGGGTGGTGTTCGGCGTATAGTCCCCACTTTCGAATCGATGCGACCGTCGATGTTCTGAAGTGTTCTGAAGATGTTCTCGGGCCCTCTTTGACTGCCGTCTGACTCAAGTCTTCAATCTCGTTCGTCATGGGGTTGTTCGTGTCCCTGCGCGCGCCGCTCGGGGTTTCTTCAGTATATTGCTTTCCAATCAGTCTTCGCGTTGACTTCTTCGGGGAAGGCTCATTTGTCAAGTTGAATTGTCATAGAATAAAGCAGAACGCGGATATCAGGTTTCACTTATGATTGCTTTCACCCTACGTGTTGTAGTATAGTGACAATGCACCAACATCGAGGCAAGGCTGTCCGTCTTAGGCTGGTAAGCTTGAGCTGACCCAAACACTCTTGCTCGAGGCCAAAGCTTACCCTACCGAGGCATGCAAAGGATCTTCGCGGACTCTGTCGCATATCAACGTACGCCTTGCATCGAATCCCTCTTCAAAAATGCCGCACTGCAACCGGTTTGTCCCAGATACAGCGAACATTCCTACAAAACATTGTGAATCAAAGGGCGATAGAAATAATCACAGACACACCTAACGTTTAACAGCCAACGTTCGATAACCCGCCAGACCCCGTCGTGCAGCTCTTCATCTTTACAGTCGCTATGCATACGATCACCGTGCACCGCGCCCCGACCCCCCGACAGACAACACGCATCAATGTCAGTAACGATTGCCCAACGAACCTCATGTCTGTCGCCGCTCGCATGCGTGACGCTTCCCATACCACGTCCCTGGCCGCGACAGGCGGCAGCAACATCGCAAAGCAACGTTCTCGCGTCCGCACTCCAGAGTGTTCGGGGCGGAACCAGAGGCGGGCCTGGAGCGGCGGGCGGCGCGCACGGCGGGTGCTGTTTCCGCCTCCGACGTCGGGTGGCAGAATACCCTGCACGAATGTGGAGGCGGGGTCCGAAAACATATTAGCCTCGCAAGATACAGCTAGATACGGTGCGCAGAAGGCAGGAGAGGAACCGTGTGCTGGGCCGCCAATTTTTTGTCTTGTGGCTGTAGACATGCGGAATATTTGGAATCAGCGGGCTAACGATAGCAACGTCCACCGCCGCACAGCAGTGCAACCTACCGTAAGCATATGCATCTAGTCTACACTAGACTGGGCACAAGTGGTTACGCCTTTCCCTAAGCTGACGACAGCCAAGGGTCCTACAAGCCTAAGGCGCATTTCGTCAAAAACCATCATTGCATTGCAACTGCAGTACGCACCGCAAGCTCGATCGGCCTCTCCACCCCGTCTCCGACCGCGACCGTCTTCTATGCCTGAATATCGCCTAGCTTCCATCGACCATGCAGCAGCAGACGCAGCATGGACTTCGACCTGCCCGAAATGAAGACACGGAACACACACCGCTGCCCTGATCTTTACGCACTCACCCATCGAACGTCAACGTGTCAATGTACGTGCGCGATAGGCGCACGCCGCGGCAAGCGTTGATCATGAGCTTGGAACAGCGTGGGACTGGAACGTCTTCCCTGCAGCGAAAGCCCCGTGACGAGTCGGAGAGGACAACGGCGAGGCGCAATACGTATGAGAATGTTACGTCTGTATGAAGCTTGCATTGTGTTGCTATACACTAGTACAATATACAAGTTAATTACTTTGTTTTCGTTGTGCTGTACACGTACAGAGCCCCCCAGGGTGAGAGTCCATGGCCCATGGAGGGAGGGATTGGCTTTTGTTACGAAACTGCCTCTAAAGCTCTAAGACGACTGTGACTGTGGAGTAGTATGCTAGGAAACCGTGTGATGATGATAAGTGAGATAAAAATGCACAGCAACGAGAGTTCGCAACTCGAGATACCAAAATACAGAGAGGAAAAAATGAGACCCGAGAACGAACCGAAAAACCAAGACATCCCGAGCAGCTTTGCTACTCCGCTCTTGACACGCCTGCGGCGGAGATGAGGAGCGATGACAGCGATGGGAGAAAAACGGTGGTTGGACAGTAGAACGGACGGCCGATGCGAATTGGGGGAATACGTGCGCCTAGGTGAGATGAGCATGGAACGAGGGACGATAGCGATGACAGCAGGTAATGAGTGTGTGCGTTGTGTTGTGTATGAGAAGAAGCCGAGGAAACATGAACGAGAGTGTGTGTGAGGTGTGCTATTGCGAGAGCGCGAAATCCAGAGCACGGTGCAAAGTCATAAGGAGCGTGTGAAGTTTATTCCATAGGCGCGGTCGTATGCGTATCTTCGGCGAAATGGCGTCCGGTGATGTCCCTCGAGGTCGTCCCGCGTCCGACGTTGCTTGCGCGTGGGTACAAGGCGGAGCAGCAGCGCGAGCTCAGTTCACGTAACGCCACGCGAGACTGACACGGCCGACACCCTTGATGGTGACCTGACCATTAACGCGGCAGACCTGTAGAAGCGGTGATCAAATATCAGTCACCGAAATCATACAGATGAAAATATTCAGAGACTAACCGTATCGGCGACCTCCCAGTCCTTCCAGTGTACGTGAAGGCTCCCGTCCGGCTTGCGCTCGACGCGCCGGACAGGCCCGAAGCTCTCGCACCATTTCCGGATGCTCTCGCAGCGTTTCTGCGCGTCGCGTTCCCTGCGCAGCGCCTCGAGCTGTGCACGACCTTCGCTCTGGGGATGGCCAAGGTCCGCCGAGGATATGCACGAGATAACCAGCTTCCTCTTACGTCTCCGCAGCTTAGTCTTCGACAAAGCTGCGGAAAGAAATGGTATTGAGGACTGCGTACGCGCGGGGGCGAATAACGAAGGCGTAGGCATGCTGGGTGACGGAGCTGGGAGCGTGGGCTCGGGCGGGGGAGACATCCTTCCATCAACTTCGTCGTATATGGGCGAAGGGTCCGGGAGGTATGATGATGGCAGGAAGGTAGGTGATGCTGGACAGAACGGATCAGCGTTGATGTCGCATTGCGAGTCAGCCGGCGTGGGCAAGTTCGAAGACGAAGACGTGGTAGACGTGGTCGAAGGTGATGTTGCCATCGGTGGGGGCGCGGGGCAGTTGGAGTACCTCCCCTGCGATATCAGCGAACTCGTCGAGTTCGTTGAGTTGTGCGAGAAACTAGACTCGTTGGGAGACGCCAGCCCGAACTCGTCGTGTGACATGGATGATGAACGCGGCTGCGGTTTGCTCACGGACCCCGTACGCGCACGCGTTATGAGGCTCATGAAGCGGCCACGCTTTCGAGGTTTAGGAGAGGAAGAGGGCTCAGCGACCTGCGTTGGGCGGCTGACGGAGTCCATCGACCACCTAGATGGTGGCTCGACCTCGATAGGCGGTAGAAGGAATGATGAAGACGCCAGAGGAGATGATACTGGAGGTGAAAGGGACGCGAACGAGCCTTTATGCCGCACAGTGCGTGGCGAGGGGGTGTCAGTGGGTGATGTGATTGGCGGGGTGATGGTGGTGGGTGAGGAAGTGTAGGGTGCCGCGAGGATAGGCGACGCGGGGATCTGGGCAAGCTCTGCAAGCTCTTGCAGCTGCAACGACGATTTAGAGGTGGTTAAGTTAAGCGTCGGTCGGGGTTTCCTCATCGGGACACCGTCCGAGCCCTTGCCATTGGACGACACCATAAGCGGGTCGGCGCTGACAGAACGGCGAGCAGCATGAGCGAGTATAGTACTTTCGCTACTATTCCGGCTAGAGGGGGCGGTAGGCGGCGGAGGTTGTACGCCATCCTCGGTAACAATGACCCCGCTACGCTTTTCGAACTCTGTTTCTCGTTCCTCAAGGAGGGAGAGCGTAGAAGAGATCGAGGGGAAGGCTGCATGCGTGTAAACTGATCGAGTCGAGCTCATGTTAGCCGACGGGGGGCGAGACCTTGGAAGCGGTTGTGCACCCGAGGGTGAGAGAGATATACGAGGCGACGATGGTGGGGTCGACATGTATGACCGACTTGACCGCGGTGTGGACGGCGGGGAAGGTGTCGGTGAGTATTGCGGCAGGGTTGGCAGAGGCTGGGGCAAAAAAGCGACTGGTCAAACCAAATCCACCAAAGAGGGAGAGGTTGTTAAGTATGGCAAACAAAGGTGGAGTCTCGTCCCTGGGGTAAAAGAAAACGCAATTCCAGGGATTGCGGAGACTCGCAAAAGAATTCAGGTGCCCGATGCCTGCCAAAAACGGCGATCGCCGCGATACTTTGACAGGCGCCGAAACCCAAACGGAGCAAAAATGCCTGAGAAAGGAAGACAACCGCCTACGAGCGCCTTCTGAGTCTCGGCTTCACCGTTCTCGAGTACGCTGTTTGAAGCGAGAGCGGTTGAAGCGACAGAGAAGAGCACGCGTATCCGAGTGTCTCCAGGCGATAGAGAAGATCGTGAGGGCTGTAGTCGCGAAACCGCGCGCGACACACGCGTCGAAGATGGAAATATCAAATGGGGCGCATACAGGCTGCTCACTTACTTTGTCGCGGTCAGCGAGGCATAGGAAGGAACCTCCCGACGGAGTAGGAGGCTTGGAACTCGGTGCCGAGCTGGATGGTGTAAACATCAGCGGATCGTAGACGAAGGGGTCGCATGCGTCGGACTCTTCCTCTGCGTTGAACATCAACAAAATGTCAAAGCGGCGCATACATGCAATGATCACGTACCAAGAGCACAGAAGAGGGATGGGGTGCCATAAAAAGGTTGCTTCAGGCATGGGTCTACGCTGCCGTCCATCCAACAGTTGCCGTCGTCGCGGATGTCCAACTGTTGGAGGACGTCGTCCAGTTCGCAACGTGATGGGGTGCGATCATAGATCGTGGAATGCATGGTTCTGGACAGGCACAATGAGGGATGCGCATACAGACCTAGCATATATGCGGCGCACGACTCACCTCGGACCTGTGACTCTGGACGCGTCCTAGAAAGGGTTCTGGTGTCACGTACGTGGGGTGGTGTGTGTTAGCTAGTGGGGGCCAGTGCGACGACGATCAGATGATAGGATCAACGTCGAGGAGGAGTTGTTGAGGGCGGGCGGGGGATGTGTCGGCGGGGGGAGGAGACGGAGATGTTGGAGGAAATGTGTGCGGGTATTTGAACGGACGGGGATGAATACCATCAGGAGCGAATCAACTGAATGCGCTCGCTTCGTATTCCATCGAAATACTCGAGTTGTATGAGAACAAGCTTGCGAAAGAAGCCCCAGATCGGACAGCCCGAATCTCGACCGTTACGTTTCGGCGTCCATGCGGCACTTCCCGGCGTATCCAATCAGGCAAGTTTGTCCTGAGCGAGCGGGTGAGGTAAGCATACCCCAGAGGGCCGTCACGTGGCCCGCCCGACATCATCTCCGCCATCAAATCCTCGAATCAAATCCTCGAACGTCTGCGGTGATGTTTGGACCGCGAGGACGTCCTGTGCAGGCCTCTGCAGCCTCTGCCTAATCATCTCAGTCTGCAGCGATTGTGTGCAGCCCCTGTGCGTCCTTGGCATCCTCCGGACGCAATTCATCAATTCCTGGGAAATCACCTTGGCCGGCTATGGGAAAAATACACACCAAGATTCTGTCACTTCGAGGTCGTCCTACCCCGTCGGACTCAGTCCTACAGCTGCACATACATCCCCAGTTGACGACATCCTCCCGCGGAAAGCAGGCGGGTCGCGATCCGCGCACTAAGCTAGTGGACCGGCCGCCTACCGCCCTGGTCATAGGTTGGGACCGACGGCGGCCCTCTCGCGGGTATCTACCGCATGTCTGATCAATTGCCACTGCATCCTCCTATGCGGTCAGCATGCTGCCCATCGGCTCCGGCCCAAGCAAGGCCTTCTGCTGCCATCGCGAGCTCTGAACTTATCGCCATCGAGGGCGACGTCGATGTCGCTTCAGCCGCTGTCAGCGTCGTCGTGCCTGCCCCTGCCACCCACTTCCAAACCCAGCGCAGTGATGCTCACTTTCGAACTCACTTTGCTCGTCCAATCCGGGCACGTACCGCACCGACGTCATCACTAACTTTGTTTTTTGAACATGCCGGGAACAAACGCAAAGTCCTCTTGAGGATGTGCCTCCGCTGATTCAGCGAAAGCCATGCGTTCTGCTGCATATGGTTTGCTCTCACACTAGGAATCGGCAGTTGCGACACTCGCTCGTTCGGTATGCAACGCGTCCGTAGTACAACATCTTCTCCCTTTCGATGACCTAAACGAACCAGGCCATTTCGTTAGGCAGGGATGCTTTCAGTGACGAAATTGATTCATAACTCGAACCCGTAGTTACTTCCTGCATTCATCACGCTTTCACGCCTGGACGATACTGACCGATGTCTAGACTGCAACTACACCCAGCACATATGCGACACAACGCAATCGCACAGGCTCGAACCGTCCCAAGCTGATCCGGAATGTCGTTATGGCCGTTCCTGACCATCTAGCCAGCTCGATCCTCCGTAAACCTATGTTCTTGCCGATAACCTACCTGCGCGAACGAAGGCACCTGTCGTATTCCAGCGCATCGCTCGACCAAGGCCCAAGGCACCCCGCCGGCGGGTTCCACAAAAGTACCGCTTCCCCGCCTCGCCCCGGAACCGCATGCTACCAAACGGCCGCTGTACCTTGGTCCATAATTGCGATGTACGTACGTGTTCAGTTCTTGTGTCTGTGCATCCGTACGATTGCGTTCTGTCTAACCTGTATTCTCGATCACAGACGTCGCTCGTGTCCTTCAGGCTTCAGACTTCAGCCCTTTGACCCGCCGGTTTAATGCACTCGCATGCCCGGACGTAATGGCTTTGCTGCATCGATTATCCTCGTATTAACCGCTTCCCACTCCAGCCCTCCGTCCTCCGTACAACGATTTATATTGTACGAAGCGCTTTGATTTCCCGCTTCAGCAAATGAACGTCAAGAACCCAAGCCCCACCGTACAAGAAATTCGATGCGCGGTATTTCAGAGATGCATCAGAGCACCCGCTGGACTGAACTTTCGCCACGTCGTTTACTAATGGCGCTCGTCTCACTCATCGCACAGGGTATATTCTGCAAGCATGGAACGTCCAAACGCTGGCCATAGGCACACGGCGCATCGATACCTCGAAAGCCATATACTGTTGCAGCTGCGGGCACGTCGGCAGACCCTTTTTCACTGTTTCACTGTTCGCGGCGCATAACGAAACAGCTCACACTTCTATCTCCTGTCTACTGCATCCTGGTTCCTGTGCCCTTCGGCGACCGTCTGCCTTTCTTATCATTCTGCGTCTTTCCCGATTCCCGCCAACGTCCTCCGCTTCCGCTGGTTGCTTTGAGTTCAGATGGCTCACCGCAGCGACTGTGTAGGGACACTCATCGGTACCTCGCCACGCCTTGGGGCGACAGCTTCTATCGACGATGTATCCTTATCAAAGCATGGACGCGCTTCATCTCGTTTCTTGACTGCTTAGAACCTCTGAACATAATTTCGACTTTCTGACCTGGACTTTGTGATCAACAGCCACCATCGCCGGACACGAACGCGCCTGGTCTCCAGATGTGGCAACTCGCGACCCGCATCATGACCAACTTCGTCAATGGCAGATACATTTCGATACTCGGAGCCTGGCCGGAAAGCGCTTCCCCGCAACTGTCCTAGCTATGTCACGCCACAATTGCTTCTATAACACAGAATCTTGTTCCGGCGAGTAAGGAGGGTCCAAAGGGAGGCCCAGGTGGCCTGCAGCAGTTTGGCAGACAATTGCAGCTGGCACTCTGGCTACTTCCTTCGTACTAAGTCCCGTACCCTCTCAGCTACGACCAAGAGCAAAGGTACTAGTGTATGCACCGACGAGAGTTTGCGGTCCAACTTCACATACATGCCTTACACTGCCTTGGAAGGCCGTCAAAAGCCCATCGATATCTGTATCGTTCGCAACTTGCCTTGGGCGCCAGGCCGCGGCGAATGGGCATGCTCCAAAAGTTCAACTTGCCTGTTCGGCTCCAAGGCAGGCGCAGCCCAGTCGGGAGGCGTCGTATCCCCCGCTGTAAGCTCGACAGGAACGTGGCGTCCAACGTGAGTGTTTGTGTATCTAGTGTGGCGAGCCGCTATCCGTTAACGCCAAAGTGGATGCACACGAGGTTCCGTTTGCTGACGGTTGTTGCAGTTCGGTATCGCCTGAGTTTGCGGCCGTTCGCCGCTTCTGCTCTTCTAGCCTGAGTGCAGACATTCAAGTCAAGCAGGCGCAAGCTCAGGCCAGGCCAGCCGCAAGAGCTCCGTGACGGGACGCCCCATCGAGCAATTGAACACCTGCGTTTATTGTTACGCTCGCGAACTACACCGTATGGTCAGACTGCAGTCACTACACTACACAACCTTGCACGATGCCGCGAAGACGCTGCCAAAGCGCAGCTTCCAGGATCCAACGCCTAAGTCGAGCGTTGCAGGCTGAACGTTTTGAAGTTTGAAAACAGGAAACTGAAGATTGAATGTTGACCGCGCGTACGTACGCATTCCATCAGGTTGTCTGTTGGGGGCTCATTCACAACCGTCACAGGTCGCTGACGAGTGGTCAGCAGCACCGGACGCTCATCATCCCATCGCGTGGCGCCGTGCCCCCAGCCCAGCTCACATGTCAATCTGCCTGGCCCCTGCGCTGGCGGATTGGTGGGTTGGCTGGATTACGCGTAGGTGCATGCGAACAAAGGGGAATGCAGCATCCGGCATGCGGGCGTGGCTTACTCGAGAGTCCGACATCTCAGGAAAGCTGAGCGTGTTGCGATGTTGGTCCTTGGGCGAGCCCGCGGACGCGGATACGCGCACGACGCGCTCTCACGCGCGTATCTCTCTCACAGCGTCGCGTCGCACCGTTCGGTCTTCGCCACTTCGTACGCATCGCGAAGGGCATCCCGCCCGCAGTCGCCGAGCTCACACGTATCCCGAGCGGTGCGAGCATCACGTATGTCGGCATCACAGCAGCAATATCGCGCCCTGCTACTTTGCATAGCCATTTCCTAGGTGTGGTATCGCGGGCCTTCGTCGCAAGGCCGAGGCTCGAGACGCGAAGCCCGCCGTCGTCACTCATGCTTCTTGCTCAAGCTCACGTTCATGAAACTCATGCGTTCTCAGATGCAGGGCGACCATCCTCAAGCTCGCGGTCACCGCCGCTCACATCAGTAAGCAATAGTTTATTTGTCCGCATATACAGTTCATCCTTGCCATCACGCACTCAAACGATCCTGCAGGCGCAACGGTGCTCGTCTTCATATTCAGGGTGATGCTGGCATGCGGTCTGAACAGTGTCGGAAATATCACTGTCCTGCAAAAGCGCATGGCTCTTGCTCCCATCACCGTTCCCGGATCGCTCGCACTGGCAGTGGAAAATCTACCCTCGCTGAATTCGCGAGCTGAAAGAATATCCGTCTCGGGTTATGGGTGCGTCTGAAAAAGCTTGTCTAGCACATCACACCATCTGAATCGTACCGTCGCGGGCCGCGCCTCTATCAGAATGCGTCCACGGTCCTACACGTGTTTAGCAGCTCGACGAAGCCTGCCGTCCCAAGCTTGAGCTTGAGCTTGGGACACACATTCCGGTAAATCAAGTCCCGTCCTTTGCCAGTGCAAGGTTCTTCTTGACTCACCGCTTCTCTGCATCGCAGCGAGCAGGGCAGCTTTATTGCGGAAATGAATTTCACAGGGCTCGACAACAGAAACTCGAATATTCTCACCCTAGAAGACCGCCACAACCTCCGCCTTCCTCTCGAAAGAAGGTGTGCAAAGCTTACTCCTGATCCCGCAGGGGTGGTATGCGCATCACAGTTGGGATATGCCCTGGCGTCGCGCTCTAGAACTTGGAAGCCGGACGACTGAATGCGTTGCGATCCTCGGTGTGGCGGCCGTTCTCTCATCAGTGATATATATTCCCGCGATTTGAACGCAGTGAACATAGCGTACCACGGTGATACCTTTGTCTCCCAAACGAGCATAGGTTAAAGCTGCTGTCGATTCAGAGGCAGTAGGTTTGCCTCGTACAGCGAGCTGGTACTGGCACCGACGCTGCGCGCATTCATCTCTGCTACACGTATTTCAACATGCATAGAAGACAGCGACTCCACCTGTATACTCACGCATTACATGAATCGAAGGACTGCACAGCCTGCAAAGCACGTCTTGCCCATCTCCTCGCATCGAGTCATTATCGCTGCCTTACCCTGCAGACAGGATGACACCAGTGTCTTCTTCTCTCAGCCCACCACTCAATCTCCCATCTTGCACAGCATAAAGTGGCTTGGGATTTCGAATTGTCAGGGATCGAGCCGCCGAGGGAACGATCCGCATTTCTCGAAGAGCGTGCAGTATCCTTTCATCCCCGCCTTCTCACGGTCTACTGAATGCGGCGTTAAGAAATGTCGTCGATATTGAGCTAGCCGCCAAAGGCGACAGTGCAGCGTGTGCTATCTACGGTGGCGCGTATGTTGGAAGTCATCTATAGCCCGATCCTGCATAGAATATGCACCCTGCTCATCATAGACTGGAATGGAGTGTATGTCTGTATGAGCTTCAAGTTCATGAACACACTGACAATAAGCATGTCAATCCCTGTCCATCCTGGCGCGGAAGCCGCACTGAATGTTATCGTATGTCTTCAATGCCAGCGTAAGTCTCCGCATGCTTCAATGTGTGTAATAGCGTTTAATGTCCGCAGCGAAAAACAAATTGCGAGCGCAAGCTGTTGGGCGACCCCAACCCCCAAACGCAGACCCTAGGAGATGTGGGGCCGCCGTGTAGCTAGTGCGCACGTCCTGCGATGGCTAGATTAAACGGAGTGCTGAACATAGTGAGGTTTACCGATCAAAACGCCGTCGGGCTCTCTGCATCGACATCGATCCATAGTCTCACGTCTGTGTCCTTGTCCGGCGAATTTGAGCACCGTAGACTCTGTGCAGAGAGTCGCAACGGTACACGGTAAATCCTACCTTCTCAGAGCTCCTGACACCCTCCCCGCCACATCCCGCGCGGGATGCCCGGGTCGACGCCGCAGGCATCGGGCACTCAGCGAGCCGCGCCGCACGCTGGACGGTCGGAAGCGCCCTCGACTAGCAGCGACGATCATACACCGCGCAGCGCTGACGCACCTCGACCGCAGCCGTATAATTAACGGACGGGGCTTCGAGCTTCGTCGAAGTACAAGGGTTCTGCGCCCGGCGTACAGCGCGACGCTTCTGTTCCAGTCATCACCCCGCGTTTTGGTTATTTGTAGACCGTAAACGCGGTCGGATGTGTGATGGCGCTTGGGTTCCGACTTTCTTCAGAGAGGGCCACAGACGCAACGAGGCAGGCCGTGAGACAGGGGTGATGGCGGGCTATACGCGCAGTGGTCGACAGGGAGTGCTATACGGGAGACGTCGTGCGGGAGAAACGGTGGCGACACACTTAAGTTCACGTAGGGAGCAGCCCCTATTCCATTGGGTACCAAGATTATAGATACACGACTTGCGACGGGTCTGTGGGCGCGTTACGTGAGGCTTGACAGGGCTGGAAATGAAGTAGACACCCACCGAGGCGCGCAACAGGCCAGCTGGTGTTCTACAAGCTCCAGCAACGGTCAAATAACGTACACGTCTGGCGGTACATGTCATTATACGGCTTCACTAAGCTAACATCGGTGTATCAGTATTCCAGAAAAGCACTCCGGTGGCCGCACAAGAAAATACAGTCGGGAATTAGCAGAATGCAGAGGTGGGGTAGCCCATGGCCGAGGGGTCTTCGTAGGGCGGGATGGGCTGTCCGGGGCCTTTGTGGTAGGACGTCTCAGGGAGGGACACCACGAACTGCCTGCCGCAGATGGTGGCAAGACAGTCGTACAGCATCTTCTTGTATCGGTCTGGAGGATGCTCTGATCAGGACAACTTTGCTGGCAGATCATGACGAGTAACTCACAAGCAAGCGGCATCCTCTCGCCGGCCTTTGCCAGCATCGAATGCACGAACGCGATCTCTGACTGAATCATCGGCATCGCCTCGTAGTCTTTTCTGTCTATCGCGCCTCTAAGTGCCTTCACCAATATTCTACCTGCAGACAGCCAGGAAAGCTGCGGTAAAACAGACATCGTGAGCTGAGCAAGAAACTCCAAATACACAGTATACTTACTATGGGTAGCTGGTCAAGAAGCGAGAAATCGTAACTCGTCGCGTTGATGGAGTACATGAGATCTAGGAGGGCGCGCATGCCCTTGTGCGCTCTCATCGTCGATATGTCTTGCGGATTCGCCATGTTCGCATGCGGCTCATGGAGGAGGATGATCGCGCTACACAAAAAGTCAGCTCCTGGCGACCCGACACATAAAATACTGCGTCAACGCACAGACACGCCGCGCAGCTCGCCGCGTAGAGATACGCGTCGATCATCTCGTCCTGCACCGGGTTCTTAAAGTTCGGCGGCCACGACTGGCGGAAGGACGTCGCGACGTGGTCGAGCTCCTGGAACGCCTGCGTGTCGCGCGGGTCGAACTTGTCCGGGTCGACGGCGGGGCTCGTCGACGGCGAGTACATCGCGGGGTCCCCCGCGAAGTACCGCCCGCGGAAGCGCAGGTTGAACGTCTTCACGTGCGAGAGCAGGATCGTCGACTTGACGAAGATGATGAAGGAGTCGGTTTGGGTGGGCGAGTGGTGCAGGAAGATGGAGCGGTCGTGCGACCACTGGCGTTCGCTTTGGGAGACCTCGATCTGAGGCGGGGTCAGATGGGGGATGAGGCTGGGGATGGGGATTTGGGCGAGAGACTCACGCCTTGTTCGTACTGGTCGCCGCGCAAGGGGAGCAGCTGGCATATGTCCATGTCGTCCAGCACCATGGCGAAGCTGTTCCCGGCTGCCTGCTGGCGCTCCATAGCGTAGGCTGTGGACGGGTAAGCAGAAAAGCAAATAAAGGACGGGAAAACCCTGACCTATCCAGAATATATTCCGCCGCATCTCATACTCGATGAGACCCTGCGGTTCGGGAAGAATCGACGGCGGCTTCTCCGGTCGGCTCATGAACGAAGGGTTGGTGCTGTGGAAGGGTGCGGCGTGGTTGAACCCGCAAGGGATCGTGCAGCGCATCGCATAGCCCGCAGCCAGGTAGGACTGCAATCGCATCCATCAATACTCCATCCAAACGACCGTGCATCGTCACTAACCTCGGACCACCTAAACCATCAAAATTATAATCTTGTTCGACAGTCATTTCATATACTTGATCTGCACGAAGCGCACCTTGCTTGGCATATGTAAAACCACGTAAGAATGACTTGCGCTGTAAATCATAAATCAGGCATGATCGCTCAGCCTTCCAGGCATCTCGCATCGCGGCCGCTGATCGAGCTTACTTTGCAGGCACTCCAGGAGGTGCTCGCCGCGGTCGAGCGCGGCGTCTCCGACCAGGTTCGCAAAGCGCACTTGCTGCTCGGCGAACGAGTCCGGTCGTTGGTCCCACTGGCGCCATCGGCCGGGGAAGAGCTCGTCTATGATGAAGAACTGGCCGTTACCGGTGCCGGGAGCAGCGACTGCAACTCAGTGTAATGACGTGCTCCTTTGAAGGAGAATAGACTTACGAGGTAGCTGTATCCGACGCTGTATTGGCGGCTGTGGGATATCAGCCGTGTAGAGACTCCCCACCGCGCACATGGCGTGTAATATCGCAGAGAATGGGAACCGGGGGTCCTGTGGGTTCAGATCGAGAGAGGCGAGGAACGTTGGTCCGTGAAACATACGCCCAGCGTGCATGTTGAACGCGAAAAACGCGTGAACTCTGCGCGAATATACGTAAGTTCGACCGACTGATATGGAAACCCAATTGCCTTACAGGTGTCTCGTGACCTCCGGTTCAGGCAAGTGCAGCGGCCAACCCATCAGCAAAAGCTGTGTCTTCCGGTCTTGCGCCAGTGAATGTGGAATGACTGTGCCGAGAGTGGGGTCTGGCATCTGTGCAAAGGCCTCCATGTCCGATATGGATCCTTGGCCGAACTGAGAAAAGTCGATACCATCGAATACCCCGGACGCATCTGCCACTTGGGAAAATGTGGTGTCGAATATGCCAGGATCGGGGGTGAGCGTAACGGACGGTGACGAAAACACCGTCGAGCTCCCCGCGGCCATGCCGTTCAGTCCGTTGCTGAACGACGCGGAGCCGTCGAGGAACTGTGAGACGTCGGGGGACATGACGTCAGAGGGCGTCGGCGAGAAATTAGACGAAAGCTATGTAAATCATAAGCGGGGGTTCACGCGGAAATGGTACATAGGATACATCTCGTCGCACGTACCGCGGGGGTCGCGCTCGCGGCATGGGCGTGCGAGGCGTCGAGCGCAAGCTGCATCTGGCGGAGGAGGCCCTCGAGCTCGCCTATCGGGCACGATCACGATCAGCGCGTACATCGTGCGTGCACCGTCGATTGGACCTACTGATCCTGTTCTCGAGCCGCTCGACCTTGTTCTGCGGCTGCGGGGGCTCCTTCGGTACTGCACGCGCGTCGCGTGTCAGCGAGTCGGGGGGCGCATCAGTGCCGTCGGGCTGCGAACGACACTCACGGTCGCCGTAGGTGCACTCGGGCTCGTCTGGGAGGTGCGAGTCTTCGGTCGCGTGCGCGAGGGCGTACGCGTGCGACTTGACGCAGGTCGAGCACGGCCGCTTGGTGTCGCTGGGTATGAGATCATCAGTCCCGGGAGCGGTTCAGGGCGCGTGCGCGCGAGGTTGCACCGACCATTTCTACTTCGCGGTAATCGAGGGTCATGGTAAGATATGGCTGCAAGATAGGCTTGGAGTGGCTGAGCACTCACCAGCTTGCGCTTTCTGCACTGGTGGCAGGCCTGTGGGGGTGCACGGGAAGAAAGCCGTGAATGAGATGTGTCTTCCCACCGAGGTTATGACACGGACCGTATTACGCTTTGGACCATGGCTTGGGACCGGGTTTTTGAACATGGCCGCGGCGGCGACGAGGTCGTTTGGGTCCATGTCTCTTGTTTCCAGATCCTTTCGTAGCAACGCAGGAAAAGACGGAGGTGAGGGAGCGGAAGAACGTCGTCGTCAGTCGCTCGGCCGCCGGGCTGCACTGAACCTCGATCTCGATCATCCCTTCCTCGGTGGGCGCCTGAGACTCCGAGGCCACGTGCGCCGCCGGGCCTGCGCCGCTCAGCACAGGCCGTGCGCCGGCCAGGAGATTCAGGTGCGCCGAGTCAGTGCCTCCGAGCCCGTTCTCTACCTCCACCACCGTCCGCGGCCCCTTGCTCGTCGTCCATGCCGTCGCCGCCAAAACCCTGGGAGCGCGCAGGCGCACCCGCTGCGGCAGCAGCTGCAGCATCTGCGCCGCCCCCTCCGCCTGTATCGACCCCGACTCCGACTGCACCTCAAGCGGCAGCGTCTACACCAGCGAGTGCACCCTCTGTCCCAACACGACCCGCCGCTCTCGCGGGTACAACTACTGCAACAAGTACAATGCCGAATGCTATGGGAGGATATGGCTACAATGGCTCCCCTTACTCACGCTTTGGCTCGACATATTCGTCTTACGGGATGAATGGGATGTATGGCGGAATGGGATACGGCGGCATGGGGTACGGGGGATACGGCGGGTACGGTATGAACGGGATGTACGGCGGCGGCATGGGCCTCTACGGGCAGCCCCCAGGGCCGTTCGACCCCAACAACCCAAGCCTAGGCCAAACACTCGAATCGACGACCCAACACACCTTCACCCTCCTGCACTCGATCGTCCAGACCTTCTCCGGCGTCGCGCAGATGCTCGAGTCGACCTTCATGGCGACGCACTCGTCCTTCTTCGCCATGGTCGGCGTCATCGAGCAGTTCGGGCAGCTGCGCAACGCGCTCGGGAGTGTCCTCGGCCTCTTCGGCCTCGTGCGCTGGATGAAGGAGCTCGTCACCGGGCGGCGCGACGCCGCGGGCGCGCTCAGGGGCGAGTTCAAGGAATTTGTGAACGGCCGGCCTGTGCAGGGCCCGCCGGGTGGGCCCCCTGCGCCGAAGCCCAGCAAGAAGCCGCTGATCATCTTCTTGCTCGCTGTGTTTGGTGTCCCCTATGCGATGCACAAGCTTGTGCGCATCCTCACGGAGCGTCAGCAGCAGCAGGCGCAGCTCATGGGTGCGGCGGGTGCGCTGCCGCCTCTGGACCCCTCCCAGCTCACGTTTGCGCGGGCGCTATACCCCTTCGAAGCGTCGTCCCCAGCGGAGCTAGCCCTCAAGGAGAACGAGATCGTGGCTATCATGGGCAAGCTGGACCCTGCTACCGGTGCGGAAGTCGACCCCCGCCTGGAGGTACGTATCATGAACACATCTTACCCTTGCTCCTTATTCACATGTCATGCAGGTCGAAGGCAGCGAGTGGTGGAAGGGCCGGACCCGAGAAGGTCGGGAAGGCTGGTTCCCAAAGAAATGGGTACAAATATTGGAAAAGAGGAAAACCATAGAAAATGGGGAGGCGAAAAAGGTCGAGTGAGCCTATTCCGTTCTGCATGTTCGAGTCCTCCATCTTGGATTGGTGTATATCTATCGATACCGCTTTCGATCTTGTCGTTCTTTCACTCGTCTTTTTCACTTTTCGTTTCCTTACCGCACACTCGTCTGTATACTAATCGATCACGTTTTTGTTGGAGTCATAAACCGCACGGGTGAGTTGAAGATGAACGAAGATACTACAGGGGATTAAACTCGGGTATGCTACACGATTACGAAGTCCGTCAGAATGCGCTTGGGTAGAATAGGGTCATGAAGGTCGTGAATCCTTTGTGCAGGTCGAGGCGGTCAGAGGGAAGTTACATGGCACCCTCGCTGCGGGAGATGATCCACCTGCGAAGACGGAGGTTATTAAATCGGTCATAAGAGGAGCAGAGAAACAACGTACCAGGCGTGGATGACACCGGGGATCCAGCCAAGGATCCAAAGCAAGATGTTGATCCAGAAATCAGCTTTGACTCCGCGTTCTGTTGGAATATGCATGAGTATCTTCATCTTCTAATCTCGAGGTTGTTTACTCACTGAAAAATACGGCCAATGGTGGGATGAAGCTGAGTACAGGGTCAGTCTACCTCATCAGCCTCCTATACGGTTGAGCAGCTCACATGGCCACGAAGTACAAGACGACGTCGTGCGTGGGGGATACAACAGAGGTCATGGCGGTCGTTAGAGCGTGAGCGGGCGTATAGATAGGGAGGCGTAGGCCGCGGGGGTATGTGGTGTGGTGTGTCTGAAATCTGCGGAGCCGTGCACTACGCAGGCGAGGTTTTATACCTGCAGGCTGTCCGCCGGATTTAGTTCCGTGCGTTTGTCGACCTCGGAGCGTGGCGTCCTGTAGGCGGTTGCGTCATCGTTCCCACGGATCATTTCGCGATTCAGCGAAAATTGGCGGACGGAACAGGTCGACGTTGGACTGTGCTGTGTCCGCATGTGTTGGGCTGGGCGATGGACGGTACTAGTGTGCGCAGCGAGGACAGCGGTGTCGGGGCTGTGTATGGCGTGCTCGACGAATGCAAGCTCGTCGACGGCGAGGCGCTGAGGTGTACCGCAGCGCCCGGCCTGAGCGCCGCTGCGGCGTGCGACTCTACCAACTCACAGCCTGTTACCTCGGCTGCGATTTCACGAGTGACGACCTATGTACACAGCCGAATGCATCCACGAAATATGCACGGTACCGCGGTAGACGGTAGATTGCATCCGAGGATTGGCGGGACGATCCTATGTATGTCGCTGTGCAAATCTCGATTCTTGAATCTTGCGTGGCGATCGCCCGAAAAGAGTGCGCCGGGTCGTCGTCATACGCGGTGTGCTCGGCGGCCCCGGAATCAACTCTGCCAGCGTGCACGCCCCTCGCACCCGACGCGCAGCTCACGAGACCCGCCGACGAGACTCGTGTGCACTGTGCAGCTCTAACGCACGTCTTAACGCACACCGGCGACCGCGCAGCCCTGCAAGCTCTCACCTTTCTCCGGCTACCGGCAGCCTGCGCACAGCTTCACCCAGATCAAGCGCTTCTTCGTTCTCCCCCTTACTGAGATCTTCGAAATACGACGTGCTCGTTTCCCGACTGCCCAGGACCACACAAGCCCTCTCGACTTCCCTGTAGTATTCCTTGCCGACGGCTGCGACTCGACATGTCCTCGGAGCCTAGGACGGCGCGCGACGACACCGCGACGGCGATATTCAAGAAACCTGTTCCGACGTACCATACCACGACGACTCTGAAGCGTAACACGGTGCGTGTCATCCGTCCGAACCCCCTGCTCTGGTCTGCAGCGATCGTCGCATCCTGTGTGCGACACCCCCTCTTTATAACCACATTTTGCTTGGGGGAACGCAATGCTCACTCTTGGCGGTCTCTTTATCACAGGCGTGCCATCAGTGCCGCAGGCGCAAACTGGTGAGCAGGATCTGCCATACTCAGCTCTGATCAAGGCGTGCACACCGCTGACGGACCTGTGATGCTTGAAATGGGGGCATCCATCATCAGAAATGGTACGTCGCCGCCCACACACGCACGTACATCCCTGCTGAACGAGCCCCTGTCACTGCAGCGACTCCCAGCGGCCGTGTTCCACATGCCTGCGCTCCCACGCGTACGCGCAAGCCCACGCGCCCCCTGGCACGGAAGTGTCCTCGCACCCCGAGTGCACATACGACGAAGGTGCGGGCTGGGGTTCGGAACGGTGTGGACGAAGCTTATGTGTGATGCATTGATGTGACAGTCGACGCGGAAGCGAGGCCTGTGAAGAGCAAGTATGAGAGGCTCGAGGGCCGGATTTGTATGTTGCACTTCCCTTCTGAGGGAGGAGATGGATGATGGCTGATGTGGGCTTGCGATCAAAGCAGAGCTGGAGGATTTGTTGCGTGAGATGGGGGTGGCGCTGCCGTCGCAGGCGCAGAATCATAACACGTCGAGTGCGAGTCCTCCGACGGGTCAGTCGCAGTCTCAATCACAGTCTATTCGGTCTTCTCCTGATGTTGGTAAGTGCGCTTGCTATACTAAGATTGCAACATATGCTGATTTGTGCATAGAAATCGCCTCGAATCCGATGAGCGGTTCAGAGGTAACGTTGCCTATGCGTTCCCTGGTCAGCAAGCAATTCTAACTTTCGTTGAACAGAGCGGACACTCTCCCCGCAGCAATGACTCCGATACATACATAACACCCATGCTGGAACGCTCAGAACTGGAGAACAATACGATGGGCGGCCTCATGATGCTGCCTCGCGAGCTGCAGGACGCGACCGTCCAGTACCTCCACGCCACATCCACCCGCACGGCCCTCCTCACACCCCCACCCTCAGACGGCGAAGACCTTCGCGTGCTCCCGATGGGCTGGCCCGCGGGGCTGCCCAGGCCCGACGTCACCCGGCATCTGTGCGTCCGCGTTCTCATACTCTCGCGATCGCCCCCTATGACTGACAATGAGTACGAATACGACAGTGTGCAGGCGTTCTTCGCGTTCAACATGTACGCCGGCCGCCTGTTCCACGGCCCGACGTTCATCTCGTCGCTGGCGCTCCACCCGTCGGACCACCGCTTCCCGAGCCCGTGCGTCCTGTACGCGATGTGTGCGCTCGGGAGCATGTACACGGCGGACATCACGCCGACGCCGATACACACGAGCAGCATCTTTCCTTGTGGGTGATTTCGTGGGTCATGCCCTGTAAATCGCGGCTGATACTAGTCCGACGTCTTAGACGAGATTTTTGCGGGCCGGTGGCGGAAGGCGCAGGCGCGGCCGGACTCGTTTGCAGAGCAGCAGGCGGCGCTGGCGAAGTTTGCGCTGGACGACATGCTCGATACCGGCTCGCAGCTCATCGAGGTCCTTCAGAGTAAGTGCTCCCCAGGTCCTCGTTACCGCACAGCTCGACTGACGGTGGGGACATAAGCGATTATCATGCTGGCTTGGTTTTATAAGTGCCAGGGAAGGTCAGTCGGGTGAGAGACTTTGCGGAAGCTGGTGCTGATACAAGCATTCACAAATAGATGGTCAGAGGTTAGTTCGTCTATGCATTTCTTCAGACACAGATTATAGAGACGTCGTCCTTTAGTCCTACCTCTCGGCGGGTCTCGCAGTCCGCTGTGCCATACCGTGCGGCATGGCCGTCCGGGCACCCTTCACCTGCCGGTCCCCCTCCTTCGGACTTTCTGGCATCCGCACGGCGTCGATCCTCCCTCCCGCGCGGTCGACGATCGCGGACGAACAGCGGACGAATATCTTTTGGATAGGTATGATTGACTTTTGCGATTGTGCGACTTTTGGTGGGAGCTTACGTGTGAGACAGCGTATACGTTGGAGAGACAGCAGATCGCTGGGAACAGCTATTCGGCCGTGATTGACGATCACGATATATATCAGCTCCTCCCCGTCCGCGGCGACAAGTTCGAGCAAGGGCTCTCCGTGCCGATGGACGAGCGCCAGTGGTCGCACGACACGAACATGCTGCTCACGCACCCGAAGAACAACACGGACTCCTTCGCGCTCTTCGTGAAGGCGATGATGGTCATCTCGCGCGTGAAGCGCTTCAACGTGCGCTACAAGGGCCGCTTCTACGCGGGCGACGCGGACATGTACTCGCCGGGGACGATGCTGTGCGCGTCGCTCGATGCGCTCGACCCGCGCGACACGCCCGCGTTCCAGGAGGTCGACGCGCTTGTGTCGGCGTTCTTTGGCTCGTGGCCGCAGCATTTGAGGGTGCCGATACAGGACGAGACGGTGGACCAGTATTTGTATACTGCGTGTTGTGCGGCGCATATGTGCGTGTTTTACCTGCGTCTGCGGGCGAGGTGTTGGCTGAGATTCCCGTTATAGGGCCGTCATCCTATTACACGAGCCGTTCGCGAACCTGGAGCTATCGACATGTATATCTTCGAACAAGATCCTAGCCGCGGCTCGTGCCACTATGGACCTCATGTACAGCATCGCCTCGACGAGCTTCGATGTATCTTTGCTGGACTCGCTGCCCTATGTACGTGCTCGAAAGGCTCTGGGGTAGATAGGTACTGACACGTTTTCCAGATGGCGTGGTATAACGCGGGGCGGGTGCTCGTCCGGTTCCTGAAAGTCGCTATTGATGCCCATATGCTGGAGTCCATCATCACCCTCCAGGCGGAAGTTGGCTTCGTCCAGTGCGTGTCCGATTGCGACTTCTAGAGTCGTATTGAATATAGCTGACTGATCGTCTCCAGGACGATACTGGCAAAAGCAGGAGAGCGCATGCCAATAGCATGTAGGTTTTCCTCGATACAGCTTCGCCCACCACTTTATTGTGCCTCAACTCACTACGTGAATCTGTAGATCGCTATGACAAGATCCTCGATGACCTCATCAAGGAGCTGTGCGGGGTCCAGTACGCGGGCATGGGCCACAGCAACACGCCCACAAAGTCCGTATCTCATCCTCCTCGTCCGTCCGTATCACTAACGCTGCATATCGCGTGCAGTATCTTTAGTCCCGGGACCTTGGCTAGCTGCATGGGTACGTCAATACCGGTCATGGACATCGACCCGTCGAGCTTCGGGCCCTTGCCTGTGGGCGTCACGGTGTAATAGGTGTGACGACTAGCGGAAGACTTGGGACGCTATGTCGGTTTATAGGATGATTTAATATGGGTATGAGGATGGCATGTCCGCTATAGAGCGTAAGATACCATAACCGTTGTGACTATTGATGTATTTATAGCTCGTTGGATGAGAGCCTGGCAGAGGTTATATAGATCTCTTTGGAAGAACAAGAATTGCAACTTGGGCCAAACTTCAGACCATGCGAGGCTACCATGAGCCCTAAGCACGACCGCAACTGAGACAGCTTACGCAGCGCCACGAGATTTTATAAGTCAGTGTGAGTCCATATACGGCCGGAGTCGAATTTTGACCACAAAGATGACATATCATTTTTGCAGGAAAGCACACTCCATACATGCAGGTGTTAATCAACGATAATTAGCTTACGGCCTTCGTTCAACAGATCAATTGCATTCTTACTCCACGTAGGATCCACAAACGGGTCGAACGGGTCGAAGTTGCAGGTGAGCAGCTTCTTCCTCTTGTCACCGTCCTCATAGTGTAGGCGCATCTGGCACCCCGTGCACGGTTCCGCTGGCATCCACAGAGGCTCTATGGGCTTCTCCACCGCCGACTGGTATCCAATGTCCACGAGCGGCTTCTCCCACAGCTGTTCTACAGCCTCGCTGCGAGGGACGACCCGCGTGCGAGGTACCCACTCGCCCGACTCGCCCCTCTTGCTGGGACCGTCCCACGTATAGGAAGCGGTGGCCGGCGCCGGAAACCCGACGGTTGAGTCGTCGGGGTTCAGGAACCCAGATGATTGATGCTCGTTCGCGCTGTTGTCGTCGTCGTCGTCCTCCTCCGGTGCATACACAGGCGACGCGTCCTGGCGCGGCGGGGCCCAAGCATCGCCGACTAGTTCGGTCATGGCCTCGCTGACAGGCACAACCCGCGTGCGAGGTGCCCACTCGCTGGATGCGGCCTTGTTGCTGGGGCCGACCCACGTGTGGGGAGCGGCGGCTGGGCCCGGGATTTCGCTCAAGGTTGCAGAGCCGTCGGGGTACAGGGACCTAGATGGTTGATACTCGGTCGCTGAGGAGTCTTCGCCCTCCAGTGCATACACAGGCGACGCGTCCTGGCGGGGCGGATCCCAAGCATCGCCGACTAGTTCGATCATGGCCTCGCTGCAAGACAAAGGCACGACCCGCGTGCGAGGTGCCCACTCGCTGGATGTAGCCTTGTTACTGGAACCGGCCCACTTGTGGGGAGCGACTGGTTCTGAAATATCCCCCAAGGTTGCAGAGCCGTCGGGGTACAAGGACCTAGATGATTGATACTCGGTCGCTGAGTCGTCGTTGTCCTCCGGCCCATTCACTGGCGACGCGTTTTGACGGAACTGGGCCCAAAAGGCGGCGTCGCATGACCCGAGGGAGAGGACGGAGCCCTCGAGCGAGCGTGTTGAATTGAACGTGCTCCACGCCTCAGATGAGGGGAGCGAGAATTCCTTCCGAACGAGAGACAAGCTGCGTGGGGAGGAAACGACGTCCTCCCCTAGCCATGGAGCCTCTTCCTCAGCCTTGGGGTCTTCTATATCGCACCACCTGGTGTGCACACCCTCGCCCGTCGCGGAAGGTGCGACGTACGTGACTGTCTTCTCAGTGGTGAAAGAGGAGTCGAGGCGAGACTTTGGGACATAGACGTGGTGGCCTTCGACGGCGGCACCAGCTGGCAGTGTCACGACCGGGCCCTTAGAACGGGAGGCATAGAATCGTGCGGCGTTTGTAGCACGGAATGAGATTGCAGGTTCCGGCATCGTGCTCTTGAAGCGGGCCTTGACGTGTGGGGGACAAGTTGATAACAGTGGATTTTGCTGAGACTTTGGGAATTTATATGCGGGAGGGGACAGAAATGCGATTGTGGCATGGTAGGGCCTACCAGTGGCCACATTTGCACTTTTCTGTCCTGGCCCGTGAACATCATAAGGACCCTTTGTTTGATTACCGCAAAGACCCTTGGCCTCTGAGCTCTAACCTCCGAAGGTCGCTCGCGTCTCCTTCAGCATCTTGCATGTCCGTCGCTGAAAACTAGATCCTAATTCTATCCGATCCTATTGTTTTCTTTGCATCAACGAATAACCCTTCCAGAAGTCTCTCAGTTCATCCCCGTTGTACGGATTGAGTCTGACTTCGATGCATTTGGCTCACAAGCGAGTATGAACATTGTACAGAGTTATCTTTCAACGGTGCTCACGTCCGAGACAGAGAGGGTTAATGTTACATTGCAGATCATTGCCAATCAACGCAGCTCAGTAGCAGTTGTTGTCGTACGCCTGCTCGGCCTGCTGGCGAGCTGCAATATCATATAGATGAGTGTACAGTGCTTGTAACCCATGGGGGCGTGCTTACCTTCGTACTTAGCCTTCTCCCTGTCGACGAAGTCGAGACCCTTGCTCTCGACTTCGCGGTCGACGAATGCACCCGCGAAACCTGCGCTGTGCGTAACGTAAGCCTGGTGAAAGATGGTTCTCATGTTGCTCTACACATACAGGATCTCCTTAGCCTTCTCGTGCGACGGCGGCTGACCGTTCTCTGCGACATGGTTCTCGTATGCTTTGGCAGCCTGCGATCGACGATCAGACCTCATCATCGTAGACAACACGGTGGTCTATTACGCCTAACACGGACCTCATAGGATGCAGCTCCTGCGATGAGCTCATGGACCATATCAGGCTGGTGCTGAGTCAAGTCCTGCAAGACATCTCAGCGATACGATACGTGGAGGGCAAATATTGACCCTACGCTGTTGTTCCATTGGTCGTAGCACTGGGCCTGGTTAGAGTCGTCGCCGAACCAACCCATGTTTACTGGCGTAGAATGAGTGTGAGTGGGTAGTGAATATCTGGTGAGAGACAAGTGTCCTGACCGTACCTTACCAGCATCCACGGTCTTATATACCCTGCGGCAGTACACTCCAAAAGCGTGTGCAGGTGACGTACATTTGTGATGACCTCAATCTGTTCTTCCTAGTTCCAACCGTTTCCCTACGCAGCTGACCGGTTACTATCAGATTGTGGTGGATGGAACCTACAATTGCAAAGTGGTCGCCTTGCGACGGCCCCACCGTGGGCGATGCATTTGGTGTGGATGTGGCGTACCTGACATCGCCCATAAGCCACAGATCCTTATCAGAGACCATCTGTCCGAACGCTAGGACATTTTAGACCCCAAAGGATAAGTTCAATAAGATTGAGCTTGCGGACGCACCGATATCAAACCTACGTCGCCGGCGTTGGGCGAATGGACTCCCAGTGCGGCCATGCCTTTCCGAGTGAAGATGGTGCCCAACAAGCAACGAACGTGATTGAGTAGCTGGAACTTGCTGGAGCTAAAATTGGATCATGTTAGGTGAATATCATTGCACAGCACGGCCCTGGAAAAAATAACAGTACGATAGCTGCCGAGCTTATCAGCGCCACTGCGGCACCCCACCCTTCTCATCACTATGGTCGAGCATGTACACCGATACTCAACCGATACTCCACTTTGATCAGGCCGCACGCAAATCCTTGACAGTACATTCCAAACCCTTATGAGTTATATTGTGCTTAAGGCACTCCTAGTTTACATAGTCTCCATTGATACTTTAGTTGTTGTAGCGGTTGTCGTACTCAGACTCGAGCTGCTGCTTGGCTGTTACAAGGTTTAAGTCAATATGTAGTCTTAAACCGCGATGAAGAAGTGAACTCACCCTGGTACTTGGCCTTCTCCTTGTCAATGAAGTCAAGGCCGCGGGTCTCGACCTCACGGTCAATGAAGGCACCGGCGAAACCAGCACTGAGTAGATAGACGTCAGCAAGGCATCACAGTGATGGAGAGGGAAAGACTAACAGGAGCTCCTTAGCGGTAGCGTGGTCGGAGGGGTCGCCGTTCTCGGCGCGGTGCTTCTCGTAGGCCTTAGCAGCCTATACGGCTCGTCAGCACAGCTAAAGGTAACATAAACCGAGAATACGAACCTCGAAAGCAGCGGCACCGGCGATGAGCTCGTGAGAGAGCTCAGCCTCGTGCTTCTCGGTGACCTGCAAGAAGGATACGATATTGAGCAAAGTGGCAACAAGCGGACGACGTGGAGGGACTAACCTCCTGGTAGGCGTTGGATTGATCAGAGTCTTCGCTGAACCAGGTCATGATTGTAGATGGATGAGGTCGAGAGGTTTGTTGAACGGAAACGACCCCTCCAGGTCACCCTTATATACTGCTACGTCGCCCTAGCCAGCAGCAATTGAAATGGCGCGATCCGAACGTCTGATGGACCCCTGCTGTGCAACACCGCACGACTTTACAGTACATGCGCCGATGCTTATTGCGAGTGTTGCCAACGTGCCCAATGTTCGAGGGCTGATCGATGGCGATAAGTGAGATTTTGGGATACGGGGCTCGGCTAACTGTCGCGTACCAGCAATTTCCTATGACCCGGACCACGTCCTGGTATATCGCGATTAACACAATGCTTTTCGGTATTTCGCGTCGCACTAAGGCTGTGTCGCCTGTGTCGTCGTTATCATGATTATGTGTAGCTTAATTTACGCCGCTACGGGAGGCGAGAGGCAGACCAAGGTCAGACCGTTGACCTGCGAAGACACCCGGGGACGAAAGGAAACACAATGCAGTGCAAGAGTGCTGAGCCTCTTTTCTCACGCACAGAATTGCATCTGCGCTGACTAGATGCAGCTAGAGAGCTCCATCCGATATCAGAAGCTCAGATGAGCTATGTCGCGACTATGAGAACAGAACTCACGTTCAGAGCACAAATCATGGGGCAGAACTTCGCAAGAACTTGCACCCGCAATACAACATTGCGAAATCGTCAATTAGCACTGTAGTGGACTAAGCAGTTAGTTCTACAGCGAACTCGGTCCAGCGACCGTGGCGGTGCCTGAACACCGCGCAGTTCCAGTCGCCATCAACGTACAGCAGACCTCGCAACAGGCGAGCTGAGGCGGGTGGTAGCACGTACGTTCAATTTCACATTGGAGGACAGCCTCTCACTTGTTGCATGGAACATGCACTCGATGCCGCTGCAGAGAATGTGATTTGCGACGGAAAAAACAACAAGTGCTTCGACATCATAAAAGAGTGCTGATGAACGAAGACGTGTAACAAGCAGATATCCATTCTGAGCCAATGAAGTCAGTAAAAGCACCTCGGAAATCACGATGTTCCACTCACATATGTACACCTCCCCAACCATACAGTATCTAACAACGAGGGTGCGCGTACTCCTGGTACAACTTGTCCACAAAACTCTCGTCGGTCTGGAAGGGACGTCAGACTGACGAAAAAGGAAAGAAGCGGGACCCACGTACGTAGATCAAACCCAAAACCTCCTGCACAAACTGCTTTCGTGGAAGATCGCGCGCTGGGGCGTTGGGATGTGTCGCGAGGGCCGCGAGCAACGCGACGCGCGCGTCATCCGCAGCACCATTGACCGCACCATTCACCCCGTTGTGCGAAAGACCGGCGGAAGAGACACCGTTCGTCACCTGGACGGTTCCGTCGCCGTTCGTGAGCACGCTTGACGACGAGAGCGCGTGCGCGTGCCCGTTTGTCACGATCGTGGTTGATCCTGTGATTGTGACCTGTCCCTTTGTAGGATCGTCCCAGCCGTTCTCGATCGCTTCTCGCTCTTTCTCCCTCTCCGCCGCCTTCTCTTTCTTCGACTTCCGCTTGCGCTCCTTCTTACCGTGCTGCTTCGCCTGTGTTTCTTGGTAGATGCTGGGGTCGCTCAAGGCGCGCGTGTCGGAGAAGTCGAGCTCGACGACATCGCCGTCGGCATCAGTGCGTTGCTCGTTGTCGTTGATGGGAGCTCGGGGGTAGGGCCAGAGCTCGGAATCGGTCGAGAAGGGCACCAAGGCGCGCGCACGCGGTGTTGGGCGCCCGTTTGCATCTGAGGACACGCTGACGGTGGACGTGGAGGTCGACACAGAGCCAGACTGGCGCGTGGGGGTGACGGTAGTGGTGACAGTGGATGTCGCTGAAAGGAATGGTTGTCCAGATCGCTGGACGGTGGGTGCGGGGGAAGCAGGACCTGCGCCATGGGAGGGTCGCGGCGTGACGTCCCCTTGCACGCTGGCATGAGATGTTCGCCCATCGGTATCTATCGTCGCGGGCTGATAGGTAACAGATGTTGGTCCTGAGACGTTGGCGAAAACTTGGCTTATTGTCTGCGGTCCTGGTAGCGCATCTGCTGGGTGCGTTCTCCTGGTGAACGCTTCGCTTTCGCTCAGTTCATTGTCACCTTCATAACGGTTGGCAATGGACTGGCGTGAGCTGGTCGAGCTCAGTGCGGCAGACGATGAGCGGGAGCCCGAGTCTGGACCGAGCCCTAGTAAGGATGATATTACATTTTGATTAAGTATTTGCGGGAGAGTGCTGGACTGTGGCTTAGGCGATACAATATGGATTTGCTCGGGCTGTGGAGGAAGAGTCACTGGGAACTGGGAAAGTGGTGCTGTTGGTGGTACATTGTATGGGGTGTTGTTGACATTAGCGGGATCCATGGGCTGAGATACAGAGGCGAATATGGTGTTAAGCAGTTCCGTCCCTCGTATGGAAGTCGCGGCCGTAGGGCCGACAACAGGTGGCTGGTTGATGACGGGAGCGGAAGGAGCATGTGGTAGGGGGCTTTGAGAGTGCGCATCTTGTCCAGCCAAGGCTGCAAACCAACTCTGAACCGACCGCGGGGCCTCTTGAGTGGTATTCGGTGGCGGCGTGGCTTGCACAGGAGCTGATGGAAGCTGCAGCTTCGCAAATAACCTGTCAACTTCTGTCTGCCCGTTCATGGGTTGGATGGTCATGGATGTGCTTGTCGTGGTAGTGGTAGTGTGACTAGTGGTGTGTTGATGTTGGGGAGATGGGTGATTGACGGGGCTCAAGTGGGGGTTTGGAGGTGGCGGACGGCCTGGTCCGTACCGAAATTGTTCTGGGTAGGGCTCCCCTCTCTTGACGTAGTCGTGTAGTCTATTCGGTATCAGACGCGAGAGGCACAGAGATTCTGATACAAACACACCTGATCATGACCTCCTTGAGTGGCTCGCGAACATCGGTGGGGAACATCCACAGCCCCAGGGTGTCGGAGTTGCCTTTCTTTTCCCGCTTATCGTCGTCTTGCGCTTGCTCGGGTATAGAATTATCCCTAGCAAATTCTTGGTCGAAAGCAGCCTTGTACTGAGGTGGCAGAGGATACGGCAAGTTCATCGCGAGTCGTTTCTTGGTGAAGTCGGGATAATAACGGTACATAAGATAATCTCCTACTACCTCCAGGTCGTCTTCAGGATAAATTCTGCGTTCATAATCACCGGTACCCATGCGATTGAGGATGTACATCCCATACGGCGGATACTCCTGACTGAACGGAAATCGTGAACTCAGACCGCTACCGGGGCGGACTGGACCTACTGCTCGACGAGGAACATGCTGCCTTCAAAACCTTGCTTTTGCCATCTCTTTCCGTCGAAATGATACAGACATACATGGCTGAACTGATCCATGATGGTGAGGATGGAGGGATCGCGACGTTTCAGCACGGTGATGTTGTTGTGATATATCGAGTCAATCGAGGCAGCATACTGCTTTCTGAGCTGTGGGGACGACGTGGGGGCTCTTGAGGGCGTATTCGCCGCCGCATTGGATGTCGAGCGCGGTCTTCTGGGAGCCATAATGGGGATAGAAAGTAAAAGGGGACGATGAGGAACAGAGTGAGCTGGGCAGTGGGAAGCAAACGCAAGTCGCTGGCGTCTATCGCTCCCAACCACAGAAGCGCCGCCCTCCGAGGTCTCCTCCGACTCTGTGCTCAACAGCGAGCACGACGACGACGGACTCGACATTTTCGGTCTCTTCGCGCTATAGAGGGGCAATAATATGGCCGCCGTCTTGAATCTCAGGCCTTTCGTTCACAGTGCCCTTCCAGAGGCCCTCGAGGTCGTCCGCTCGGTCGTCTCCGCACACCCGGAACCTCTGAAGACCCAGCAACTCTACGATCTTGTTCTTCAGAGGCCCGCAAGGAGACCTGTGCAACATATCCTCCGCCCAGACCGAGTGGATCCAAAAAAGACGCCATTACCCCCTCATCCCAAACATCCAATACGGTCATTAACGTGAGTTGCTCAATGCTCCGAACATACTCGATATGCTCAATGTATCGCGCCAGTTACCTCAAGAAGGTAGTTCTCCCTGCCTTGGAGGAGGAGAACTTCATCAAGAAGGTCCATACCGTCCGTGAAATGACCAAAGAGGAGCACGCGGTGTCTAAGAAGGCCATGTCCAAAGTTGCACGTAAAGCGGCGGCGGAGGGAATGATGCACGAATGGCTTTGGCAGCGCAAGGGAGCCATGCCAGTACAAAAGCCCCAACCTCCGAAAGTCCTCGATGCGAAGGAGATCGTGTACGGACAAGATATCTCACATCTCAACAAGCGGCGGCAGCGGTCAAGGCGGGAAACGTATGCGAGAGAGCTGGAGTGGGTCAACGAGCTCGAGAAAGCGAAGATAGCGGGTGCACGTCGGAGTGCAAAGGTCGCACAGTGATTCTTTGCGTCTACTACTATATCTCTTGAATCTCGTTCTTCATGCCTTCTACTCGGATATTATTAACACGAGCCTGGAAGGTCTTGAACACACCGCGCAAATCGGTGCAACAATGAGCGAGATAATCACACAAAACGCGTTCCTATGTCGTGTATCGGTGCTAATGACTTCTATGCAGACACCTCCGTCACCGTCGCGGAACCTGGCGATGGAGTAGTGGGCGTAGTTTCTGGGTACACGAGCATATTACCCAGCCGTGGAGGAGCAGTCCTGTCAATAAACTCCATTATGCACGGCAATTTGTCGGATGCTTGACGAAGTGCTACACGAGGTTCAGGTCAGCTCAGGTGAATGAGAGAGTGAATGCGACTCGCCATCCTTTGCCACCTCTCGACGTATAGGAACACCGCCTATTTCAAAGAGCACTCGTCCAGGCTGCACTCTGTGATACGAAACATCGGTCAGAGTTTCGTACGCCGGAAGACACCGTCGTACCGCGTTGCCCAGAACTCGAACGATCCCTTTCCCTTTCCCATACGGGTTTCGTTTCCCTAACGAGCCAGTCACGTACCGTATAATAGTAGGAAGTGGTATACGCACCTTCACACAAACCGGAATATCCGGGAAGACCCTCATGTACACCTTTGCACCCTTGAGCGGTTTCAGCTTCCTCTTCAGCACATCCTCGGCAGCAAGGAGCTGCTTGGCCGAGATGCGTTTGCCATCTCCCTTTATTCTGATACCCCATTCTCCAATAGACAGCGTAGTACCTTTTGTAGATCCTCCGGTGGGCAATGTCCAGTGACCCTTATGCCGGCGGATGTACCGGACGTTCTGGGGGGCAAGTTGCGTGCGGAACCTTGCGAAGTTGAGTCCGAAAAGCGGGCTTGGTGCCGCAATTCGTTGCGGCCGTGTTGGAGGCACTGCTGTGCGACATGACGATAGTATCGAGCGGGCAAAGGAGAGCATCGTTGAAGATGAGGATGGACGACTGGTCAATACTCGTCTCGGAGCCCGAGAAGCGCGCCGGGCGCTGAGCGTCTACGTCGTTGGTATTGGACTTAACAAAGGCTAATGATCGCTTTGTAGTCCACTCTATCGGAGTTTGAACGAAGGATAACAACTCAGTTACCCACCTTACGAAGTTGCTCTTACCTCTCACGACCGCATTCTAGTGACCTCACTCCTCGCAGATATTCCAGTCATGAGCGACCGGAAACGTGGGTTTGAAGGAAATGGCGACACAAGTGCTGCAAAGAGGCTAAAGAGGTCTGTGTTTTAACCCATTACTATCGAGACAAGTTGCTGATGAGTTCTTTCCAGCGATGCTGTGAGTCCTATCCTCCTACTTCTCTCTCAAGGTGAATATGCCGTTTACGAAGTGTTTGTTCCATGTCTATAACCTGTTTGTGCCGCTAGACAACGTCCAATGCATCCGCTCCCTCCTCAGCCGTAAGTACGTGTTCTTCGCGCGGTGCCCGGTACTCATGTTGGACGTGCAGGCAACTGCGGACCTCATCGCGCAGAAACGCGCGGAGATTGCAGCCAAGGTTGCAGCAATGAAGAAGAATGTGCCCACGGCGTCCTCGATGTCGCTCCCTACGTCGGTCGTCCCGACTCCCAGCCCTGTCAGCACGCCGGCAACTGCGTCGAGGCAACAGTCCGCTACTCCCGATTCGACGGAGGAGCTTTCTAGGCGGGTAGCAGAGGCGAAGAGACGAGTTGCAGAAGCTCAAAACAAGCTGGCGGTCAAAGATAATCCGTATATGGTGCGTCGTGACCATGATCATCAGTACCCTTTGCTTGTGTTTATTAGCATTATTATAGGTCCTTGCACAAAGTGGGAAGAAGAAACAGCCTGTAGTAGAGCCTGCACAACAGGGTGCAGGTCTGAAGATGGCTGCTCACCCGTTATTGCTGGACAATACCCCCATTCTTCAGCAATCGAAGAAAGACCGATACAAACCCATGCAACCTAAGTTTGCTTCAATTAAGGTCAGCTATTATGATATGATCAAGTGTAGACAGAGTTCTCATCGGATTTAGGCTAATGCGCGGAATGCGCCGACGCCGCCACCCGCACCCACACCTGTCATCCCGGTAGAGGTGAAGTCGAACCCGTATGCTTCGGGTAGTGCGACGCCCGACAGTGGCTTTGAAGGCGCGCCCAAAGAGCGCGTCGGTCGACAATTCCGCTTCAATCCTAAGGGCAAATATGTGCAGATCGGCAACCAAATCCGTCAGGAAGCCCAACTGGAACAACTGAAACAGAGGATTGCAGAAAGCGCGAAGAAGGCGGGTTTGGATAGCGAGTTTGAAACTCTAGAGAAGAACATCCGAGTAAGTTCGCTGAAAAACTCTGGTATTGCATTGACTTGCTAACATCGTCTTACCTTCAGAGAGAGCCCCCGCCCGAAGCTGAGTGGTGGGATGCAGCATTGTTGCCAAACAAGAGATACAGCGATCTACAGTATGGCGTTGAGAACATGAACATCCGTAACAACGGCTCTCCCATTACGATCTATATACAGCACCCTATCCCTATACCAGCTCCTGGTGACAAGAACAAAGCTACGTCGCAGCCACTCAAGTTGACGAAGAAGGTTAGTCTTTCATGGACTATGATGAAACAGCTAATGAACAACATCTTTCATTTCTCCAGGAACAAAAGAAGCTGCGTAAACAACGCCGTCAGGCAGATCTACAGGACAAAAGAGACCGCATCCGTATGGGTCTTATCCCACCGGATGCTCCGAAGGGTGCGCGCGTCTCATCTCCGATGTCACCTTTTTTGATAATTTCAATATAGTCCGACTGGCGAACCTTATGAAGGTCTTGACCTCCGATGCTGTACAAGATCCTACCCGTGTCGAGGCTCGTGTCAGGCGCGAAGTCGCGATGCGTAAACACCAGCACGAGAAGATGAACGCCGAACGGAAGCTGACTGACGAGCAAAAGAAGGAGAAAGTCGAGAATAAGAAGCTCGAGCAGGAGAAGAAAGGCATCTTCGGGGCGGTGTTCAAGTAAGTTCGGGTGCCCTGGCTCGAAATACAAGTCTGCTAACTGCTGTACTAGGATCAAAACGTTGTCGGACCCTGCCCACCGCTTCAAGGTCCGTAAGAACGCTGAACAGCGGAACCTTACAGGCGTTTGCATCTTCAATCCGACCTTTAGCATGGTATATGTTGAGGGAGCGCACAAGTTCATACGTCAGTACAAGCGGCTCATGCTCGATCGGATTGCTTGGACCGAGGCCGCTCGCGAACGCGGCGGGTCTGACGTCGAGATTGACGAAGGCGAGGAAGGGGAGAACGGCACCGAAGATAAGGGCAAGGGCAAGGCTATCACCCAAGACGAAGACGGTGGCACTGTTTCCTTGGACGACAACCATTGCTGGCTTGTCTGGGAGGGTCAGCTGCGCGACAGGGTTTTCAGTAACTTTAAGCCGAAGAGCTGTCCCACAGACGGCGCGGCGAAAGAGGTGCTCGGTGAGAAGCTGGCGGGCTATTGGGATCAGGCTAAGAACTGGAAACCGGAGGAAGAAGAGTTGTTCTGAGTGGTGCCAGTACGTTATTCCCTCGCATCGCTAACGACTATGCCAACATAGCAAAGTCTGTGTAGACCATGTACACTAAAGATCCTTCCCGTGTGCTATTCAGAGGTTGCCCATTTTGCGCTTGATACATATTGGTGCCCACAGCTTCGATCCGCAGCCGCATTTTCCAGTGGTACGATGTATACTCTGTGGTCGTGCTATACAAACCCATGTGGACTAATACTAATACCTTATCCACTTAGTAGCATATACGGAGATTGTTCAGATGCTAAGTTACCTTCGGCCTAGTCAATCTATGCTTACATTGGCATGGTACGTCCCCTACACCGAATATATCAGTCATGGAAAGCTGATGCAACTGTCTATTACACCTTGCACCAACCATGTCTCAGACTTAGGAGCGCTTGGATTCTACAAAGTGTGCTCTAAGCGCATCCGTCGCGCTGTCTTATTCAGGGACGAGATTCTTGCTTTGCAACATCGTAACAATGTCCTTGGTGGTCTCCTCGATGCTCCTGCACTTGAGACCAAGCAGATTTTCCGCTTTCGAGTGGTCGTACCGGCAGATATGCGTCGTGGTAGCGTGGTCGTAGGTTGTGTCACCTTCTGGGAACCGTTTGTCAAGGCCGTGCGCAGAGTTGACTAACGTAGGAGCAAACAAGTTTCAGGTAAGCACATATCCACCTGTGTCAGAGCAAGCTGAAACGTACCCCAGTCCTGCCACTTCCACGGACCCGCCGCGACGATTATGCGGTTGTTTCCCGCAGCTTCCTGGCTTATGGCGAGGACATGTGCGAGGGCAAAATCGCGCGCATCGAGCCACTCGTGTCTACAGGCGAGGGTGGCAAGTTGTTTGTATCAGCGGCAAGTCGTGGGGGCTGCAAAGTGGACCTACCCTTCAACCGTATCATTCGCAGCCATTACCCTCATCAACCACAGCTTCATCGACGCGCTGAGACCATCTATACTGTTCGGTGCCTCGATGGGAGGACCAAAAATATGCGGTCCGCACAGCGTGACGATCTCGTACCCAAGCTGTCCCTTGTGGCTTTCGACGAACTCCCACGCGGCGCGTTCGGCGAGGATCTTGCTCGCGCGGTACTTGGCGAGCTGCGAGGCGTTGCGTCCCTTCTCCTTGACCTCCAGAACGGGACCTTCCGCCCAGTCGTCCGAGGTGTACGTGCGCACTTCCTTCTCGGGCGTCTCGCGCACGGTGCCGCAGGACGACGTAATGGCGATGCGCTTGACGCTTGGACCGTGCTCGAGTGCGCTTTTGAGGAGGCCGACGGTGCCTGCGACGGCGGGTCCGATGTACTCTTGCGGGTCGTCGCCGTCTAAATGACACGGGGAGGCGAGGTGGGCGATGGCATCGATGCCTTTGACTGCTTCATCGAAAACACCTTCCTGGTAAAGATAATCAGTGTATTCGTGATGTTATGAGAGTTGGTGGCTGTGCACGACATACCTTAGCAATGTCGTCGATTACGATGACCTCCAGTCGGTCGCTGTATTTCGAGAACGTCTGGCGCAGTGCAACCGCCTTAGCTTCGGAGCGGACAGTACCTCTAACAGAGTATCCTTGCTCAAGGAGAGTATTCACGGTCCAAGCTGCGATATAGCCGTTGGCACCAGTGACCAGAACTTTCCCTGACTTGACGGCGGGCATGCTTGTGCTGTTTTGGACCTAGGACTGGGGCAGTAGGTTAGATGAAAGTCTGGCTTGAATGCGAGGTCTATGCTCACCTTTTATACTGCATACGACGCAGTCTAGCCGCAGACATACTCGACTTCGGCGCCGTTGGGTGATCCAACGTTCAGCAGTTCCCCGAAATGCCGGGGAGTATGCGTCAGTGGTCTTCGAACGGCTGCCAGATGTGCTATTGAAGAGTCGCGCTGACCGAACGCTGCTTATCTGACTGGTTCCGGGTCGAGGGTATATCGTGTGTATCCTGTCCATGAGGCAAGATATCATAGTGCTCTCCCTGAGTGTGCCAGGTCCGAGTCGGACTCGTCGCAGAATCAGCCGCGCGAGTTTTCTGGAGGATTGCTGATTAGAAGACACATCAGAAGGAGCCTCAGCTATTTGAGAGCCATACAGACAAGACGGTAGGTTTACACATCTGCCGGCCTATGTCAGGCACTGCCACAACTTCTCAGCTACAGGAGACTGCAGTAGCACATTCCTGCATGTGAAAGAGTGTGAACGAGTGTCGTTCTTAAAGCTCATTATGTAACTTCACATACCCATCGCGGCTGACTAGCCACCAGCTCGCCGATCAACCGATCGTGACAATTTACAAACGAGAACCCGCATTGAAAAAAAAGAATTTCGAAAAATCACACTCCCTGGCGGGGAGTCGAACCCCGCTTTCGCGCGATCAATTCTCTCTATTGACAGGCGCGTGTACTAACCGATATACTACCAGGGACTTATCAATACAGAAAACATAAACACTAAGACGTACAGTCATATAACGGTCATGTGATAGCGTATCAAAGCGCGTCGCGTCGCGCGACTCGCGTCAAGGCAATTCACGACGCGCGTTCGCTGTTGTTTTCACATGTCAACAGCGACACTGATTCAGTTCAGGTTGCGAAGGAGACTTCACAGCAACTTAAGATTTGTTCCCTGTTCACAAAAGATGTTCACGACTCACACATAATAGCAGTATAAAGTGTTCATAGTGTCATATTGCGATGCATGGCATAGAACTAATGGTGATGCCTAATTTGCCTATTTACTCTGCGACTAGTCCCTAATATACGAAAGTAAAACGGATATCAAACGCTAAGGTAGTGAGGGTATCAAGACTACTGTGCTACTGCTGATGCTACACGGGGATGGAATACAATGCTTTTTGATGTTGGCGGGTACAATGCGTGACATGGGATGCGATGCGATGGTTGTAATGCTTTTGGGATACAGATGATGGATGCGATGATGAGTCCGTGCCGTCGATGGTCGTCAAAGGGGATTAAAAAGAATATGAAGAATAAGAATAAGAATAAGGCGCGGGCGTGAACGAAGACGCAGGCACAATTGAGCCTGCCTGGCAACATGGGATCGTGGTGGCGTTGCAAGAGGAATAGCAGTATGCTGCGACGGGTACTCGGGGCAGTGATGTCGTCGGATGTGACGACCGTGGCGGTGTGTGGGGCAGATGTTGGAACGCGGGGAAGTGACGGGCGCGATGCGCCGCGCTCACGGAAGGGGCCGTACGTGCAGCACAGCGGTGCCGTTCGCCCGCATCTCGAGCCCGGCAAACATGAGTGACCCCATCAAGAGATCGACTCTGCGTACTCCGCGCCGCTCCTCGTCAGCCCTGCCCTCCCTCAGCAGCTCGCATCGCTTGTAGAATGCCTTGTCGATGCTCTTCTTGATGTGGGGGACGCCTTGGGAGAGGCGGTTGTACTCGTCGATCGACACCTGCCGGCGTAGCTGGGTGAAGAGCTCGAAGAGGACGTCTCCGACTGTCACGAATGGCTGACCGAAGTTCGCGCTTGGCGTGACGACGACCTCAAATGGGAGCAGCGCGCAGGTGATGTTAAGTCGCGCGGTGGATGGCGAGGTCGCGGGGAGCACGAGGGTTGCGGGCGGGATGGGGTAGCCCGGCTGGGACTTCAAGGACGACGTCTGCGGCTGGAGCTGGTTTGGGTGAGCCGCGATGTTCCACACGTATGGCTGTGAGTTTGTGTGGGCGAATGCCGCGACGGCCAGTAATGGGTGTGCAGCTATGGACGGGGACGACGTGCCGGACGCCGGGGATAGGTATGGCTTTGCGGCGAAGTGCTCTGGGTAGGCGCCATATTGGAATTGTGGGTACTGTCCGTGCACCTGAGGCAGAGAGAATGTGTGCGTCTCTGGCGTAATGGGCCCTTGTGACGACGTCGCCGAGGTTGCAGATAGTGCTGGCGAGGGTGTGCGAGGGACTTCATCCTCCCAGTGAACGCGCTTGGCAGCGGGCATGGTGCTGAAGAAGTACTGTTGCGGAGGGTAGTGGTAGTGGAAGTGATACTCGATGGGACTTGGCTGCTGCTGTGGCGGCTGTAGCGGGTCCGGATATGTAGTAGGTGCGGTTGCGTAGTACGCTTGTGAGGTCGCGGGGTCTGTTGTTGTGAAGAGAGCGGAAGGGGGAACGAAAGGCGGGCTGTTATATGGGTATTCGGCCATGGTGATGTTACCAAAACGGGACTATCACACCAAGCTCTGGCGGGGGTGGCTGCGCACCGACTGAATCTGCGCGGAGGCACAGCTCCGGGTCCTAGGATTCGAGAGGCACAGGCGATGACAGCCGCCCAGTGAGGAATGCGGATAATGTCAATGTTTGGAAACGTGACACCGACTCAGCAATAGAGGACCCAGCACGGCACCGTTGTGACTCCGCAGATGGCGGACACGGTTCAACTGATTCAGTTCTTCAGAGCCTGCCTGGGTCCCGCAAGCTAGTCGGTAAGAAGTAGGCGGTGCCCCCAAATACAGGTTTTGATGGAAGACTCGAGGGAGAGTTTCTCCGCGAATAGTTTAGAGCGGGCTGGAAGGAATGTAAGTGTCGGCACAGAATTGTCGTGCACGAGTGGGTCCTCTGAACGCAAAACTTGATGGCTGGAAAGAGATGCACAGCGACGGGACCCTGCAACAAACGCTGGGCGCCAAACATTTCTTGTTTTGGACGTATCACTGATGGGCGCCGGACCGATCCTAGGGCGCTTGGGTTTTCTTTACGTTGTTTGCAACTGGCGGTGTGCTCCCTTCCACAATGCGGTCCTCTTCGACATAGCACACATGCCCAACTTATCCATTATCAAATGTTCTTCCCGATATCTGCCTTCTAGCCCTCTCTTGTAGTCCGGTGTGCCTCCATCAGCCATCGTTACTCGAGGACGCGTAGTCCTTCGTGACTGACGCGCAAATCAAAGTTTGCGTTACACCATATCCCGTTCACACGAGTCGTATCTCCCTGTCTCCCGACCAAGAGATGGGACAAGTTCAATGTAGTGTGAGCGGCGGTGTGTGAGATGATACGAAGGCAACAGTAGTATGTCTGTCGGCCTCTACAGAGACTGATCGCCCACCCAATGATATCATTCCGTTGCAGGTTTGGGATGCACGAGGCCCCTTGCCCACCGCGAGCGTGGCCTCCACTCGCAGCAGCATGCTCCTCACTACTTCCATGCATGCCGCGAAGCTGTGTGGGTAAGCGTCGTTGTGTTTAGAAATTTCTCCTGCTTCTCATGCACTGCGCTCTACAGCTTTCTATCGGCTAACCGAATGAGCATCATCCTTGCAATCCCGACCGATATGGTTGATCTGACCGCTGCTGTATCAAACTTTGTTCATCTCATATCCCACCTCGTCACTGATGACATTCCTCGCTGATCCCCCCGTTGGTAACCCCGAGACAAAGTGCCCGAATGCTAGCTGTCGCCATCTGGATCGCATTGCGGTATGCTGTCTGTTTGCTGAAAGTTTTTGCCGTCCTACTTGGGATGCGACGATGCAGTCCGTATGTCAAGATGATTGGCAACGCCTCTAGCGGCCCTTGTCATTTTGGTTGCATCAAATAAGCGGTGAGACCCCTTTTACTTGCGCCCGTACGTCCTCTGAACTGCCCAAATCTGTAGCACAGCGAAGACACCCCGTTACACCAGGCACGACATGCCATTGATGCGCCAGTACAAAAACGATACTGCGCCCCGGCGTTCTACGTTGGCACCGCGTCCCCCCGCCCATCTGTCCTTTTCGGTGTTATCCTTTGCGCATGACCCATGGAAACCTTGTCGCCGACAAGTTGGTTTGCTAGGTCAGCAATACAAAGAGACCTCAGCCATTGAATACGCTTCGGCCGCTGAAAGCAGGTACCGCGGCCATCAGTGCCATCGAACGAATAGGCCCACTGCTCGAGTTCGTAGTAGCAGGGAAAATCAATGTGGCTTATCGAGACGATATCTCGCTTACTGTTCATGGTCAGTGTGGATCATCTCCAGAGACTCGGGGCTGACATACCCGCTCGAAGCACAAATATGCCAGAATCTGTTGACTGTGCACACAGTCCAGGCTATCTTCGTTACACGTCGCAAGTCGGTCGCGCAGTCGGGCTCCCCGCAGACATTGGTACGCAGTCTATCGCGGCTCATAGCATGCAAGCGCGATATAGCGGGGTACCCTTTCACGGTCACGCCGCTCCGAATCAGGCCCCCTCCGGTTCGACGATCAGATAGTGTCGCTGGCTGCGGTCGATGCCAGCTGCTACGGCCTACGCGAGCTCGACTCCGATAAACCAGGGCTCTAATGCTTCGCGGCGGACCTCTGCGCCGCGCGCGGGAAGGCGGGGAAACCGATGCGCACACAAGAAACGTTTTCGGAGGAAACACTGCGGACAAGCGAGTTACATGTCAACGTCTACGTCCGGGCCGCAGTTGCAGGCGTCCGAATGCAACCTGGGCTCCTAGTATCCTTGGAACCTTCCAGCACAGAATTCAACGTTGCGGCACATTCCCCCTGTTCTCTTGGAGCAAAATTTCTCAATAGCGTTTAGGCATGTATGCTGTCCAGTAATTTCAAACAAAATATGCTTCTGACCTTCCTCAACTCTGTGGTTAGGCCGGCGGGACGATGTCCTGTGCTCAGGGTCCTATATTTCTTACTGACACGGAAGACTTGACGCTCATGAGCGCTCCGACACAGCCAAAGTCGAACTGGTGCGGTGTGTCTGTTGATGCCCCGCTCACGGTTGGTCCGCTGCTCATTCGCTCTATTTCTGTCTTTTGCCTCTGACTTTATCGATGGGACCCTAATACAGCTTTCTGCTCATTTTGGCAAGGACGTTCTGGAATATCAGGATTGTGACACACTGCGTACGTGGCTTGTGTCGGAGAGCCCGATCGAAGAACACAGGACCGTAGAGCTGTGTCACGTCGGCTTGAATTGTGAAAGTCTGTGCTCGCGGTTGGTAAGCTATATCCCACATACATCCCGACGCTCGATCTGAGCTGACTGTGAAAAACTGCAGACCGCGCCCGAGTACTCGTGTCACATTTTGGTCGTTCTACCGAGCATACCGTCAGATGGACCCAGCACAAGAGGCGTTCTCGTTTCGTCTTGCTCTCTGCTATTGCCAGTCTATTCCAGGCGTCCATTTTTACGAAGTGACAGGCACCCGCCTCTGGAAATATTCGATCAGTGATACTGCCATATCTGGCCGGTCTGACTCTGCGGAGCCAGCGGGACTCAGAGACAATCATGCGCATCGGCTGCGAGCTGATCTTCGCTCGACTATGCCCAATGCCTGCGCCTCGCCATGACTGGACTTGCTATGCTAGCTGCACATGACTGCCCACTCTTCCCACGGCTCCCGCGGTACTTCCCAAAATGTCCCTCTTCGCGTTATCAAGTGCGCCCAACACGTCGGGGTTCTCGCACGATGACTCTCGCAAGGGGGGCGGATCCTTGATAGGTGCCGCACGTTTGTGCGTGCTCTGCGGAGTCATGGGTCGTCGTAGCGGAGTGGCACACCGAATGCTGGCCAGTGCATCCCGTGCTTCCTCACTGATACAAAGACCGACTCTCACTCGCTCGTCACATCTTCACATCTCGAGTGGCGTCGAGATCGAGGCCCGTGCGCGCCGACTCTCGGTCGGCACCCCGTTCGAAGTCGCGCGCAGCCGCTCATGTGAAGGGTGGCGCAATACACACCCGCCCGACGACGCCCGCGGGCGCGCTCTGGTGATCGTAGGTTCCATAGAACTCGTCTGCCGGGTCTTTCACGCCGGGACTATACTGGACCTGGACGCTAGTGTGCAAGATCGAAATACTGGTGGATTCTCTTCATATCGCCCAGGGACGGTGCGATCCAATTCAGCACGGCATATCGCGCTGTATCTGGATCTTGTGATCGTCTCTGTGTACATGCAGATGCAATGACTTCACTCCGACCTGTTCGCGGTGAGCGAAAAACTTTGTCAACTGAACTTGTAGGACACGGCCCGCCGCTTGCACTGATCGGTGCGGATAGCTTGCGCCTTGAGGCATATCGCAGGCCACGTTCCTGCGACTGCAATGCGCGCAGCATTGGTCACGGTCCGCGATGCTATACTTTCACATTCAGTACGTTTGTCCTCGAGGTTAGTGTGCTGTTCTGGTTGATCAACAGGACGGTGGAAAGGTCTATGATGCCGCGTGTCTTCTCACGAGGCGGTCTACGCATCGCAGCGTCTACGACGCTTTGGAGTTAAGATCAGTTCAGTAGCGGACACTGTTTGGCTGACTTTTGCTGTGCCAAGGGTAGAAGCGAGTTCGAAGCTGTGGCGTATATTTCTAGCTATCTTCTGATGGAACGTGCTCGCGGTGCACTAGTAGCTGTTCCCGTATGACGTTCCGCGCTATCACAGTCGTACACATTGTACGATGAAATCAAGATTATCATCTGCAACTGCGGCCGAGGCCGCCTCTACGACTAGAAGGACGAGGTCCAATCAACCTAATGGCAGCAGTGTGGCATTAGATATCGAACTGCGAACTGTGAATTCAGGAATTCAGGAAGGCGGGGCTGTCAGAAGCTGTTACGGAAAATTGATCGCGTCTGCCGGTGCATCCAGCGCCTTCCCAGGTGAGTACTGCCTTGCTAGAACAGACTGAAAGACAGACGTCCAAGATACACCTTACATAGTTTCCATGTCCCTGAAAGATGAACAGGTACATGTCTGTGTCATTTATCACCGCCATTTATTGATGGATTCGAAGAAGTATCTGCATGGGTGTTCGTCAATTTTCTGGGAGCACTGCATGTATAGAAAAGTACGCTTCACGTGTTCATTGTGTGGACGTGACCCCAGATGTTCGTACTATCTCGTGAAAGTGGTAACAGTGCGGTGTTGTCCTCTGGCGGAAGAGATCCTTCCGTTTCAGACGGAAAGAACTTCGTCCATGATAGACGTATCGAAGGGGCCCGACCCAGTATTGCACAATACTTTAGACAATGCGACTACGCCATCTTTTGTTGAGAAATCTTCTTCGTATCAAGGCAATGTGCCTAGATGTAGTTTGTCAGTTGTAAGAACACCAACAAGGAATTCAAGTACATGGAATCAAATGTCCGGCGAAAAATCAGCCATCGGTGGTGGGTAGGTGTGTAAGCTTCGTGATATTAATATGGAGGTCACTATGCTTGGAAAGACTTCATGATTTAGGAAGCCAGATGGCAGTCAAGTCGTCAACGAGCCGTGTGTAGGCAGTGTGTTGGCATATGACACGGTGGAGAGCCGGTGAAACTCGCGCATAAAGCGTTAAAGGAGACGTTGGGTCCGACAAGATGCCGCAAAGTAGCCTGTTAGATTGTCTTAACATCGAAGAGGAGAACCTGAGAGTGGAGAGTCCGAAGTAGAAATGTTATTAGAGCGAAGAAATAAGACATTGAGCAAATGATCTTACAGCGCTGATCACACGTCCAGTATCACCTAGAGTGAGCATGCATGGCAGGCATAGCAGGCACAAGCTACTCTGATAATGAAACACGGTTAGGCTGGGCTTGAACCTCGCTGTTTCCTTTTTCAAAAATCTGCGTAACCCACTGGCCCACAATCTGTTTTCACAGACAGCGGGCAGGATCTGTTCATAATGAGTTTCAGATGACGCTATGGTAGTACATAGACTATACGTACGCTTGAAATTAGCCAATTAGGTGGCAATGGTGGTACAAGGAGAGCTTGTGCCTTGTCGGCCCAGTCGTCGCGGTTGACAGCGGTTGCACGGCCCGGACCCGGCGCCGGCCGGAAACCGTCAGGTCGCGCGGTGTCTCGCTCTGCCGTGGCACAAGTTCTGACTTTTCTAGCACAACAACCGTCTTATGCCCAGTGTTCAACCTCGTCCCTCGAGAGAACGTTCAATATTCTTTGCTTCGACATTGGCGAACGCTCAGCTCATTCAAAGCTGTACGATCGAGGATTTCTGCACGAAGCTGCTACTTATGAAGTTACTGCTTGAACAACATCATATTGTTCACGGGGCTCTATCAGAAGTCTTCTAACTGAAGGCTGTGCAAAAATGGTCTCGTCCGTGAGTAAGATGGTGCAATTTTGTAAAGAAAGGCTAACAGCATCGTCAGCAGCAAAATCCCTCCTAACGGTGACCTAGATTCTGAAAAGAAGCCTCAATATAGCGTACACACAAGCCGCATACGTATACCCATGGGCCTGACGTATCTATTCACAACAAGATAGTCACGCTGCGTTGCCGACTCGCGCGCATTTTAGCCGAGTCTTAGCTTGCGGAGAGACCTGGAAGGGACTTATCGCGGTTCTGAGGACAAAGGGTGCGCCTGTGCCTTACCTCGAGGCACCCGCCGCGATCTTATTACATCTTCACCGTAGACTTATGCCAAGTTTGAAGACTTATAAAGCGCACATTGCCAGTCTTACGCGTTCTCTGCGCTATGACAGCTACTGTTGCACAAGCTACCATCGTCCTGTGACCTGCGGAGCCGAGCTTTCTGCGTTCTCGCATCACTTTGAACGCTTGAACTGCCGGAAGAAAGCTGCGTATACTCTTGCACTTCATAATGGGCCGTCTCGAACTTCGGAAAAATCTTATACGTTGGCATAACTCGTCTCTTGTATGTGCCGTACCATCGCATATTCGTATCACTCAATCTAACCTTCCCTGCACGCTGTCAGTGCTGACCGGCATGAAACCGAAGTCTATCCGGCGGCTCAAGACGCGTATATATGCTACGCAGCTGAGCCAACAGTCGGTGCAGCGTGAGCTCAGTATTCAAAATGCTCGGTACTTGGAGTCTGCTGCTACTTTTCGTCTCTCTTGCGGTGAAGGCGGACCTGGACGTCTATACCGATGACGTTCTCCCCAGTCCGTGGCAAGACTGGAGCTGGGGTAGCACCATCAACTACGATGCCACAGACCTCGCGGAAGGTTCAAGTAGCATTTCGGTAACTTCGACTGCTTATTCTGCTTTGTCGCTGTACAACCCAACCCCCTTCCCGAATTATGCGGGCCTCGCATTTGACATCTCGGTAGGTTAGCGTGCTTATCTGCGTTGCAGAGCTGACTATACATTCCTATCCAGGGTGACCAACCGGACCTGACTATTACACTCCAAGACGCTACCGACAATACACAATCTTCGTCTGTGGCCTTGTCTGTACTAAGCAATTCCGTAACATCGAACAACTTCACGCATATCCTGCTCAACTTCAATGATGTCCCTCCGACCGGTGTCCCCATCGTAAGTTCACGCTTTAACACAAATATGGCTGGTGACCAAATAATTTAAGGGTAATGGGACTTGGGACCGTTTAACCTTCCAAGCTGGCGGGAACGGAGCGACAGTAAGTGATGAAGCGTTGCTCTGGAAAACGATACTAACTGCCTTTCTAGTACCACATTGATAACATCGTGTTGCTCAGTGTAAGCTCCGAAATTGCATTATTGAAAAGCAATCGTTCTCCCTAAAACCGCATATCCAGGAAATCACTGTTGTCCCCCAATTCTTGAGTGCGGAACCCATTGCAAACAACCTGGTTGCGGTCACTTCTTCCGGCGACGTGGACTTTTCAACGGTTAAGGTCCTTCTTAACGGGAAGGTCAGTGTATAGGATGGTCGTAACGTACGGTTTACTGAGTTATTAACTCTAGAACATTGCAATCAAGAGCAACGTGACCACCCATCCCGCAGGCGCGACGTCTAAGACCATTACCTACCTTACTCTAGCGTCGTCGCTAGCACCTGGAAATCTGAATATCACGGCGGGCAACTCAACTTTTGGTTTTGTCTTACCAGCGAAAACAAATTCGAAGTCAGCAACCGTCCCGTTGGTTCACGATGTTTGCTAATTGTTGGTCAACCTATAGTGTCAACCAATCTAACGTTCACCCCATTTCTGATCTCATTTATGGTATCAACTTCCCAACAAGTGCAGCATACATTGAAGACCTCGGTGTAACGGTTTCTCGATGGGGAGGAAATGCTGTCACCGCCTATAATCCCTTCGGAGACTTCACCAACGCCGGTAACGACTGGTACTTCGAAAACCGCGCGGCCGATGCCGGGAACTGCGATGCATGGATTGAATGGATTTCTGCGGCTGGTTCCGACACGTTGGTGGCTGTCCCTGCGTAAGCCGGTTTCAACTTGCTCTATCGGCATCTCATGACAAGCCGTACAGTCTCGACTGGGTTGCCAAAGATACCACATCTTACTCATACCCGAAGTCTGTGTATCCTGGTTAGTATGCTAAGGCCTTGCGGTTACGATATCACTCACAATTTCCTGCGTAGATCAAGAATCATTCGACCCTTACAACGGGGATGCGGGAGACGGATTGTTCCCGAACGGTTCATACGTGACACCTGCACCGGATCAGCGCAACACGTACGCACCCTGGAACACGACCGCTGCGTTCCAGTGGCTGTCCAACTTGGTGCATAAGCCGACCATCGTCACCGTCGACAACGAGATCGAGATTGCGAGTAACACTCACCAGGACATGCACCCCGAGTCAGTCGATCAAGCATCTTCATTCTACCATGATGACTAAAACATGTACTTTTCAGCCCGATCGGATACGACGAAGAACTGGCTCGTGTTCTCAACTTCTCTACCATTGCCAAGCAGGCTATCCCAAGTGTAAAGGTCGCAGCTCCTTCGACAGACTCATGGTGGTACTGTACGTGACTGAGTAGGCCATCACACTAGACATACTCACGTACTATCCTCAGACTGGACCAGTATTATTGGCTGGACAGATACCGCTGCACACAACAACACTGACTTCCTCCCATGGTTCCTGCAACAGATGCACGCTCACGATCACTCTACGGGACAGCGTTTACTCGATTTCCTCGACATCCACTACTACTTCGCGGCTGACACAAGCGCGAACGACGATGCCGCCAAAGCTCTGCGTCTCAGGATGACAAGATCTCTCTGGGATCCCACCTATGTGGATGAATCTTGGATCGGCACTAGTGCACCTCAAAGCCACCAGCCGAACGCGACCATAGTGCAGCTTATTCCCCGCATGCAGAAACTCATCGAACAGAACTACCCTGGTACCAAGCTGTCGATCAGCGAATGGGACTCCACGAATGACGCTGATGTTACTGGTGGTCTGGCAACAGCCGATTCGTTGGGTATCTTCGGAAAATTTGGTGTGGATATGGCGACCTATTGGGAAGACCCTGACGAAAACAGCGCGGCTGCTTTGGCCTTCTGGCTTTTCAGAGGGTGCGTAAATAACCTGTTATTGGCCTTCTAGCTTGCTCATTGTCAGTGATACAGAAACGGCGTGCAGTTCGGCGATCTAAGCCTCGAATTCGACGTTAATGGATTCAACCCTGATCTCATTGGTGTCTACGCCGGTCAATCTTCTATTAACGGCAAGAAATCTGTGGTCATCATCAACAAGGACCCAAGCAACCCAATCGGACTCAGTGTATCTGGGCTCCCCACTGGTACATACGTCCTTCGTCACTTCGGAGGACTTGCCGGTATCGCGAAGTGGCAGGTGAGTTATCGAACGCTTTTGTACCAATTCTGGATTAATCGTTCGCTTTACAGACCACCATCGACCTTACCTCCACTAACTATGTCGTGGTCCCTTCGCACACGGCTGTTTTCCTTCTACAGCAGTAGTCACTGCGAGATTGACGAAATGTTCTTCCATGTAGAAGCTCTCAATTAGGTTTCCGATACTGTCGTTGAAATATGTGCTATAGAAAGCTTGATGGTCGACCCGAATCGACATCTACTACGTCAAAGAGTCGCCAGCACAGAGACTTGGCAGATCATCCTTGTATCTCCTACACCGATGTGCAGCTCGTTTGCAGTTCCTCTCCAAAATATCCGTGATAAGGCCCCCAGAAGCACGCGATAGTAAGCGCCAGATCACCGCCCACATACCAACGAGCAGATGCAGCTTACTCCAGAGAACTCTCAGGCTCGTGAGTGGTTGATCGCTCCCCCGTAGTATGTACTGACAACTCCCTGGTGGAGTCATCAAGACATTGCGGTACCTAACGAGCGCTTCACTGCGCCGATAGTATTTAGGTGACTGTGTTCGAAAATTGAGCACCGTTCGCAAGCTCTACCTCTGTCGTCATGGATTTCGGGCTATTCCCACAGACCGTACTCCGTAACGAGTCCAGCGAGCTCCACGTGGTCAAAAGGTACATAGATAAAAACGCATACGATATATTAGTGAAGCTAACAACACGCGTACCAGTTGGACTGTTGATATAGCCCTTTTGCCAGCGTGCACGGCGGTGATATCCGCCATAATATTCGTGTTGCAAGGCATGTCACTGGTGCTCAAATCTGAAGATAAACACACCGGAAGAGCTATGCATCAAGATGCGGATGACGAAGATGGCACCCAGCGATCGACTCACAAGAGACTTTGGAAATCCTGCGTACAGAGATCTGGGAGCCTGGCAGTGATCCTCTGGAAGCTCAGTAGGATGGGATGCGTTATAGCACTCTTGGTGACACTCATATGTTCAGTGACGCAGCGTCAGTGGGCCGCTGCGAGTATAGCAACGATCTGCGCAATGGTAATGGACTCATCACATAGAGCTTGTTGTATCCCGCTGACAATGCTCTCAACCAGGCTTATGCAACGACACTTTCGTGCTGGAATGTCGTAGCTGGGGTGCGGACTGCCCGCTTAGTGTCGCGACACCTCAATCTCGTAACGTTCGCGATTTTCGCGTCCTACGCGTATCGCGATATCTGGCCATTGATGACATATACTCTACGGCCCATTGATGAGGCCGAAGGGAGCATTTTATGGGTCCAGGTGGCCCTTTCGTGTTTTGTAGGCGTTGTTGAGCCCCTCTTCGAGCCCCGTGCCTACATACCGATTGAACCAGAGGTAACAGTGGCTATCTCATAAACGTTCGAAAGCCAACTCATGACATGCAACAATAGGATACCGAGGCCGTTCCTAGCCCTGAACAAACTGCTTCCGTCGCCTCATTGCTCACGTTCACGTTCACTGATCCAATAATCTGGCTGGGCTACAGGTCGACTCATGTCACAATGGATCAACTGTTCCCTTTGTGCGACTACGATAGGGTGAAATATCTTATTCGCAAAAGCTATCCTGTAAGTCCTACCTCTCGCCGTGCTACATGTTTGTCACGGATATCAGTATTTGGATCCGTTTGCAGGTGCAAAGAAGGAAAACCCTTTTTGGAGTATCGTGAAGGCTTTTAAGGCATCATTCTTTGCTCAAACACTGATTCTTCTGACAATGGTAATTGCCGGGTTTCATAGCCATAATTACCTCCATATGCTGATGAGGTTTGTGTGAAGGGAGCAGCGAAGATTGCCACCCCAGTCGGTACAAAACAGCTCCTGAGGTATGTTCGTTCAAGTCTATTCAATGGTATCGCCGTATGCTCATGCTTTGTTGAAGCTATCTTGAAAGTCATGGAAAAGATGCGATCGTCAAGCCGTGGTTTTGGATAGTGTGGCTCGGAGTCAGCCCGATGCTCAATACTCTCGGCCAGCAGCTGTACATTTTCATATCTGTTGGTCAATATCTTTGTCTCTGAAACCTCTCTAACTCCAAGATATAGTTGCGGCAATTCGTCAGGGTGGAGGGTATCATCACCTCATTGGTCCTTGATCATGCACTCCGAATACGCTTGAAAGCTGAAGTAGAAACCCAAAAGGCTACGCAGACATCAGCGTCTCATTCGGCGGGTGAAGACAGCTCACAGGAGAGCACGGCCAAAGGCAAAGGCAAGGGAGCCTCAAAGAACAAAAACCTGGCCGGAAGGATCACGAACCTCGTAACTAGCGATCTGAGCAGTCTTCAGAGAGCTCGTAACTTCCCACTGTTCCGTGAGTTCCTAATCAAGCTGTTCGCTGCGCCATACATTCATATCCCGTGTCATCAGTCTTTCTTGCGCCTATACAGATAATACTGGCCATGATTTTCCTCTATAATATACTCGGATGGAGGTTCGTCTGCGCTCGGCTCTCAATTCATCGTATGCTCACATACTGCTCACACAGTTCGTTCGTTGGAATGACAGTGATGGTATTATTGATGCCTGTGCCCACATGGGTTGCGAAGCAAATGAATGGTGTCCAGAAAGCCAAAATGAGAGCTGTACGTATGTTTCCCAGTTAGAAGAGGAAAAATGCTAATCTGTTCCATTAAGACTGACTCTCGTGTTCAACGAGTCAGCGAAGGTGAGCGATACTGGTGATACCAATGTGCGGCAGGCATCAATAACTAAGACTCACTTCAGTCATGAACGCTTTGCGCATGATCAAGCTCTTCGGATGGGAACATCGAGTACACGAAAAGATATCTGAGAAGAGAGAGGAAGAGCTAAAGTATATTTGGCGGCGCAAGCTTCTCGGTTTAGGGAACACGACGATTAAGTATGTTGTTGTATAAATTCATCAGAGCGATAGCCGCTAATATCGCAACAGCTATGTTATGCCTCTAGTACACATGGTGGCGACTTATGCTACCTACGTAAGTTGCACATATCCCCTCGCTAAATAGATTTGAATACTGATCGTCAATGACAGACATTGCTGATGAAACAGGAGCTGACAGGTGAGGAAACACTTACCGTCTGCTGATATGAAATTCATTGACGATCTTCGAGCATCTGTTGTGTTTTCCTCAATTACCGGTGCGTTCCGTTGTCAGTGTATGGCAGGAAGTGCTAAGTACCTTCTTCCAGCCTTTGGCATAATGCGGAATGAGATGTTCAGGTCGTTTACTATGATGCCCTCCATGATTCAAGGCTATGTGGCACTAGGGCGTATATTTGACTTTCTTCACAACGTACGTTCTGACATCACCGTGATCGTTGAGCATTCTGATCTCATACGGTGTGTTACATCTAGACCGAATTGCTGGATCAATACGATCATATAGCGGCTGGATCCGTCGAAATTGAGAGCTCTCAAGGTCATGAAGATGACATCGGCTGTGGAAAGGCTCACTTCACCTGGACGAACGAGAGCTCCGAAGGCTCAGAAACTCCCTCCAAGAGGACCTTCCGCCTCCGCGTAGATGATAATCTGTGTTTCAAGAAAGGATCCTTCAACCTTATCTGTGGTCCTACTGGTTCAGGCAAAACCTCGCTGCTCATGGCGCTCTTGCGTGAAATGCATTATATGCCCCTGGGTCCGGATTCGTGGGTTAACTTACCACGGAAGGGCGGCGTTGCCTATGCAGCGCAAGAGTCTTGGATCCAAAATGACACGATCAGGGTGAGCGGCAGTCTCCACGGTACTGCGTTAATTAACGTCTTGATAGAACAACATACTATTTGGCGCACCTTACGACGAGGAACGATACACCAAAGGTATGTTACAAGTTTTCATACGGTATCCTATATTGACATTCTCAGTCATATATCAATGCGGTTTGAAACGTGATATTGACCTGTTCGAGGCTGGCGATGCAACGGAAGTCGGAGAGAAGGGTATAACCCTCAGGTGTGTGCGTCTTAAATTGCCAGCTTCAATGTTTGTGTTGACTCGAGTGAAGTGGTGGACAGAAGGCTCGTATAACACTCGCGAGAGCAGTTTACTCCACCGCAGAAATCCTACTCCTAGATGATGTGAGTCTTCGTGCAGCCCGTGCAGACAATCTTCTGATGTCTATGTATCTAGGTACTAGCTGCCCTGGTTTGTCGAGGCTACTCAACAGATCGATGCACACTGATCAATTTGTAGGACGTACACACGGCGAAATGGGTAGTGAACAAGTGCTTCAAAGGCGACATCGTTAAAGGCCGGACTGTGCTTCTGATCGTACGTAGACCGAGTAGACCCCCACCGTAACAACTAATCATTATCTGCCGACAGACGCATAACGTCGCACTCGCCACGCCCCTTGCTGATTTCGTCATCACCATTGGGCCAGACGGACAGATTGCGAGCCAAGGCACCGTGTCGGACGTCCTAGCACAAGACAGAGGACTTGCAGAGGAGCTGAACCACGCAGAGAAGAAAGACGAAGTGGACGTCGGCGCAGATGCAGAATTGGACACGAAGGACGATGGAGAGGACAAGGCACGGCCCAAGGATGGTAAGCTGGTCATCGCCGAAGAGATCGAGCTCGGGCACGTCACCCGGAAATCCTGTACGTCCTTCTGGCCCTGATTGTTCACGTCGACACTAACATCCGCTCTAGTCATGTTGTTCCTAAGCAATCTCGGTGGGCTGATGTTCTGGGCGTCGTACATCGCCGGCTACGGCGTGTGCGATTTCTTCGACGTGTTGCAGACCTGGTGGTTGGGCTGGTGGGCGCGCCAGTACGCAACGCGTCCGGCTAGCGAGGTGTCCATTGGCTAGTAAGCTCCAAATCGCTCGCTTTCGAGCCTAGACTTGGTACTAATCGGGCGTTGCAGCTATCTGGGGGTGTACAGTTTTTTCATCTTCCTTGTTCTTCTCACCAACGGATTCAGCTACACTGTGTATTCGTTTGCCACAATGCGGGCGTCGCGCGAGATCCACTACCAGCTGGTTTCGTCTCTGCTCGGAAGCACATTTAGGTGAGCATCGGATCAGCTAGAATGAATCTTCACCGGGATGAGCAGGATGTTCGTAGATGGCTAGACGTTACACCGATTTCGCGCGTCATCACACGCTGTACGCAGGATATCCAAGCTGGTATGTACAGACCATCGTTCGAGGATTCTCTTTAACATAACGTCCTTCTCCAGTCGACGGCGAACTGGCCAACGTCTTTAACGGCCTCGGCAAGTGTCCTAATCTCTCTGACTGTCTAAAATTGACCTAATTCTCTACCCTGACACCAGTGGGTATCGCCAGCGGGATGGCCGCACGCCTCATCGCCGTCATCCTCTACACGCCGACGTTCCTTGCGCCCGCGGTCTTCATCGCGGTCTTCGGCGCGTGGCTTGGCCAGATGTACATGAAGTCGCAGTTGTCAATCAAGCGCGAGATGTCGAATGCGAAGGCACCGGTCTTAAGCGTTGTTACGGGTGCGATTTCGGGCTTGGGTGCGTGTTGTGTGCTTTGTAATGTCTGCGAAGGTACTGAGGCGTGAACAGTGTCGATCCGTGCGTACGGCGCGCAGGACGCCTTCCAGAACTTGACAAGGGAACGCATCGACGTATACATACGCGCCGCCCGGACATTCTGGAACCTCAATCGGTGCGCTTCGTCATCGCGAAGCCCGCAAACGCCTGCTTATGCAATTTGTCTTTTCTGTTGTATAGATGGGTTGCCGTACGCATTGACTTGCTAGCCTCGTTGTTCTCCACAGGGCTAGCGTTCTATCTCGTCTATGGATCGGCATCGCCGGACCCGTCTATCGTAGGCTTCGTCCTCTCCATGGCAGGTGCGTTCAGAGGTACCGATGATCAGCTCATTCTCTGTATACTAACCAGAGTGGCATTACAGTGTCTTTCAGCGACCAAATCTTGTACTTCGTGCGGGTCTATAACGAATGGGAGAGTAAGTTTTATTCTCGTCTGACATTAGTAGAAAACCCACCTACTAACACGGTCCTACGAACTGTTATAGTCAGCGGGAATAGCCTGGAGCGCATACAACAGTACATCGACATCGAGCAGGAGCCCGAGCCGAAAGTGGGTGGTACGCCCCCGGCGTACTGGCCCGCGAGCGGGGAGCTGCAGGTGGAGGGTCTGTCGGCGCGGTATTCGCCGGTGCGTGAAGTTCTATAGCATTTGAACTGTGTTGATCATCGGCCGTAACAGGACGGTCCCAAAGTCCTCGAGGATGTCTCGTTCCACGTCAAGGCGGGCGAGCGTGTGGGCATCGGTGCGTTACGTCCTAGTCCTGTGACATAAAATGTACCTGAAACTGAAAACGACTGTTAGTGGGCCGTACGGGTTCGGGAAAGAGCAGCCTCACCCTGGCGCTGCTGCGCTGCATCTACACGGAGGGCACGGTGTACTACGACGGCGTGCCGACACACGCGATCAACCTCGACGCGCTGCGCTCGAACGTGACAATCATCCCGCAGGTGGTGCGTCCCCCCCTCTTTTGCACGATTATCCACACTTTCGCTGATGTTGGATCTATGCTAACATCGGCGTCGACAGCCCGAGCTCCTCGCGGGAACGCTCCGCCAGAACCTCGACATGTTCGGTGAGCACGACGACGCGGCGCTGAACGACGCGCTGCGCGCGGCGGGGCTCTTCTCGCTGCACGAGCGTACCTCCTCCGACGCCCCGAAGGCTTCTACTTCCGCTTCGACAGAGGCAGGGCCCTCGTACGCCGCCGTCGTTGCCGGCGCATCGGTGGGTGAAGGCAGCAGCGACGATATTGTTCACGGCGAGAATGGTACTAGTGCAGCAGAGGAAGGGGAAGGGGAAGCGCGCCTGACGCTCGACACGCTCATCGCGGATGGGGGCGCAAACCTCTCCGTCGGGCAGCGGCAGATCCTCGCGCTCGCGCGGGCGATCGTGCGGCGAAGCAAGCTGTTGATCCTGGACGAGGCGACATCTGCGATCGGTGAGTCTCCCTGACTTATGGATGCATAGGCACTGACGCGCTGACGCACTGAATACTGAACCTGAACCTTGCCAGACTACGACACCGACGCGGTCATCCAGCGGACGCTGCGCACGGAGCTCCCGCGCGACGCGACGGTGCTCACGGTCGCGCACCGCCTGCAGACGATCATGGACTCGGACAAGATCGTGCGTCTCTCCCCTTTGTCTTCCTCTTTCTCCCTGTCTCTCTCCCTCTTCCGAGACTGACGTAATGACGCTGACACGTCCGCGCACAGATGGTCCTCGACGCCGGCCGCCTCGTCGAGTTCGACAGCCCGCGCGCGCTGCTCGCGAAGGAGGGAAGCTTCCTGCGCGCGCTGGTGGACGAGAGCGCGGATCGGGAGGCGTTGTATGGGATGGTTGCGGGCGAGACGGATGGAGAGTAGGCGAGGGTGGGAGGCGAAGCGGATGGGAGGATAGGTGGGGATGCGGTAGGTACGGAGACCGCCAGCGCAGCTAGAAAACAGGGTGTCGTGGGTGTAGGTCGGTATGTGAGGGTAGAAGAGATGGATTATGGCGGCGGGAGGTGTCGTGTGACCGTCGAACGATACACGGGCACGATGACGGCGCAGGACAAGTACCCAGATGATACCCAACTTCATGATCTAAAGCTCGACCGAGCTTTCGCTGCCATTGGGTCGGTGTTCAATGTCCCAGTTCCAAGTTACTTCCATATTGCCTCCGTCCGGCGTCCTAAGGCTCGAACGTGAACCTGTGATAGTACCCGTGGTTATGTTCGTGTTCCCTGAGCTTCCTGGTCATGGGCCTGCACTGTATATACACGATACACGCCACGTCGACGTCCTCGAGTTGGGTGCCGGGATGAAGCCCGGGTATGCAGACCGAATCAGTGGGAAAGCCTGGACGTCGAGGCTCGTGTTATGCTTGCGCAAATTTCGCCAGTAGCGTGACCGCGTCGATAGTCTATTGTGCAGGCGTCCCAGTGCACGAAGGAACGAAGGACGGACGAATGGCGGGATGGGCAGATGGATGGATCCCCGGAAGAACGCCGGACGCAGACTCGGACTCGGGCGATCGATCGTCTGATCCGGGACCGATGGCGGGTGGCGCGCGACCTGGATTCCAGAACCCAGCTGAGAACGATCGTGGATGGTGATTCCGAGTTCCTGGCGGATTGCGATGTGCACAACGGGCCATGGCACAACGGGCAACGGGTTGGCAACGGGCCAAGCTCGCACTGGGCACCGGGGCCGTCGTGTGCACGGTGCACGGATTGTGCGCGCGATCGCACTGGTCCAGCGACAGTCCTAGCATTCATTGCATTCAGTGGGCAGGCCAAAGTGAGTGAGTGATGTGATGTGACGGAAATCTGCACGCATCACTACTCACTACTCTAAGTATCCAACATTCAGTACTCGGTCAGTGCCCAGTCAGGACTATGAATAGCCCACCCTCTTGTTCAAGCTGTCCCGCTTCAATCTTGTATTTGTGCTTGGTAGAGACGCTATAAATAGCCACAGGCTTTTAAACGTACGGGGCCTTCCGAGCTGTTTGTGCCAGATGCCAAGGACGAGGCTGAGCTGGCGGCGGGATGGACGTGGAGGTATTCTTAGACTTGGTTCGTATGTGTGTACGGGACCCGGTCGGTCGGACGGGCGATGGGTGATAGATGAATGGACGATGACAAGGCTATCAGTGAGGTGTTGGGGAGCGAGGACTGTATTGATACTATGGGAGGCTGAGGTGAGACGGGTCAACGCAGAGGCGCATTGTTCGGTGGCGTGTCGTATGTCGTATGTCTGTCGTATGTCGTGTACTGTGCAATGTGTATTGTAAGACACATGAGCGGATGCGGATCTGCGCGCTGCGCTGCGCGGCGAGGTCGTACACGTATTGTGGTATCGTGTCGCAGATATCCAAGTCGGTCGGTTGCATTCAAAGTCTGTCGATGACCTCAGTCAGTGAGCTGAGACGTGCGTGCGCTAGAGTGAGACGAGGTGTCTTTGTTCGCTCGAGTGGCGTACTCAGAGACAGGGGCTCGTCCTTGCCCAAAGATTTGAGACCTCGAGGGCTCGAGGGCGCACATTTGGTATGTGTCGCACTCGCGACATTCTCGTGGCTGAGTACGGGACACAACAAGCGTGCGGCCGGCGGCCCCCAAAGCGAAGGCTAACTGCGAGCGGGATGAGCTGCAGGGCCGAAGCAACCAAAGGGTTCGCGAAGGGGAAGCACAAGGACCCCACCGAGCCTGGAACAGAGGAGGAACAGGTCAATATGTGCGTGCGGGGATTCATATGGCAAGGGCAGGAACGATACAGGCGGGTGCGCGGGTGTCGATTTCCGTCTGGTCCGGAGTCGGGGATGTGCCCGCAGGGAGGCACGCTGCAGCCTGCCCCCTGAGGCGGTCGCGTATAGGCATTGCAGTCTGTCAGACGTTGATCCAGAGGGTGTCACCGCGCTGAGACATTGGAGAATGCTAGTCCATGTCTTTGTGTGTGGCCTAGTCATGGTTCTGCTGAATAACCCGCACCGCGGCTGAATAACGCGCTCGTGTGTCGTGCAGGCTTATTTGCCGATCACGGTCGTGTCTGTGTGGATTTGTCGTGGAGGCAAACGCAAACGCAAACGCATGAACTTTGGCAGGATGCCGGGTGCGTGCTAGTGCGAATGCAGAGGAGGAGACGGAGGGTGATGGGGGCGAGGCGAGGCTGGCGGAACATGTATGATGGCAGGTGCGAAGCGGGGACGGGGTAGATTCCGGGCGAGATAGCGCTCGAGAGGAAAAGAGTCGGAGAGGGTCGACGACGACGGCCGGCGGGGGCGTGACGGGATCGGCGAGGAACACAACACCTGCAACTGGAAAACATAGAAAACATACCAGAATCCTCGAGAGGAATTGGAGCGGGACCGCCCCGGCAGCCAATCAGCGCGCCCGGAGCCGAGGACGTCGGGTTATGGTTAGTGCCAAGCCGATGACGTCGTGTGTCCCGTCGCGTAATCGCGAGGAGGCTCGGAGGAGCCCCCCGCTCCAAATCCAAGTCTTAAGCACTGCGTCGCGTCTGCCCTCTGATTCGCCGTACAGAATAGCTTCCCTCCCAGATACCCCTTCAATCCCCTCCCTCTCGTCGACGACGACGCACTCCGCGACGACGACGACCACTTCACTTGCGCCGGCACACACCATGTCGGCCCTCAAGAAAGCAATACACGTCCTCCGCTCGCCCTCGTCCTCGCCCCGCAGCGACAAGCGCGACCTCACCCCCAGCCCCGTCCGCAGCCCCGACCCTCTCTCCCCCCGCCAGCAGCGCGCGAAGGACGACGGCGAGATCTCTCCAGTTACCAGCAAGCCCAGCCGGGTCGCCTCCATCATCTCCCATGTCCGCTCGCACAGTCTCGGCAGCAGCTCTGCCCACACGCGCACCGACTCATCCGCCCGCCCCTCGACCTCCTCCTCTGCGGCGACCTCTGCCAGCACGAGCGGCACTACGAGCCCCAAGCACGCCGAGGGCCCGACCCAGATCACCCCCTCGCGAGCACAGTTCGGCGAACAGCTCCAGCGCAAGCTCAGCATGACCGAGATGAAGGAAGAGCGCCGCGCAGAACGCGAGGCAAAGGAGGAGGAGCAGTCCGAGCTGCGCCGCAAACGCCACGAGGAGGCCTGGAAGAACGTACGCACTCGAGTCCCAGCTTTGCCCCGACGCCACTGATCAATTGATGCTTTGCTTTGCAGGACCCTCTTCGCGACAACTATGGTGACCTGCCATTGAACCAGTCGCAGCTCCCGCCCTCGAGGCCCCTCATGGGCCTCTCAGTCGACCGGCGCTCGTCGGACGAGCTAGGTCTGAAACTCCTTGCCCCGGCTCCGGGCATGCACGGCCTCGGACCCGCACGAGCTGACTTTATCGAAGCTAAGATGGTCCGTGAAAGCACTAGTGATATGTCAGAGTCGGAAGACGAGATCGACGGAAAACATACTCAGAAGGCGCCGTCCCAATCATCTTCGTCATTCTCTGAGAGCTCGTCGCCCCTGTCGTCGCCGTCCACGGCGGCGACATCCCTGAGCGTCCATGAGCGCGACTTTGCGATCGAGGAATGCATGGGCTCGGTATGTTTCACGTTCGATCCTGCTTTGTCAGCGGCTCATTATGCGCGCATACAGCCCACTCCGACCCACGAAATCAACGGATACAAGATGAACGGCGCGACGCCGAGACCTATGAACGGCAATGGTCAATCCTACTTCTCCTCGAAGTCGAGTGGCGCATCCTCTCCCGCCGACGCGGAACGGATGCAGCTCACGCCGGTGAAGGACATCGAGAAGATGGCGCCGGGGACGCGCGTGGCGTTCCGCGCGCGGGTGCACCACATCCGCGCGCTGGGCTCGCGGATCGTGTTCCTCGTGCTGCGCTCGCAGCTGACGACGGTGCAGGCGGTGCTCGCCGAAGAAGAGGGCAAGGTGAGCGCGAACATGGTGCGCTGGGCGGAGGGCCTCGGGCGCGAGACGATCGTGCGCGTCGTCGGCGTCGTGCTGGAGCCGCCGCGCGAGGCGGGCCAGGAGCAAGTCAAGAGCGCGAGCGTGCATGAGCGCGAGGTCAGGGTGCAGATGGTGAGACTTTGTTCTGGTTTTGACGACGCCGACGTTCCCACGCTGATCCCCGCCATCACAGCTGCACGTGATCGCGAAGCCGACGGTGCACCTGCCGTTCCAGATCGACGACGTCGTGCTCAGTGCGCAGGAAGACCATGCGAAGGACGTCGACGAGGGCAAGCCGTCGAGCGGGCGGACTAGCCGCGGAACACAGCGCGTCGGCGACAAGACGCGGTTGGCCAACCGTGTGCTCGACCTCAGAGTGCGTTTTATTCTAAATCTCATGGGTCATTTGCTCACGCGCTTCACAGTCACCCGCATCGCAGGCGATTTTCCGCATACATGCAGCTGTTTGCTTGCTATACAGGCAAGCGCTGATGGCGAGAGGCTTTGTTGAGATTCAGAGCAGCAAGTTCCAAGGAAGCGGAACGGAGAGCGGTGCAGCGGTAAGTGGCGGGTTTTCTCTCAAATTTCTTTACTACCCATTCTGGTGAAATTTGCCTGTGCAAGTTTTCACGAGATTACAATCCTCCGATCCCGAACGCGTTTACTGACTATGATCCGTCGTATCGTAGGTGTTCAAGGTGGACTACTTCCGCCGCCCTGCATTCCTCGCGCAGAGCCCGCAGCTGGCGAAGCAGATGGCCATTGCGGCTGATATGGAGCGGGTGTTCGAGATTGGCCCAGGTGAGTGTTTGATGCTTGATCTGGTGGTGCGTTGGTTGCGTGGCGCGTTCCTTGCACGTCGAGGTGGCGTCGTGGCGCTATCTTCGTGGTGGAGCGTCGAACGTTGCAAGAACTGGAAACGTCTGGGAGGATACGTCGAATGGCCGACGTCATGGCGCTCATGAACTCTCATTGCCCCGCAAGGGTGCGCTGTCTCCACCACGTCGACGCGCAGACGTAACCCTGCGGATCGCGCCTCACGCTGTGCCGCACGCATTGACTGTGCTGATTGACTGCGGGTGCTGACGTCGGTCTCCTCCCACAGTGTTCCGGGCGGAGAACTCGAACACGCACCGCCACCTGACGGAGTTCACGGGGCTCGATCTCGAGATGGCGTTCGAGACGCACTACCACGAGGTGCTCGACGTGATCGACGAGACGCTCAAGACGATCTTCAAGGGCCTGCAGCAGGGCTACCGCGATGAGGTGCGTTATCTGCGCCTTAACCTCTTCTTCATTATGCATCAGTGCTAATTATACGCTCGTGGACAGATTGAGATTGTCAAGCAGGTGTTCCCGCATGACGATCTCGTCATCCTCGACGAGACCCCACGGCTGACGTTCGCGGAGGGCATCCGCATGCTGCGCGAGAGCGGGTACCGCGACGAGGATGGGAGCGAGCCCAAGGATGACGAGGACCTGAGCACGGCGGCCGAGCGACGGCTCGGGGCGCTCGTCAAGGAGAAGTACGGCGCGGACTATTATATCCTCGGTGAGTGCACAGTTTGACGCATCCGGCTATTTCTGGTCGCGCGTGCGGTGTCGCGAGTGTGTTTGCTGACGATGTTCGGACGGGTGCAGATAAATTCCCGCTTGATGTGCGGCCGTTCTACACGATGCCGGATCCGGAGAACCCTGTACGTGGCTGTTTTTGTGTGCGATTGGTGAGGGTGCTAACCCGGGCTGGGGCGATTAGAAAATGTCGAACTCGTTTGATATCTTCGTGCGAGGCGAGGAGATCCTGAGCGGCGGTCAGCGTATTCATCATGCGCCGATGCTGGAGGAGCGCATGAAAGCGTGCGGTGTCGACCCGGAGACGATGATCGACTACGTGAACGGGTTCCGATGGGGCTGTCCCCCAGTACGTCTCCCCCTTCCGCCTTTCAAACATGAGCCTGATTGCTGACATGCATGTGATTTGCAGCACGCCGGAGGAGGAGTCGGCCTCGAGCGTATTGTGATGCTGTTCCTCAAGCTCGGCGACATCCGCTGGGCGAGCCTGTTCCCGCGCGACCCGAAGAGCTTTGCGATGAACGGGCAGGACCCGGTGGAGGCGTCGATGTCGGCTGCGACGTCGATGATCTTGCACGGGCCCGAGAGCACGACGTTCCAGCCGGGGCACCCGCACGGTGACATGCCTCCTCTTGAGAACGTAAGTGTCTTTGTTCAAAGCCTGCTGTTCTCAAGACTGACGGTGGAATTTAGATTATTGCGCGGTACGGAGACGCGACGAACACGTCGTGGGTCGATCCCGCTTGGACCGTCTGGCGCGACCAAGCAACAGGTGCCGCAGTAGGCTACATCGCGTCGGGCAAGTTCGCCGTCATCTTCGGCAACCCGCTCTGCGAGACGAAGCAAATCCCGCGCGTCGTCAAGGCGTTCCTGCACTTCCTCGCGAACGAGGCGGGCGGGCTGAAGCCGATCTGGTGCTGCATCGACCACGAGACGGAGAAGTTCCTCGCGGGCGAGCTCGGCTGGAGCGCGGTGATCGCGGTCGCGGAGGAGCGGCTGAACCCGACCGAGGCCGACCCCGCGAGCAACGACAAGACGGTGCGGCGGAAGATTCACCGCGCGGAGCGCGAGGGCGTGAAGCTGCACGAGGTCGAGGGCGAGCCGGAGGAGGACGTGAAGCGTGCGATCGAGGAGCGGTGCCGCGATTGGGCGGCGAATCGGAAGGGCACGCAGATCCATTTGACGGGTGTGCGGCCGTTTGACGATGTGCAGCATCGCAAGTACTTCTATGCGACAGACAAGGATGGCAAGGTACGTTCTCGTGAGTTTCTTGGCCCGATCTCCAGCTGATAAGCTTTTACAGATTTGCGCCCTGGTCGTACTCGCGCAGCTTGCACCCGTGCATGGCTTCCAGATCAAGTGGGCCCTGGAGTTCCCCGGTGCCCCACTCGGTGCGATCGAGTACATCCTGTCGTTCGTGATCAAGAAGCTCGGCGACGCTGGTGTGCGCAGCGCAACGTTCGGTGCAGGCGCGGCTCAGCGGTTACACAGCGTCGACAATGTTGGCGGGTTCCGTATGCGGACCCTGGAGAAGATGTACAATGGTCTCTCGCATACGTTCCACCTGACCAGCAAGGGCGACTTCCGCGGCAAGTTTGGCATCGAGCAGGATCCGGTGAGTTTTCGTGAATTCTGGAGTACGAGAATATGAGGCTGACTGGTCATGTTTTAGCTATACATCTGTTATCCTAAAGGCAGTCTTGGCGTCCGCGGTGTCGAGGCAATCATGTCCGTTCTACAGAAGAACAAGTAAATCTGCCCGTCACAGGGACTCATACAATTCGCATCACACTCACCTCATCACGTCCTCGACGCTCATATCCCCTACACTTATCCTACTCGAGGACGCGTCATAATTGCAAGAGGATTACCCTTGGACCATCTGCTCATACACCTTGCTCACTCAAAATTCTTCAAGATCCCCCACACCCTTCATTATTGTATCAAAATACGGCTTTAATCGTTGTCCCCCTCGTTCCTTTACCTGTAGGCTTTACCCCACTGTTCCGACTCCGCGTTCTATGTATTACTGGGATATACCCTGGTCCCCTTGCACCCACGATCTTTCCTTCATCTCCGTCACCACTGTTCTCATTCTCAGAATCTGCTGCTTCCGTCCACGATTTACTGTAATGTCATGAAACCGGCCCTTTACACCAGACTATGTCACGCTACATCTACACACGCGGTCTGCCCATCCACGGACTTCTTTTTGCCGACTTCCTTGTTGTTATATATGTACGATGCACTTGTACACCAGGAGATGTATCGACGTGTCGTATGCTATCTTTGATCAGTCATCTCCGTCCGATAACGACCTTCCTATGCGCGATAGAATGAGTACAACCGTGTTGTATCATTGCTCCGTTTTTGGAATAAAACAGGTTATTTGACACGACTACGAGAGCAGGCCTCAACGTGAAGACGTCTCGCACGAACCTAACAGGTCTAATGAACGGTAATCGTTGTGTTACAACATGTACAGACCGCATACGAAATGGGTGCACAATATGATACGTATATATCTATACAAAACTGGGAGATTCATCGTGCCCTCCGCGGGTGTGAGTGCTAACTCGTCGGCTGTGTCGGGGTTCGTTAATATATGCACCCTCAATGCACCTTGTACTAGTCGTGAATACGCACAATATGAGATAAAGAGTCGCGTGGTCTCAAGTCAGCTCAGAGCTTGTCGATCCAGCTAAAGTAAAAGGAAGGCCACCATGCAGGCTTGCCTTCAAAGTTGAGCTCTTCCTGGATTCTTTTGATGTCTTCTTCAGTGGGCAGATCCTTGTCGAGTTGATGGTTCGTGAACAATGTGAGGAAAGGTGTGAATCGGTTTGCACTCGTCGACACCACGTCCACGAATTGCAAAACCGGGAGTTTGATACCAAGCCCTACGACAGTGTCTTCGGCAGCGCCTTCCATGGTATCGAGTTCATTCAGGAGTAGGGGCCCTTCCGCCCCGTCCTCTTCTTGAAAAACATCGTCATACACGTAGGCGTAGCACTTCGTCTCGTACGCCTTGTCCATAAGGCGGGCTTTGCTCTCATCCCCGATGATCCAGCCGAAGTGCATAATGGGGGGTGAGCGATTAGTCCGGGTGAGACTGAGGGTTGGTGGCAGTACATCGAGGGGTGCTAAAGACCATATGTATCTGAGCTCCTTGAAAGAGAGTTAGTGGCGCTGCGACTACGGAGACAGGGCTCTGCATCGTACCTCTAAGTTGTATGGCTTCCTGCGTGGGCGAAAGATGAGGTCCGCCGAGGCGTGGCTCGGTGAAGGTCTCTGGAGAATAGCAGATTCATCCGGCTGGACGATAGAGTACTGTGCGGACATGACTGGTCAGCGGTGAGATTGTCTATCCAAGGAGTGTGTCTGTGCAATGCGCATACTTATACCGCGAGTTCAACTTGATCACGTAATCTGTACCATATCGTGCCTATGCGGACGTTATTGGATTTTCTAGCAAGGGACAGATTCACTCGGTCCATCGTCGTGTATGAGAGCAAGCTCAAGATGTGCACGTGTACTGGTGACGCGACGCGACGAACTTGTAATCACATGATCGCGTCCCCGGCGGGTGGCAATGACGAGTTTTCGCCAGGGATACTTCTCGCAAGCTTCCGTGCCGTGTACTTATAAGCAATGCGACTTAGACTTAAGCTTCCCCACGATGTAGTGTCTACGTAATGCATCCAATCGGATTACAACAGGATATGCGAAAGAAATACAGTGTTGAAATTTACACGACCGTCCTTCACAGAAGATCTGAACTCAAGTTAAATCGGTAGTCACGGTGAAGCGAGGACAGCGAAGCCATGGGCGTGGTATAGATCTGCGATCGCTAAGCAGGAGTTAGTGATTCTGCTGCTGCTGAACCCGGACAGCGAAACGAAAGGACACTGACCTCAATTGATTAGTTTCGAGGGTTCCAACTGAAATCAAAAGCAGGCCACCATCCAGGCTTGCCTTCGAACCTGAGCTCTTCCCGAATCCTCTCAATGTCTTCTTCACTGGGCAGATTCTGGTCGAGTTGACGGTTCGTGAACAAGTTAAAGCAAGTCTTATAACCGCGCTCAGCACCCGTTAAGACCCCATCCACGAGCTGCAAAATCGGGAGTTTGATACCGAGCCCTTCGATAATATCTTCAGCAGCGCCTTCCATAGTATCGAGTTCATCCAAGAGTAGAGGTCCTTGTGCCCCCTTCTCCTCCAAAAAGACTTCGTCATACACGTAGAAGTAACATTGCGTCTCGTGCGCCTTGTCCATAAGGCGGGCTTTGCTCTCATCGCCAACAATCCAGCCAAAGTGCATCATGGGCGGGGAGCGGTTAGTCCGAGAGCGTCTTAGGGTCGGCGGCAGCATATCGAGTGGCGCGAGCGAGCCAATGTATTTGAGTTCCTTGGACTAAATCAGCGATGCTAGGAATCATGAAGGAAATGTGAGCATCGCACCTTTGAGGTGTAGGGACGCCTGCGCGGCCGAAAGATGGGGTCCGAGAAGGGTGCAGGCCTCTGGAGGATGATAAACTCATCTGAATGAACGATAGAGCATTGTGCAGACATAGCTGGTGGAGTAAGTGGTGAGTCGTCTGCCGAATGAGTGTGTTCAAGTTTGTAGATATACCACGAATCCAGCATGATCGCGTAATCTGTGCCACATCAACTGGCCCCTCTTCCGTCCCCAGGACCGCCCAGGTTGTTGGCCGTTCACACGTTCCATGCGATGCCCGTCGTCATTTGCTCCGAGAGGCGAATGACTAGAACCGTCGAGTCGGCATCATGTACTTACAAGATGTCCAGCCGTTCACGCGTTCCACACCGCGTTATGCACATCGTAGTTTCCTGTAAGGGCCGGGGTCTAGGATCGTCGTCGTTGTCATGTGCGAAATCAAGGTGTGCGTCCACAGGTAACTTGTCGACGCGCGCCGACTCCGCAGCCGTGACGCGACCAGCTTGAAATCACATGATCGTGCCCCCCGCGAGCGACGAGTGTTCGCCACTCAGGATACTTTTTGTAAGCTTTCGCACTATATACTCATACAAAGTGCGAGCTCGAGTCAGATTCCCCTATGATGTTGTGTCTATGTACATTATAATCACATTATAGCGTGTTCAATGTGGTTACTGCACTGGGGCATGGAAATCAAATACAGCGCTGAAGAATATACACTCGACCGCCCTTCTTGCTTGAAACAAAATAGGCAGCAGCGTGATGTAAATAGTGGAGCCACAGGCAAGAACAAAATTCTACTGCCATGAGGTAAGAGTTAGCATTCCTGAATTTGGACCGTAAAACAATAGGATGCTGACCTCGATCAATTAATATCCAGGGATCCAGCAGAAGTCATAAGAAGGCCGCCATGCAGGCCTGCCTTTAAACTTGAGCCTTTTCTGGATGATTCGTATTTCCTCTTGACTAGGCAAATCCTTGTCGAGATCATAGTTAGTGAATAAAGTGAAGAACTCCGCAAAACGTTCGCTAGTCGTGGAGACCGCGTTCACAGTCTGCGACCCTCGCCGTTTGAGTTTCAGCTCCCTGAGAATATGTACAGCTGCCGAGTCAAAAGTGCCCAATTTGTTGAGTGCCGCCGGTCCCTGGAGCCTGTACACGCGAGGCTCAGCCCCGGGTTCATAGTCCTCTTCTGCCAAATAATCCTCGTTACAGTCGAGAAAGTAGCACCGTTTCTCGTGCGCTTTTTCCATTAGACACGCTTCGCTTTCATCCTCGATAAGCCAACCGAAATGTATGATGGGCGGCGAGCGGTTGGTCCGAGTACGCCTAAGGGTCGGCGGTAGCACGTCGAGAGGTGCCAAAGACCATATGTATTCGAGCTCCTTGAATAAAAGTTAAGTAGTGATGTTCGAAGCACGGAGACAGGGCAAGGTAGCATACCGCTAAGCTGTATGGCTTCCTGCGTGGTCGAAAGATAGGGTCCGCCAAGACGTGACCCGGTACAGATTTCTGGATAATGGCAGATTGGTCTGACTGAGAAGTCGAGCACTGTGCAGACATAACGAGTCACCAGTGAGACTGTTTGTCAAAGGAGTGTGTGTTTATGCAGTGTGGAATCTCGCGAGTCCAACATGATCACGTAATCTGTGCCACCTCGATTGGCCCCTCGTCCGCGCTCGCGCTATCTAGCTGTTCGAGCATGTCTTTTCGTGCTGTGCGCGTCGTATTATGTTTGGATGAGCGCAGACTGATGGGGTCCTTCGTCGTCGTTAGGTACAAAGTCAAGAAATGTGCCCGCTGGAAGACGCGCCGTCGCAGTCATGACGCGATCACCATGGGATCACGTGATCGCGTTCCCCGCGGGTGTCACCGTACGGTGGCGAGGCCGATCTTCGCCACGAATCCTCCTCACAAGCTTTCGCCATATGCTCACAAGCAGTGCGAGTCCGACTCTGAGCTTCCATGATGTGGTGTCTATTTAATGCGTCCAATTGGGTTACAATAGGGTATGTGAAGGAAATACATAAGAGGATTTACACGACCGTCCATCACAGAAGGTCACAGCTCAAGGTAAAACAGAAATGACACGAGAGCAATAGAGCCTTGAGCATAGAAACAGATCTGCAATCACCAAGAAAGAGTTAGTGATCCTGCTGCTGCTGAACTTGCACGGTAAACGGAAACGGCACTGACCTCAATCAATCTGCTTAAGGAATCCAGCTGAAGTCATAGGCAGGCCACCATCCAGGCTTGCCTTCAAACTTGAATTCTTTCCGAATCCTCTCGATATCTTCTTCACTGGGCAAATTCTTATTGAGTTGATAGCTCGTGAACAAGGTGAAGCAAGGCGCGTAAAATTCCTCTGTGCCCGTTATGACCCCATCTACGAACTGCGTCGCTGGAAGTTTGATGTGAAGCCCCCTGAGAATATCTGCTGCAGCGGCTTCCATAGTACCGGGTTCATCCAGAGGTAGCGGTCCTTGTACATTATCCGCTTCCAAAAAGACATCGTCATACTCGTAGATGTAACGCTGTGTTTCGGGCGCCATGTCCATAAGACGGGATTTGCTCTCATCCTCGATGATCCAGCCGAAGTGCATCATGGGCGGCGTACGATTAGTCCGGTGCGTTCGAGGGTCGGCGGAAGCACATCGAGGGGTGCCAAAGACCCTATATATTTGAGTTCCTTGAAGCAGGTCTGTCATGTTAGAAAATGCAGAGAGATCTAGAGAGGACCGACATCGCACCTGTAGAGACGTCTGCGCGGCCGGAAGATGGGATCCGAGGCACGGCTGTGGGAAGGCTTCCGAAGGATAGCAAATGAACCCGACTGGACGATAGAGCACTGTGTAGGCATGGCTGGTCACTGGTGAGACTATCTGTTGACAAAGGAGTGTATTTGTTCGCGTACCCCGACTGCCAGTTCGACCTGATCACGTAAGCCGTGCCAGATCGGTTGGCCTACATACTCAGGCTGTGCAGTTGGTCAACCAAGTATGCGTGCCATTTCATGTCATGTGCGTCTAAGGAGTGTATCGTCGTCGCCTTGGACGAGAAGTGCGCCCACTGGAGACGCTGCGCGATCGGTACTAACTTGAAGGAATCACACGCGTCCCCATCGAGGGACTAGTCTTCACGCCGTATGTTTACAAACAGCGCGAGCTCGGCTCGTGGTGTCTATGTAGTGTATCCGATCGCGTTACAACAGAGTATACAAATTAGATACAGTATCGGAGATTCTACACAACCGTACTTCACAGAGCTCTTAGCTCAAGATAACACAGCAATGAAGCAAGGGTATTAAAATTAGAGTCATGAGCCCAGTAGAAATAGATCTGCGATCACCAAGCAAGAGTTAGCGTTCCTGTACCTGAACGTTGAACGGCGGAACGGGCCGATACTGACCTTGGTCTATTAGTACAGGGGAATCCAACTGAAGTCATCAGAAGGCCACCATGCAGGTTTGCCCTTGAAACTGAGCCTTTTCTGGATCGTCTGGATCTCCTCTTGACTAGACAAAGTCTTGTCGAGGTCGTGGTTGGTAAACAGACTGAAGAAATACACGTCTTGGTCTATAGGCGCGCCCATCAAGGTCACAGTCTGCGAGCCTGAAAATTTGATATTCAGTTCGCTGAAGACAAGTTCACCTGCCATCTCCAAAGTGCCCAGTTTGTGAATGGGGACGGGACCCTGAACCTTGAATACGCGAGGTTCTGACCCGGGCCCACAGTCCTCTTCCTCCAAGAGGACTTCGTCATACATTAAGTAGCATCGGGCCTCGTGTGCCTTTTCCATAAGGCGAGCTTCGCTCTCATCGTCGATGATCCAGCCGAAGTGCATGAGAGGTGGCGAGCGATTTGTTCGGGTGCGTCTGAGGATCGGCGGCAGCACAGCGAAGGGTGCCAGAGACCAGATATATTTGAGTTCCTTAAAGAGAGTTAGTGATGTTCGGAAACACGGAGACAATGCTCGGTAGGGCACCTCTGAATTATACGGACGTCTGCGTGGCCGAAAGATGGGATCCGAGATGTGGCTGGGGGCAGGCTTCCCAAGAACGGCAAGTCCGTTGGACTGAGTTATCGTACAAGGAGTAGACATGATGATACGAGTGAGGATGATTTGCGTCGGAAGAGAGGTAATCTGGCAAGCCGCCGCTGTAACAATGTGCGGTGCCTCCAGTTATATACCGTTGGATTTCAACATGATGACATAATCCGCCACATGCCTGATCCTGGCCTGTGGGTTCTACCAAGTTCGTTCTAGCGCTGTGGATCAAATTGTCGCGGTGTCTGTGCACAAATGCAGGTGAATACTTGTTACCAAGTCAGAAATGCCTTTGTCTCTAACTTTGTCAGTCTGCATCGTCTTCGAATGCAGCGAACAACGAAAGATTCTGAGTTCTCACGCCAGCTGGCCTGTCTCGATGAGGTCTGCTGGCTTCAACATATAAATACCGATGAGGCTCTACCGCGATCGTACGCAACACGCGAATCGCCCACGATTCCGGTTTCTCATCACCTACGCACCTGTCTTCCATCCAGTATTGACAATCTACAACATGCCTCCCAAAACGACGCCTACAGCTGACCGCGCCGCAACGAGTCCCCCCGAGTCCCCGTCCGAAACGTTGACACCTGCGGTCCCTGAAGAAGTTAACGAGGTTCAGGAGGTCACAGCACAAGTTGTCGACCCGCATGACCGATGGCCAAACACGATGACAATACGACTTCCATCACATGTAGCTCATCTTCGGCGGTTGATGTATGAAGCACGCATGTCTGGTAAGGAGTATCGTTGGTACAATCCTTACAGTTACGCGTTGAATTTCAACTGTCTGCGGTCTTCAACCGAGACTTGCATATTCTCTGTGTGGCCTCAAGCCTCCCTCCAGTGGACGGGGCCATCGTATCGAATTGCAGACATACCAGACGATGTAGACAATCAAGATTATTCACAGCAAGAAAACGTCGAGTCTCTGGAGGATACACATCTCAGTGCCGGTGATTCTACTGCGCCGGATGGCGCAGATTTGTCTGGGACACCTGCAGACGAAAATTCAAGTCACGGTATGGTGCTCCGTCCTCGTAAACCGAAAGGTAAGTCGTAAAACCATACTACATCCGAGTCGGTGATACATCCACTCATGCATACACAGAGCCCTCGCAACAGGATGCGACTCCTGATAGTCCGCCTCAGAGGCCCCCGGACTCTACATCTTCCACAGCAAGCGTCCCAGACTCGCGGACAAACTATGCTGATCATGCGGTTCTTATGAGCAGCTTCAAGTTCTCTCCTGATTCCCAGAAGAATCCGAAATCCTCTCAAACTCGTACTGGCACGAAATCATGCAATTCAGAACTCCCCGACAATGTTCCAACCGTGGAATCGGTGCACAGCGTCTGGGAACTGAAATGTCCAACCTTCAAGGAGCCATATGATTCGCCCACTCACAAGCGGCGGCTAGCTCGTTTGGCTTGCAGCCCGGCTATCGTTAGACAGTTGCTACAAGAGGCGCAAGGGGCATTTGCGCAATACAAGCATCAGGACACCATGTACGTCTTCCTCGGGCTGGGTTACTGGATCAAAAAATGTACCATGGAGCGAAACAACATGCCCAAAGACAATTTTGATTGGGACAATGCCACGACCCCTCAACTGGTCCAACATTACAAGATCTCGAACGACTTCGCTCTCCTGAACCCCGACAAAACCGATTATAATCCTATTTTCAAGCGGTATTGGACTAATGCCACCAATGAGGCTACCGATGCCGCGGACCGGAAATTGTCTCGGTTGTAATCGAACGTGTAATATACTGTATTGCCATTATTGTAAACTACAAGCTTGATGATGAAGTGAAATAGATAGTTTTATCTGTGGATTTTGTTTGGAACGTCGCATTACCTCGGAAATGTACGTACCACTGCCAAAAATGATATCCATGCTGGGTGTAAGTCGGATAGAGGAACTGGTGAACACGTACGAGACCAGCCGTGTAACGTCAGAGCACGCAAATATGAGCTGGAACCAATGTTTATGCAAGTATTTTCGTGACCTCTGTTATGTGTCTATGCGGCAGTTTACTTGGAGTTACAACAAGGTGTGTAAATCAACATATCGTGAGAGAAAACACACTTGACCATCCCTCGCAAGAGCTCTCAACTCAAGACAAAGCAATAAAGCAAAGCTACGTGCGGAAAGACATATCTGCAATCGCAGTTATCGTTCCTACCGCCACTGGATTTGGTCGGCGAAACGAAAGGGTGCTGACCTCAGCTGAATAGCTTTAAGGGATTCAGCTGAAGTTGAAAGCAGGCCACCATCCAGGCCTGCCTTCGAGCTTGAAGTCTTTCTGAATCCTCTCGATATCTTCTTTACTGCGCAGATTCTTGCCGAGTTCATAGCTCGTGTACATGTTGAAGCAAGGCGCATAGAAGCGCTCTATGCCCGTGATAACTCCCAAGCTGCGAAGCGGGAATTTTGATGTGAAGCTCCCTAAGAAGGTCAGTTGTCGCAGCTGCCATAGTATCGGGTTCATTCAAAGGTAGAGGTGCTTGTGCGTTGTCCTCTTCTTCAAAGACTTCGTCATACACGTAGAAATAACACTTTGTTTCGTATGCCTTGTCTATAAGGCGGACTTTGGTCTCATCCCCGATAATCCAGCCATAGTGCATCATGGGCGGCGAGTGATTAGTCCGAGAACGCCTAAGTGTCGGCGGCAACGCATGGAGTGGCGCGAGCGACCCTATGTATTTGAGTTCCTGAAAGAAAGTCAATAATGTCTGAAGCTTGAAGATAGCACCTGTATCGCACCTCTAAGCTGTATAAATGTCTGGAGAGTCGATACTGCAGTGCGTTGAATGTGTATTCAACAACATTACCAGCGTTGATATCTCGCAGGACTTCAACACGATGTCACAATCCGGGCCACATACCTCGTCTTGGCCTCCAACGGATTCCCTGCCAGGATGAAATCCATGATGAGAGTAGATCCACGCAGATTATATTGATAATATACGATACCATTTGTGTGTGCGTGATGTTGTGAAACACAAATATAGACTGGAACCATCATGGGTTATGTGGTCAACCAAGCTGACGAGTACCAAAGACCGACTTCTCCCGGGACGGTACTACAAGTCATACTCTGACGCACGGATTGTCTGCGCACTGGTCGAAAAAGCATGGAATTCACCGTGCTACTATTTGAGGGAGTTATTCGCGGCATGTTTGAGGTGGACAAGTAACATGTAGTAGGAAGCTGGGCACAGAGGCTTTCCGCATCAAGGAAGGTGTCGCAGTTCGCATTCACAGCGGCGAGTGGGTCCGCTAATACGACCTTGCGAAGTATCATTCAAGTCTAGCGAATCGTAACATAATGACGTCTGTCTTACCTCGAGAATGTAGGTCTATCTGCTTCACAGGAAGGCGCTATTCGTGATGTTGCATCGACGTCCATCGACTGCGAAACCAGCGATTGAGTCCCCGATACGACTAAATAGCGGGAAATTATTAGTTAAAAAGGACAATCAAAGATCGGGACTACAAAATACCTCGGTGAATCCTTCACGTCTACAACGAAGGTTCTATTGCTTGCGACAGAGTGGGGATGTGTTGCTTCCGTTGTCGGTTCCTATGAGGGGTTTCTCGTCCCTTCGCACCCGTGAAGCGACATAAAAATGTCTCCATGTTCACTTGGTATCCCGCGATATGATGTGATGGTCGCGGCTCGCTAGCTTTGGGTTAGATCAGTTCAGCGAAAACGCTCTCTTTGCCTCCCAGCTTTGGAAATCGGCATGATGTCGTATTCCAGCGACATCTATAGACTGGCCACGTTCGAGAGATATGCATGACACACACCGGAGGATACATACGGAGCACATAGCAGCGGAGATACCGGTGCGTAGTAAGTGCTTCCGTAAGAGAAAGGCCAGGTGGTCGTGGATACGGGATGTGGAGGAACCTGTGTCGTTGCAGCTGCAGTCAATGCTGCTTTCGGAGACCAGATAAAGACACTCACCTTTGCTAAGCAAATGGAGGCTAAGCCTGGGTCATGAACTTGATTTTGACTCGCCGCTGAATTCAGTTAATAATTTCCCGACCAGGCAGATATTTGTTGGCGCAGTGATGCGTGGGACGCTTCAGAAATGTGACACCCGAGTGCACAAGCTGCATGCGCGAGGATGAAATCTTTGTCATATTGATGGCGTGTCTGGCAGCGCAACCCACCATACCGTATGCACTGATGGGAGTAGGTCCAAGGTCAGCATTCTAATTATCGTAGGAATACTCGTGGTTCAAGAATAGGGCTCGTCATACCAATGAACGTAGCATTGGTCTGCATGTGCGAAGACTAGGACTGGATTTGAGCCGTCGACCCGTCAGTATGTACTTGGGCTGGATCATCATCTAGCCCAATTATATAGTAGGGGTTCGACGGCTCGTAGTACCACGTTTTAAAGTCGGTGACATATAGCGGATATACCAACATATATTGAATAATCTTGTGAAAAGGTCAGCAAAAATGTAAATAAGGAGACAGAACCCATAACGCACCTCGATGTGGTAGGGACATCTGCAGACGTTTGCGTGGCCGGAAGACAGGATGCTCACTTGGAGAACATCGCATTCTCTCGCGGCTCGAAGGGCCTGTGGGCGCAGAATAGACATGGCGAGCCTCTGATCCGGTAGGAACTGTGGCAAGTCGACGAGAAAGAGATCACTGAACAAGTACAGCGCGAGTCCCCGGAAGATAGGTCATGGGCGGGGTTCTCGTGCCGAAAGCGGCACGACCTTTTGGTGTTAAACCCTAGGAAGGGTTTTCAGGTCGAGCGAAGCTCGACCGGTCGTAGGGAGCGAGGGAGGGTACGAAAACCCTCCCAAATATTTCGAATGATACACGAAACTTATGCGAACACTCGCGTGGGACGTTGATGGGACCGGCGCTGCGGCGCCCTGCGGGCGGCACCATTAACTTAAGTCACAGCGGTTCAAAGCAGTTTACACAAAATGAGGGCAATTTTGTCTCTCGACTGTGCATTTACCGCTTTGAACTGCCCTGAATGTATTATCTCAGAATTTTCTCCGCGCTGCGCGCGGTACTGCAACAGTAGCAGCGTGCACCGATAAAGCGCGCACGAGCCGACGCTTGCCTTATTTGGCGAGCTCGCGCTCATCCGGCGGCGGCCGGGACAGCTTCTCCCGCGCACACGCTTGCCTATACTATAGGGCATGTTCAATGACATGTAATGTAGTTCTAAGGTATTTTAAGTACAAGCTAGTCATAAATATATCACATTCTCGCTCGTCGTTGCTGTTGTCGACGACGACGACGCTCGGTCATGGACGACGAGCGCGGGCCGGCGGAAGCGGCACCTCATTGGCTGAGCGGTCTCTTAAGCGCGTGAACCTACTAGGGTCTCGGACCCTAGACTAGGGCTAAATCTGGGTTGGGGTTCCCGATTGGTAACCCTAGATTAAAACCCTGGGAATGACCCTGCTGCCCGAGTCCCCAGTGGCTGCACGTGTTCTCGAGCGGCGGTCAAGAGGGTGTCCTGATCATCTATACATTGCTCGCCGTCTTTATCAATCCCTGGTAGTATATCGGTTAGTACACGCGCCTGTCATTGACGGGATTGATCGCGCGAAAGCGGGGTTCGACTCCCCGCCAGGGAGTGACCCTTGGCCATCGTCTCTCGGTCGACTCGAGTTTTTCTGGTCGTCAGTTGACTTTTTTTTTTTTACTATTGACTATTCATTGATTACTACGATTATGATGGTATAGTAGACAGCTGTATTACTACAAGAGTTCCGACTCTTGAAGATCGAAAGAAACTCAGCGATCTCCAGACTAAACGAGGAAGGGTCCTGCGCGCTGCTGCATGACAAGTACGTGACAAGCGCTTCTGAACTTTGCGACTTTGTTAGTGAAAGCCATCATATTTCATCGATGAACCAGGAGGGTACCGACAGTCTATTCAACTATGCGTATGTATTGCTGCTTTTGAGCCACCCCAAGCTGTCCTTAGCACTGACACCATTTTTTTCGGTGACGTGTCCCTAGAGCGATGTCACATTCGCACTCGATGAATCGTCATTTTAACTTGTGTCACCGCCGAAGCAGTGTCTCGAATATTCATAATATTTGGAAGGGCCGTTTGATATGGCTAAGTCCGTCTCTATCAAGACATGCAATCTGGGCATATTTGACCGGAGATCTGTGTGCCGTGTCATTCTGTAGTGGGGCGGTCGATGCATGGGTAAGTGCTTGCTGTTACCACACGTTGTCAACTTGCCCGTAAAACTGATCATTGCTCCAGCGACGATGACGGTATCTTTGCCACGGTGATTCGCGGAGGGTCGCGTAGGCATACCTGAACAGTATTTGCATTGGTATGGACACAGCCTGGTCAGTTCACCTCGCGGTCCCGGAAGCGAGCGAGGCGGCAGGGGCGAATGAAATTGCAACAACATAGGTGTCTGTCAGCCGACAAGGTGAGAATAGATGCAACGCTGAACGTAAGCTTGAACACTGCGCTCCGACTTATCGAACGTTTGATAGGTTATAGATGCGCGAGTGATACCTGATCTGAAGCTTGTCGGATGGGTCCAGGTTGTACGTTTCATTTTGTTCAGCCCAATCCGTTTCTTACATTGGCTTGGATCTTCTTTACAAGCAACAGGCACGCCGTTGCGCATTGTCGCTTTGCCATTCGTGACCGGGCCGCCACACCGGAGAGATGCGAAGGTATCACAAGATTTCCTCCCTGACCAGTCATGTGAAAGGTCCATCGAAGCGACTCAGTGGATAGTACCTTGACATCGTTCACTAGCATCTTTCGACCACCAGAGTTGCAACACACATTCATTGACCTTGTGCGATATACGCTGGATCTCTCCGGGTAGGCAGCCGACTACCACGGCATCCTCTAGATGATCACGTATAGAGCGCGGTGCTGTGCAATATGACATCTCCCAACACATCGTCAAGGTTCGCATAATGGCGAGGAACTCGGCGCTCGAAGACCTCATGCTCTCTCTGGCAAAACCTTTGATACTTATTGACAGCAGGACGGCGAACATACTGCGATCGTTACAGATATTTCCGGCAGGCCATGTTTCAGTTTGATATCGAAGCAATACATGCAACAATCTCGGTGCCAGGCACGTTTTCCTGCACACCGATGTAAACCATCTGTTCGACCTCAGCTCATCGGCAGCAGGAACTCTCAACGAACCGAACTCGTACTCGAACCACTCTGCAGATATGAGATCCCGACGGATTTCCGCGACATTACTGTGATTGTGGCTAAGCCCACTTTCTCAGTCATCTACTGGACTTCCATGCTAGGTACGTGCCACTGTGCCTTTGCTAGCCTCAGCTTGACAGCTTTGGAAGGCAGCACACGACGTCGCGACGCAAAGTAGTTATTTCGAGCTTCCCGTACGCACGGGTATTTGTCTACTATAGACGGCTACTTGTGGAGCCCGAAGCCTGAGTATTTGCGAGTCTCGAGGTTCAATGCGGAAGCCGAGCTCAGGTCTTCACAGGTCCCGAATTGTCACACCTCAAGAACTGCGCTGCTACCACTTCTAGTGCGAAAATAAGACGAGTAAATTGGATGAAGCTACGCAAGAATCAAGATGCGCTGAAACCCCGACTGTCGCGCCAGTAACCATGATCGATGTCCGCCGGTCCGCTGAGTTATTCACGATGTCGGAGCTACATCACATGTGAGATTGCGAACCTAGACCGGAAGGGATGGACGTGAACGTGACGTTCGGAGTGTGGGAGTCAGTGCCAGGGGCAGAGCTTTCGTCTCGCGTCGCGGGGCTTTTAGACGCGACGCGACGCGATCACCTGATCGCGATTCTGCCAGATCGTCTTACGCGAGCCTAGACAACGAGCCTCTCCTACCTTCTCCAGTAAACTCGATACATACATCCTGAAAACTCCCGCACAGCGCAGGGAAGCAGGAAGGATCCTCCCGCTTAATTAAACCGACCCGTTTGGCCGGGAGTTTTTCAGCATTCTAGGGCGTAATCACAGCTACCGGGGAGCACGCTGTCCTCATCAACACCGGCTAAATCCGCCCCTCCGTCGTAAACAGGAACCTTGTGTACATATCCACTTGGGCATACGAGAGACACACACCGGCCAGGTTTGATCGCGGTTGAGAGGTGATTGCACCGACATGTCGCCTTGCTCCTTGGCGCATTTCCTGATTCGGCCCCATTGGCTGGTGTTGCGGCGACCAATGGCTGTTGCTGACCCCAAACTTTCCAGCGGGACGTGCGTAGTGCGTGCTTCCTCTTTGCTTCTGTCTATTGCCTGAGAGACGCACACTACAAGGGTTCACGCGCACTAGCACCGGGCGCAAGCTCCACTAGCGATATAATAACGACAATAATCGATTGTCGAGGGATTGGCCTCTCGTTCATATCCGCCTCCGCCTCCACGAGCTCGCTCCCGTTAGACTATCGCTCGTAGCGCGTCCGCGGAATTACGGACAACGATCACTCCATTTTTGTTTCGACCAGGGATTGTTGTTGAACCGATCTTGGTCCTCGAGGCCATCAAACAATTTGGATTTGAACCATTTTGCGCGCCCTGACGGCATGCGGTGCGCCTGTTGCGGTAGCAAAGTGGTCAGCCCCCATCCGACATGCCCAAGGTGATGTCCAGCACTTCTAGAGCGGCGTCGCGGTCTTATTCGGGCAAATGACTAGGAATCTAGGCGTTCACACGAGGCATCGCAATCGGTGCCAATCAAAGCATGCCGGAGTACACGAACGCTGGCCCTATTGTTCTTAGTCGCACATGCTCGGACGAGATATACAATGTTACGATGATGATATTCTGTGAAGAGTGTACGATACTTTCAATGAAAGCAATGCTACATCGAATCTAAGGAGTGTCATGTACAATGTCGACCGACTCGCGGTAGCTAAAAAGATTGCTATGCAACAGTAAGGTAGCAGTGAGTAACGAAAGTTTACGGAGGGCATTCTATATGGAACGAAAAGTATAGGACCCCCTTAAGCTCTTGCGAGCGGTAAAGTAATCTACGTGGCGTTTGATGAGATCAAATATGGGCTACAGGGGAAGACCAAGAGTCAGGTGGACCACTGATACAATAACGTAGACTGTGAGTTGAAAAAATCGCAGATAATTGTCTGGGAAATCAGAGTGCGCAGCGAGAAATCTCTTGCTCCACTTCCAGCGCGGCATGCACGCCTTGGTGACGTGGGATTATGTGCACCCGGTAGGGGACGGGCGTGCGACCAGATGTGCCTTCGTATTCCTCGAGCGAGATGGGCTCGTCCGGAAGCTCGTGGACAGTGAAGGCCCAAAGCAGGCGGGAGATCGCGAGGAACAGAACACGCTCGGCGACATTGATACCGGGACAAATACGCCGACTGTCGCGCAAAGATAGTTGTCAGGAATCATCACGGCTTGAGATCCGGAAAAACCTGGACTTACCCAGCCCCGAATGACCAGTGGTCACGGTCCATTGCGTTTGCCTGGTGTGCAGATTCCGAAGAGTTAAGCTCATCGCCGAGATAACGGTCAGGGTTGAAGGTAAACCTGAGAAGTCATAAAGGTTATGAGATGTGCACTGACCGCACACAATTGGAGAGAACACTCACGCGTCTGGGTAGCGAGCTTCGTTGTGATGCATTGTATAGCAATTCAAAACCAGAGCGCTGCCCTTGGGAATGTACATCCCGTTGTACACGAAGTCTTCCGTCGAGCTATGAGGAGTCGCGTTCCAGAACGGGGCGTGGACGCGCATGACCTCTTTGATTATAGCGCGTACGAAGGGCAAGTCCTTCTCATCCTCGGCACTCGGCCAGCGAGACCTCCCGACGACGGTGTCGAGCTCGTGGTGGGCGCGCAGTTGGATGTCGGGGTGCTTGCCAATGAGTGCGAGGAACCATTGGATAATGCCGGAGGTCTGTTAACGTGAACATACCACTTTATCAGCACGCGGCAAATGTCAGACGTATACGTAAGCGACGTACCGAATGGACGCCACCAAGCGCGAACGCCGCGGAGAGCATGCAGACGTCCTCCCAGTCGAGCTTCTCCTGCTCTTGACCCTCGATGAGGACCTTGGCGAGACAATGGGGCACGTTTTCACCGGCGTCCATGCGCTCCTTGACCGCAGTTACCATCGAACCGTAGACCTCGATGAAGTCGTCGTGGAGCTTGGCGGCGCGAGCGTGCATTTTGTTGGGAAGCCACTGAAGAGGTTCGAGGAAATCGACCAGGTTAGTGAATGGACCTGCATCACCGTCATGGTCAGGATTGCGCGGGCACTGGTGAGTTTGAACGCGACTTACCAGTGAGATCATTAAATTCCATAGCCATAGCGAGGATACGACTAATTAGTGGATCGGATGTAGTGTCAGTGCGCATAGCGAAAGTGATAGTGAGCATGTTGCTGAACGTATGGTCAGTACATTGTCCATCGCGCTTGAAGTAAGCGTACTCACTTGAGAGTATAACGACCGGTATAGTGAGCGGGGTTGATGGGCAAGGCGCCCTGGCATGACTCCAAATACATAGAACGAATCATAATGCGAGCCTCATAGTCGAGCACGTCGTTGTAACCCTGGATGGACTTAGGCGTAAGAAGCTGGGCAGCGATCTTACGGTGCTGGCGCCTGGTAAAAGGATGAGCAAAGCGGTCCTAACACAGAAGACAAGTGACACTTACCAAGTCTCGCCGTAAGGAGACGCGGTTATGGCGCGTCCTTTGAGGATGGTCTGGTTTTTGATGAAGTATTGCTTACGGCTAGAGAAGATAGCACCATGGTTGACGAGGAGTTCGCGAGCGATGTTCGCGTCGGAGATGACGACATAGAGTTGGTTGCCTATGTAGAAGGAGTAGAGGGGACCATATTTCTTAGCCCAGGCGTCGAGGGTGCGCTCAGGGTAGTCGGGGAGGGAGGGATATCGCACAAGAGGGCCGGGAGGGATTGTGTTACCATCTTTGTCGGTGACGTTTTTGCGGAAGAACAAAGGAAGGGTGAGATATACAACTGCAGCACAAAGGAGAATCAAGGCCAGGTCGACATCAAGGTTCTGTGATTGGAGAAGGTGGTCAGCCCCAAAAAGCACACGGTGAGAAGAAAGATCGGCGTACGGTAGTGCGCAGGTGAAAAGTAGCATTATGAACAGCACTCATGGTGTCGAGTGGAAGAAGAGACGAAGACCGAAAAACCGAGGAGGAAGGTGGAGAGGATGGTGACGGTCCATGTTGTGCGAACGGAGCTTTATATCTGCAACCTAAAGCGGGACAGGCGGGTGAAGTCTGTCAACCACCCAAACCACCAAACGAGAAATGAACCGTACCGAAATGAACTCATGTGAAACAGCGTAAAGGCTAATGACTTCAATATCGGTCAAGCCAATCTGAAACGGGCGTATACATGTCATTCATTGGTGCCGTCACCCGTCACCAATCGTACCAAAGCGCGAGTGGGAGAAGATGCCGGTTCCAGCGGAAGCAGATCTGGCAAAGACACGGTCGAGTGCGCGCAGAGAACCTCACATCGGGACCGGCGATCAGGAACTTCTATTGTTTTTCGGGGACGGGGCGCCGGGATCAAGTCGGTACGAGCCTATAATCCATACAACTATTGTCAGTCGAATATTACCCGGACAATAGCAGATATACGCACGAGATGCTATCATGACCCGCAATGAGTTCTAGTGCAGGGTCATATCGAACACGAGGGCGCATCTGTGCAGAGCAATGAGGTGACCGCTCACACCTGCCCGCCCAATATTCTCTCCGAGCTCAAAAAACTATTACGCCGCGCCGGGACTTTGCAAAGCGCAGCGCCGCAACGTGTGCGGAGAGGGATGAGGAGTGGTGCCGTTATCGCGGTATATTCGCGGTCCTTGGGTATGGAGACAGCGTGCAGCACACCAGATCATCTCATCTGGCTCGGAACATACCTCTCGATGAATGATGAGGGCGGGGCGCGGCATTTGACAACTCAACAGCGACGGTCGTGCTCAGGGACGACGAGCACATACAGCGACCGATAGATGCCTTGGAACTGGAGATCATGGCAGCAACTCCTTTTAGCATCGGGATCATTCTGGCCATAACGACTTACAGGTCGTGCCTGTGCGGAGGATTCCCCATCCATGCATCGATATTGAATATTGCAGGCTGATATTCACTCGACGCAGCGCAACTAGTGTGGGACCACCTGGGAGACCAGTTTCGAGGAGCATTGAGTGTGTCTGCTGCGCAGTCTATAACGTGCACGGTGACAGTTCATTACGCTTTGCGAAGGGAGAACGTGGTGGTCCGAGCCCGCGCGGTGAAGGAAAGACTTCATCTCGCCATCGCGACCAAACGTGGACCCAGCAGCCCATTTCTGAAACATTCACACGTGGCCCGATCGGGCCATCCCCGCCATCAAGCGGCGAGCGCGGGCCCGAACTTCCCGCGCCTGCGCATCTGATCCGCCACATCAGCTTACGTGCGCCCGCCCTGCGCTTGATGCGGGCGCGTTTCCCACATCATCCCCACAGTCCGCACTGCTTGCGCCAGAGCAGTTCTTCCTCCTTTCCAAGCCTCTTCCGTACAGCGGTGAGAGTTCCGTAGCCACGGCATTTCCAGCTCGCAGATAATCGTCCGATCTGTTCCTCACCGTCAATATCCCGTTGCGTACGTCGAGAAACGTGTCCACCAATGTACGAGCGGGGTATACTTCTCGTACTGCGCCGCGTCGCCACTGCAAGTTCCGTGACGCCTCTTTCCCCCACCGACGGCGTAAAATCTCGCGACTGCGTCCAAAATGAAAGACGAAAAAATGCAAAACATCTTCCTCAGCGGTATGTCGCAGAGTTTTTCCTTCCGCCTCGACCGCCCATGTTTTGCCGTTCCCTGGAAGCCTTCCCTCTGTCTTGACGACTGACTGACGCTCGGCCGTCCTCGCCCCATTTCTTCCAACAGAAATGATACGCGCCTCCGCCCGCCTTAATATCGCACCATGACGCCGTACTGTCACGGTTGTTCTTATCCGCTGACGCGCGGAGGCATACGCTGGTGGTCGCCCGAGCTGCCATCTACCCCACAGGGTCTACGTTGCGTAAATTTTCCAGAAATTCATTAGGCCATAGACGTATATTGCTGGCGATGCAAGCGGAATTTCGTCCTTGCGTTTACCTTCTTGGACTGACCGCGAGCCGGACGAGCTGGGAATCATGCTGTGCTCTACCGTGTCCACGTCGAACAAACGAGTTACTCGAAAGGTCGGCTATCCATCTTACAGCATGACTGGCGTGGTTTGACTTCGCTTCTGAAATACAGCCCGAATATTTACATCAGGGGAAATCGCGCTAAGTAGCACGTGCACCAGCGCTGAGAGAGTATTCCCACATCGGCTTGAAGGTCATGCCCATCCTCGGTAAGTCTGTATAGGATTTGGAATCCCCCGACGATCACCTTCACAACTACAAGACAGCGTTCTGGACTTTCCACGTCTTCCAGAACCCATGGGACCTTGGAGGGGAGGCTCCCTGGTCCGCCCCTTCCCAGTTTGTACAGCCAGATCCAAACGTATTAAATCCCGTCGCATGAGCGTAAACCAACCAGAACTCTTCTCACCTCTCCCGTTTGAGGTGCTAGCGACTTCACCGCGCCAGAGAGTGACTCACCCCCTTACTTCATCTGCATCGGAAGGCGGTGAGATCGCTCCCCCACTCCTCGCGTCCTGGAACTTATGTTCAATATTTTAGACTGCGGCGATCATCTCGCAATATGCCAAAACACGACGTCCCTGCAGACATTGTCTTCCTCGTCTGTCTCTGGCTCGAGGTATGCTCCGAAGTGTTTCGTCATGGATACAAGTTGACGATCGTTCCGTAACGTAGGCACTCATATACGGTTCGTCTCCGCTGTCCGATTTTTTCGCAAAGCCGTAATGCTGAAACATATTGCTCAGGGTTCTACATATGCATCTTCTGCGGCTCTCTCTACGTCAACTTGACGTTGCGTAAGAGCCAAGATTCGCACAGTAGGGTATGGATCGTGCCAATCCTAGGAAGCCTCCGTTATTAACTTCTTGTAATTCCAGATAATGTTCTACGTTAGCATCGTCATGTTCTTAATAGCAACGATGCACGTCTGTAAGTGTCTTCGGCTCCGTCGGAGTGAATATCGATTTACGTTTTGCTGTAGCGATGAACTGTTACCGTATGGTTGAGGCCTACGTCATTCACCGAAACGACGTCGGAGGGCCAGTTGCCTGGATTAGCAAGCTTGCTCCGTGGGACCACGTCTTCAAGGATACCTTGTACGCTACGCAGGAGATGCTGGGAGATGCTGCAGCCGTACGTCATAGCCTTTTTATGTTCTCCCGTTTGCCACTTCTCATACATCTCATCCAGATCTACCGGACGTACGTGGTATGGGGACGTAACTGGAAGGCCATTGCGCTTCCCTGCGCTCTGCTCACGGTCAGCTTGAGTACGTCCATCGATGTTGACCATCTTTGTGCATCACTAACTGGCCACAACAGTTTCTGGCTACTCGGTCTGCGGTTTATACCCTACGGAGGACCCCAACTCCACGGTGTTCGATCCTCGTCTCACGCACTGGATCACCACCTTCTACTCCATCTCCGTCGTCCAGTCCGGCATGACCACCGGTCTTATGGCCTTCCGTATCTGGCAGACCGACCGTCGTTCGGCAAGGTACCGCACCAACAAGGAGGGTAACCTCATGCCCATCCTCCGTATCCTGGTCGAGTCCGCCGCAGCCCAGTTCGTTACCGAGCTCATCCTCCTTGCCCTCTACTCCGCCAACTACACTGCGCAATACCTGTTGCTGGAGCCTGTTACCCCATTGGTGGTACGTACCTTGTCCCTAGTCTTCCTTCGCGCACACAGACGCTAACGAGAGATCGTCGCCCAGGGTATCACCTTCGGTGCCATTACTATTCGTATTGCCCTTCACCAGTCCAAGGGTCTTACGAGCACCAGGAGCGCAGTCTCTCACGGTACAGATGCCGGACATATGGCTACCATCGGCTCTATTCCTATGCGGCCAATGCCTATAAGCATCAGCATTACCAAGGACGTCGAGGCCCACGGGGACGGACGCAGTGACGGAACCGGTAGGGATGGCACAGACAGCATGTATGAAGCGAAGCAGAGGGGCCAGAGCGATGAGGAAATTGCCACGGTGCACTAGCGGTGAGGGTGTGGTGTGTCTTGTATGTTCCAATTTGTCTCGTCTTTCTGTGCAGGCATGGGAAAGTAAAAGGACGCTTCTGCTCCATTGCCATTCTCTTGCGTATACCACTCTTTTACTGTTGTGCAAATGTTTTGAGTCCGGATATCTTTCATATAACTCGCACCTGCTTTCATTGTAATGTACCCCATAGACTAGCAAAATCGTTGTCGAACGTCGAATATTGAATACAAATGTTTTTCCAGGGAATCCTCGGTGTTCTGGCCGCGAGCTCGCCCACCGTCCACTGGAAAGTATCTCGTGCCTGTGCCCTGCGCCGTGCGCTGTATCGGAAGCCGTCTCTGGAATGTGGGAAGCAGCTCAAAGATATTCCCGTCTAGATGGTGACCATGCGTGGGCAACGAAGGGCCAAATTTTAGCGAATGACCGGGAGCTTGATCGGGAGCTTATGCCTTGACCGTGCGGGCCATGTCATCCCAGGCAGCTATTGACCCCGAGGGCAGGGAAGTCGCCCTCTCTTCAGCGGACGGTTTAGCCAGGCATCCTACTTGTATTGGGGAAGTCGCAGCACAATGGGAGAGCTCGACAGGGTAGAATGCACTGAATACCGACGTTCATAGAGGCCACGGGCCATGCGAAGGCGTTCCGTAAAGGCGTCTCTGCGTGCGAGTTCTTGATTCGGAAAAGGTTTGATTAGGGATAATCTAGGCAGGGATAGCGTAAGGCAGGAGGGTGAATGATACCCACTCTCCATCAGACTCGCCGCGGGTGTAACTGACCTATTGCCTACACGACAGACCACGTTGAGATGCCTTTGTGCTCTTTTCAGCTAGTCCCGCGCCCGGCAACGACCAGGAGTTCTTCAGACCAGCCAGTTACAGAACATGGTTGCGAGCCTAGGTGGACATCGATCATGAGGAAGCTCCTTTGAAAGATCTTGTGCCAATAGAATCTGCACACGGGTGGCCTGTGGGTCTCGTCGTTGGATCCTGAGCAGATGGTGCAAACGTACAGTAACCTTGCAGCAGCCTCGAGGCGCGAACGGTGCCAGAGGTCTGACGGATATGATATGTCAACTCCGTCAACGGGGCGTTGAAATCCGGAATAAACGGTCTGGTGAGCTAGCGCATTTCACTGAGGACGTAAGAGACGATTTGCAAACATATGAAAGCCCTAGCCAGGCGTCATGCCCAATTTCACGCTGGCGAACGTCCGAACCAAGGCTCGGAGGGTTGCTTAGTCAGCGAGCGCTGTTACAAAAGTGGAAAGGCACCGACGCTGTATGACCGATGCTTGACCCCGGAGTCCGCTCCCGTGCTAGGACGTGTTTGTTCTGTTGCGAGCAAGAGACTTGTTCGCCCTTCATGATACTCCTGGGGATCCATGATAGCAGAAAACACGATCAGCTAGAAAGCTTCCAAGCAAGAACGTGCTGTTCGGCGGCGTTTCAACTGTACCCGCCCAACAGTAGCTGAGTTGTCCTCGCTTAAAGAACCCTCCATCGCGTATTTAATTGATGGCGCACGTATCGCTGGTACTCTTCACGGGGTCCCCACTTTGACTCTGCCTGCCCAGGTATAAGATTGACTCTGCGCGCTGAAGACGTAAGTAAACCTGTACACTCCTTTACCTCTCTATACCACTATGTCTGCCCCTTCTATGTCGTCCTGGCTCAACCGGTTCTTCAGCTTCTTCAGGCAAGAACCGCAACAACTCCAGCTCCTGCCCCCACCAGAGCCATCATCAAGCATGTCGTCTTTCCAACGCATCTCCACCAAATTCACCGAACTCCTCAGTGCGTGTGCAAAGGCGCCGAAATAGGGATATGGGTTACTCACTTCGCTTTAGACACTAAGAGCCCGATTGTCGCGGCTCCCATGGCGTTTGCTTCGACCGCTGACTTGGCTGCAGCGGTTACCGGTGCGGGTGGATTCGGTTTCGTCGGGGCCGGTGCGTGTTCACACATTCTGTCCATGCGGCGTTTGACTGACTGCTTGCAGGCTTCGACTCTTCTGAAAAACTCAAGGAGACCCTGCAATCAGCGCGCAAGACGCTGAAATTGCCGGCAGACGCGCCTCTGCCCGTCGGTGTTGGTTTCCTCGGATGGATCTGTGATATGACGGAGGTGTCTGAGGACCCTCGTATCCCCGCCGTCCTCGATGAGAAGCCCGTTGCTGTCTGGTTCGCTTTCGGCGAGGACTTGAGCAAGTACGTCGCGACTGTGCGTGCGTACCAAGCAAAGCGCGATTTCAAGTCGAAGATCTTCGTGTGCTGCAATTCCGTAGAGGAGGCGCAGATCGCTGCGAACGAGTGGAAGGTGGACGTCATTGTTGCGCAAGGTACGTAGAGTGGCGGTAGGATATGAATATTTCTTGACATACTGTTCACAGGTGTTGAGGCCGGCGGACACGGTAGTTCGCACTCACCTCCTCTCATGAACTTCATCCCCGCTGTCAAGGCTGCTTTGCCTAACGGCCCTCCCGTGATTGCCGCGGGTGGTGTTGCTACTGGTGCGCAGGTCGCTGGCTTGCTGGCGATGGGCGCAGACGGTGTCGTCCTTGGGACGCGTTTCTTGTTCACCCCGGAGTGCTGCTACACCGACGCGATGAAGAATGTGCTTGTGGAATCCACTTGGGAGTCCACCGAACGCAGCAACGCATACGACCAAGCGTTCGAGACCGACTTCTGGCCGAAGAAGATCGACGGTCGTGCTATCTGCACGAACGGCGTCATGGCCGACTACAAGGCCGGCCTTCCTCTCGACGAGCGTATTCAGAGGTACAAGGAGGCCACAGCTGCGGGCAAGGACACTCACCTTATCATGTGGGCGGGTGTCGGTGTCGCGCAGACTAACCAGATCAAACCTGCATCCGTAAGTGGTTGATGCTACAGCTTGTGACGAAGATACTTACGAGGTCCTCCAGGATGTCTTCCAAGAAGTACATGATGAAGCAGTTCAGTGCCTCCGGCAGGCTCCTCTGATGTTGTAAAGATATCCCTTTCTTCATTTGCTTCGATTTGCTATCATACCGTCACTCTTTTACCTGTAAGAACTTCTTGGACTTTTTTGGGTGTTCAAAAGTTCTCTGTATAGTAATTATTAGTATTATTTGGATGGATGGATGAAATACTTGGAATCGTAGAACGAATCGAGCCTCGCTGTTTCTTGCGCCACTGCGAAGCGGGAAGTACGGGAAGGCTACTCAGGTAACGTCCGTCTGCTTTACCTCGAACTCGATCCTCCACATTGCAGTGCGTGAGAAAGGGGAGATCCCAGCTCAATTGTTTCTGTCGGCCAATCGACATTCTTCGAGGCCATGTGATCGTGTCGGGGTAGATGAGCCGCGTCGCGTCGCGTCCGACAAGTTCTGAGGTGGGAATTCAGTGTTCAGAGTCCTATTATCTGGACAGATCTATCTTGTTTGACTTAGAGACAGGAGGTACGAGTGGGTGATTGAGAGCGTGACTTGATCTGGGTATGAAGTAGCAGACCGGAATGATAAGCGGAGACTCGCTGTGTGATTTGAATTTGATGCTACTTGACCTGACAGTCTCGCAGGCCTGGAGCATGCTTCATGGGAGTGGGATCCTGAAGGGCTTGGAGAGAGAGGGCGACAAGTACAAGGTGCAAGATAGTGCAAGTTCGTGCGCCCGCAGCGGACTCGGATCCGGAGTCACGGTCACTGCGCGACAAGCGCGCTGCGCGGTATGTTGCATGCACAGCAGTGCTCTTGAGCTTGATCTGGCATGGCCTCATTTGGGTGCGTGAGATGCCAGCGGTACAATCAGGCGTGCAAGTAACTCTCAATGCGTAGCGCATAATTCTCAACATTCAATGTTAGCAAGACCTGGTATTCCTCACCCCGTATCCGCGTTCATATTCGCTCAATAAGTAGTTTGCTCGGACAGCGTACCATACAAGTCTCCTGTAATGCAAAGCAACGTGAGGCTCGGCCAAGTGATAGTTTCACAAACAATGTGATTAAGGTACAGCATTGAGAGCGTGCCATAGGAGGCGATAGGCAAGAAACTATTAGAACACAATTGGTTTTTCGCTCCATGCTATGGAACGGGCGTATGACATACATGACTAGTGAGCAGTCCCAACCACCACATCGTCACTACTACCTGTCCGCTTCACTTCATATATACTGTGCTGGCTGTCCGTCCCGGCATTATCAATGTGCTCATCTGCGTGAGCCTCGACGTCCTTCGTAATACTGATGCTAATAGGCATTGGTCGCATCGGAATAGATCCGATCGTTGCAATGGGCACGACATCGGTGTCTTGATAGTTAGCACTCCTCGCACTCCCAAGAGTCTTGGACTGGTAGAGTGCAATACGGATAGTAATAGCACCGAAAGTGATACCCTGACAATAACCTGCTTAGCCTTCTATACGCAAAAGAGCCAAATGATAAGTGCATACCACCAGAGGGGTCACCGGTTCTAGCAGAATATATTGTGCGGTGTAATTGGCACAGTATAGCGCCAAGAGGATGAGTTCAACGATGAACTGTGCCGCTGCGGACTCGACCAAAATTCGAAGAATGGGCATGAGGGTACTCTCATGAACGGCACGATACTTGGCGGCCTCATGGTCGGTTTTCCAGATGCGGTAAGCCATAAGGCTAGTGGTCATGCCAGACTGTACGACCGAAATAGAATAGAAAGTGGTTATCCAGTGAGTGAGGCGAGGGTCAAATACTGTGGAATTGGGGTCTTCGGTAGGGTATAGACCACAGACGGAATAGCCAGAAACTAAATCAGGGTTTCAGCGACCGCACGGATAAAAGGTTAGTAAACGAGAGACGGCTTACTCAAGCTCACTGTCAGGAGTGCACTTGGGACAACGATAGCCTTCCAGTTGCGTCCCCAGATCACATATGTTCGGTATATCTAACCGCGATACGCCTGAGACAGCGGTAAGAACAAAATAAGCTATGACGTACAGCAGCAGCATCCCCCAACATTTCCTGGGTAGCGTACAAGGTATCCTTGAAGACATGGTCCCATGGTGCAAGCTTGCTTATCCACGCAACCGGTCCTCCAGCATCGTTGCGGTGAATGACATATGCCTCGACCATGCGGTAACAATTCATCGCTATGATGTCGGATATTAAGATAAGTATTTCTCCTTAGATGATATCGAGACTCACAGACGTGCATCGTCGCAATCAAAAACATGACGATACTAACGTAGAACATCATCTGGGATTACAAGAATTTGTCAACGAACGCTTGCTCTATTTGACATGCTCAAACGTACCCTGCTATGCGAGTCCTGATTCTTGCGCAATGTCAAATTGACATAAAGAGAGCCACAGAAGATGCAGAAGTAGAACCCTAGGCGATTATACTCAGCATCGCTGGATTGCAATAAGTGGGACGATGACAACGAACCATATATGAGCGCCTACGTAATGGGGAAGTCAGCGATGTGGATATACAGTTAAGGTAGATGGAAACATACCTCGAGCCAGAGAGAGACAAGGAACGTAATGTCTGCAGGAACATCGTGCTTTGGCATATTAGAGGTGCTCGTCAGGTCGCCTGAACGTAGTCAACGCCAATGCCAACAAGCAAGAACGAGGGTGGAGGCCTGAGGTCTCCCCAAGGTTCCGTTGGGGGTGAGTCGAGGGAGGGAAAACGAGGCACCCCCGGACTCTATGAAGTCGAATCGGACTCAAATGACAGAAAGGAGCGAATCCAGGTGAGTTCCCGACCATGTGACGCCAGGGCTCAATACTTCTCGACAAGGACGTCCATACACTGATACAGAGTGGGTCCTAATTAGCTTCCCTTCCAAGACTGTGACGCTTATGAAAGCTATAAACGCCGTCTTGCAGTTGATAAGACGATCCCGGGGTTTCTAAGTCCAGTAAAGCCTTGCCGAGGATGGGTTTATTCGAGGCGACAGTGGGAACATTCTGTCAGTGCGTCATGTCCTTCTGATGAAATCTTCATATGTAACTCGGGAGCAGATCTATATCATACGATTCTGAGATCCGACGGGTTGGATGGTACTTCCGCATCCCGGAGTAACCGAGTACTGCATAGGACGTTGAAAGCGTAACCTTACTCTCAGTCTGTCCTGCTCAGTCTCCGTACTGCGGTAGTCGGGAAGTACATATATAAGACAAGTCTGATTCGATCACATATCATGAGCCGATATATACTGTAAACCAGATCTAGCGGTGGACTCACAGCGGCTCGCCCAAACAACGATACTTGTGTATCTCCGCGTGTCAGCGTGCGAGGACAAAGTGTCACAGTGCGAGATCGAGGCGGGTTGAAGTGGATTTCGTCTCTTCGCAAGCCACGAGGAAGATAGGGAATCGCAGTCAAGTTATCGCGACAGATCGAAGGTAGCAGCCCAGTAGCAGAGAGCCGGGAAACCGGAAGCGAGGATCAGTAAGAAGCGAGTGTACTGTGCAACCCTAGATATACATCGTTCCGTAACCTGTCACAAGTCATGTCAGAACGAAGGGAAAATGACACGGTACGGAAGAATACCATATTAAACATCATCATCATGCTCTGCGACACGATGCACGAGACTTGACAGTGTAGGAACATTGCATAATTCCACGCCTGACAATGCAAAGTGATTATACTCGGATGTTAAAAGTTGGCTTGAATGAATCGGAGGAAGAGTTTCCAGCGGCTTATGACTGCAAGTGCAAAGAATGTAGTAGAACTGTGGACTTGTATGTTTGCATGAGCGACGCCAATGTGGCGGATCAAGTTGGAAGGCGTGGGAATATAGCGACGGCGGAGATCGCTTAGTAAGCAGTAACTTGTAATGATCGTCTGCGAGCGCAGCTCCTTACTGGGTCCTGTCTCTCCGCTCATGCACGAAAATGTCCTCTCTCAAACACTGTATTTTTTTCGCGTCATCAACTGCCATTCCCTCTCTCTTGAGCGTTGGTTAATAAGTGCTCACGGCCGGCCACCGGCCCGAGCTAGTCACTGCGTAGTCTGATGTGGATGCTCTTATGGCGGTGAGGATCGCTGGGTATCGCGGAATGGATGCTTGAGTCAAGGAACAAGCTACACCGTGTAAGTCATCTCTGGAAGAATACGTTTCATAGAGCTAATGCTGATGGTCTGTGATGTTCAGAAGTTGCAGATCCCTACCAGATACACAACCCGGAGCCTGCTAAGTCTGGTGGTATTGCTATACAGCTCTTACAACACGCTGATTGAGTGATTATTGTTGCATAAAATCACATCACTTTGACAAAATCCGTGTTCGATAGGATGATTGTTGATGGCAGAATGGCAAAGAAGTTGCAGACGACATTTGCTGACCCGTTACAGGTCGGATGGAGTTGATTCCGAATAGGTAAGTAACTTCAGCGTTCTCGCAAATGGGTTAAGTTCGGTACGTTCCCGTCGTTTACTTTGGCTTGGTTAATTGATGGACCTTACTCTTTTGTTACAAGTTGTAGATATAAGATTCTACATACAGAATCACACCGTTCTCTTCAGTTCTCATTCCCGCTCTTCCCTTCACTCGACAGTATGACTGCTTTGTATGGTCTCAGTGTCAATGCACGGATGCTGGTAAGTATGTGACTTACGTGTATTCTCCAGACTGAACATCTTGAACCGTAGATTATCAACGTGGACATGGCTTTACTGCTATCCTTCATTGCGGTTGTATACATCGCTGTGCATTTCTTTCTCTTCATCAAACCCACAGACAAAGATGGCAATACGATACCTCCTGGCCCTCGCATGCGTCACTTCTCCCTCTCCCAGTATCCTGAGCGTAGACTGGATACATGGGCGAAGAAATATGGCCCTCTATACTCCTTTTACCTGGGTGATCAACTTTATGTTATTATCTCCGACGTGAACATTGCGCGAGAGCTCCTCGTAAACAACGGTGCTATCTTCTCTAACCGCAAACAATATTTTATCAAGGATCAGACTGTTCTTAGAGGACGGGCTATAACTGCGTCTCCTTATGGCGAGATCTGGTGAGTTTTGTGCGTGTAACTTATCAGTGTCATAAATACCTTCTGTACCAGGCGTCAGCACCGCAAGATTGCAGCCCAGTTACTTACACCCAGGGCCATCCAGGGTTACAACAATGTGTTGGATTACGAGGCCCGTATCATGATCCGGTCCATGTATCTGGAGTCATGTCAGGGTACGCAACCAATTAAGCCCGCTCACTATACCGGTCGCTATACTCTAAAGTAAGTGTAGCTTCTAATCGTCGGAGAATATCACTTACCGTGCCTTCAGCAACATGCTCATGATCACTTTCGCAATGCGTACTGATAGTACTTCTGATCCCCTGGTTCGTCGGATCTTGTCGATAGCAATGGAATTCAACGACCTCACCGGTAAGCCATATAACATCAAAATATCTTCGCGGCGGACTATTAACGAAGACAACATAGGTCCGTTTTCTAACCTTGTAGATTTCATCAAGCCACTTCAGTGGCTCCCCAGCTCCAAGCGCGCGCGCGGAGTCCAGCTTCACAGCGACTTCATCGAGGTCTATGGTTCCATGATAACTGCGGTCAAAAGGCGTATTGATGCTGGAGAGAACGTACCTAACTGTCTTGCCAAAGTGCTCATCGAGAATCAAGAACGGGAGAAGCTCGATTGGGAAGACATGTGTATGTTGTCCGTAGCATTTGCACTTGGGGGCGTCCACTCGGTACGTATCTTCTTCAAAGTATCTGTGATAGCACACTGATTAAAAAGGTACCCCCACGTCAACAGACGTCTGGTATCATCCAATGGTTCCTAGCTCTCATTGGCAAGCATCCGGACATCCAGCTTCGTGCCCATTGCGAGCTCGATACTGTTGTCGGCAGATCTCGTTTGCCCAGTGCCGAAGATGAGAAGAATCTTCCCCTTGTTCGTGCTATAATTAAAGAAGTTCTCCGTATGCATGCTCCGTTCTGGACAGTCACACCTCACAGCTCCACTGAGGACTTCGTGTACAATGGGATGTACATTCCCAAGGGCAGCGCTCTGGCTTTGAATTGTTACACAGTGCATCACAGTGAGGAACGCTACAAAGACGCGTAAGTTTTCCGTTAGACTATTCTTCGCGTCTCTTATGAACCTTGTCGTAGGTTCACCTTCAATCCGGACCGATACCTCGGGGACGAGCTCAGCTCTGCGGAGTCCGCACATCAAGCCAGCGCGATGGAGCGCGACCATTGGGCATTTGGAGCTGGGTACGTTTGATTCTCCCCGCTCCCTCGTAGTCACGACACTTTCTAACAGCCGTCATTTCGCAACAGTCGACGAATCTGTCCCGGCATCAGTGTTGCCGAACGCGTTCTGTTCCTTGCGATCTCCCGTCTGCTTTGGGCCTTCACAGTTCAGGAACTCCCAGAAGAACCTATCTCGCTCGAGGAATACGAAGGCACATCTGGCCGCACGCCCATCCCTTACCAGGTACACATGGTGCCGCGGGATGAGCGTGTACGTTCTGTGCTTGAGGTAGATCACGAGTGCCTCGCTGCTCGCTCTGATTTCCCAGACGGTGATCTGCAATGATCTTTGCTTCTATGTTCTGTGCCTCAACATGTAACATTGCTAACTGTGCAAACATATTTCTCACTGTGAGTCTCGAGTGATATTGCCACCAATTATGCATACTTATGGAAGGTTTGGAAAGTAGCAGGCCAACCAGAGAGCGGTTATGTATCAGCCAGTGTGTTCCAGGGCATCAGAAATGGTGTGAAGTCAAGTTCTAGCCACCCTTCATACCCGGATGACATGAAACTAAATAAAAGATCATCGCACTGGCAGCTGTAACCAACATCGATCGAGAACCAGAGTGCGAGATACGGACGCCCATGTTCCTTCTAAGGGTGCTCATTTTCGGGGCGAATGAGACTCACATACACATCGGCTTCGAGCTTCAGGCACGGCCGTGTCCAGCTCGCCACATGTTGCTACATCTGCTCTAGAAACTTTCGTGGCGTAGCACGGATGCTGTGTCCCGAACAAACGTCTACACCCCACCTCAACTGTCATACCGGAGACAGTTCAAAATCAGACTTCTCGATACAATACAATATCTCCGTGTACCCCGACGTCGAAATAGCTCACCGAATCACGGACTTTCACCAACATCGCTGCGACAGCGGCCGCTCTCCTGCTTATGGATCGTGTCTGTTCAGTCTTCGCTTAGCAATGATAAAACCCTCAGTCTATGTTTCCCTGTCATGATCTGAGAGGTGATGATCAGTTCGTCGCTTTGAAAACAAATAGTCGTGTGCTTATGCTGCTCTAAATGACGCATGCTGCGTCCCCAAGTCTTCACATTGGCACAAGCGGAACACTAAGATGATCTAATCTACTCACACACAATGAATGTTACAGCTGTAAGTCTGTCTGGGAAGGCGGCATAGCACTAGCTCCAGTGATGCCATACAACCGGGCTGTGCCTGTACTTTATCGGATTGCTTTTTCTAGAGGTTATGATACACGCGCCATGTATTTTTTGGGTCCATATGATGACCGTAGGACGACGCGTAGGATGCAATTAGATAGTTAGGATGGATGCATCAGTAGTCGACAAAGCCTGTCCGAGTCGTTGCTAGTAGTGTCTGGAGTAAAGAAAAAGACAGTTAATATTCATACCGTGCGGTACAAGTGGGATGCTATCAAGCATGTTTGATAAATCGGACTATCACTATTCAAAGTGTTCAATGTATCAGGTTCTATCACACCAGATTCTGCGCAGTATCACCTGTGTTCTCGTCTTGAAGCTTCTAATGCATCTACCCCTGAGTGCACCATGCCGTTTGCCTGACGGCCGACTAAGCTGCACATAACTGTAAGGCGGTCTTCCCACGTTAGAAACCCAGTAATTAACTAGTGGCCTCTGGAGGAGAGCACCGGCGAGATGAGTGTATTCGCTACGGTAGAAAAGAATTAAATGTCAGAGTCGTTCAAGGACGTCGTCGCTGCGCACGATGGTCGGCAATTTCCGGACAGCGCCTGCCTGACTCTGGTAGTAGGCGCCGTTCAATCACCTCACACCGCGTCTCTGCAACTTGCATGTAGCCTACTTGAGCTTAATGTCCCACCGGGTTTGCGTCGCCTTTCAAACTCCGCCGGGCGCTTTTGCGCACGTGGCCTCCCCGACGCGTCGCTCGACGCGCGAGTCTTATGCGTTTTTTCTCAACGTCTTCATAGTAGTGGTTTAAGCAATGATAATAAGCAGATAAGAAAGTGTTTGAGGTGTGATTACAATATTCCAGCGCTTAAGTTTTCTTTGCTCTTCCTCTCCCGCCGTTGCTGGAGGCTCTCATTATTTATTTCTCTACTACCTGGCTTAATTACAGTCTCTCTTTCTATTTATTTGAATGAGCGATGCCCCGGGAAAGAAGAAATGCAGCAAGTGCCATGCGCTGAAGCCCCTTGGTCAATTTCGAGAACGGAAGAAGAACTCCCAGAACGGCAAGAAGGGTACACTCACCGACAAATGCGGAGAATGTATGGACCACGAGAACGAAGCTCGAGCGAAGAAGCGCAAGCTAGCCGCCCACGATGCGGACGATGCGGACGAAGATCTCGATACAGCGAGTGACATGCCCGCGGTTTCTCTCGCTGATTTTATCGATACCGTGGTGGATGGTATACAAGCATCTGGATTCAAGCACTCGGCCCGTGTTGACTGCTCCGCGCACATCACGAAGGAGGACGGTGGAGACAGGGCTCGGGAGGTTGCTGCCATAATTGGCGACCACATGTCGCTGCGCTGGAAGTGCGTTGCCGAATTCTGATGTCGACTTCCATTTCTAACCAATATATGATTCCAGCTACGAGAAGAAGCGCAACCGTGCACGCACGAAGGATACAGTTTATTCCTTCAGTTGCGCGCAGTCGCGGGACCGTGAGCACAAAGCGAAGGTACCCAAAGAGAACGCGCGCGCGACAGTTCGCATGAATCGGTTCGAGTGTAGCGGCTGGCTTCATATAGCAGCCGCGCCTCACTCCACAGAGATGACAATCAAGATTCGCCATGACGAGAGCCACGAACCCTACACGGACATTGCGCTACCTGAGAAATACAAGGAGTATATTCGCGAAAATGCACTGAATCAGACGCCCGGTCAGGTACGCTTTTGATGTGATGTCAAGTGTTTGCCCGAGCTATCGTGACCGTGTTTTACAGATATGGAACTATATCGTTAAGGAGGAGAGCATGGGAAAGCAGGCGTCGGACATATCTATCCCATATACAAGTGATGCAGTCTACTACTACTGGCATTTTGTTAGTAGGGAGCACTGGAAGCAGGATCCGGATCCTCTCGAGTCTGCCAAGAAATTCATCCTCAAGAATAGAGATACCCATCACGTTGATCTGCTCGATGTGCTCGCGGAGCCGGGAACCGAGGTCCTTGCGTTTCAAGTCACAGACTTTATGAACGATTGGGCGGCTCATACTCAAGAACTCGGAATGGACTCTACATGTGCGCACATTTTTTTTCTTTTTCCGAATATAGCTAATATACATCATAGGGAACACCAATGGTGATAATTTTGAGCTGTTCGCTGCAGTTGCAGGTGCAGAGGGCTCGGGAATCCCTCTCGCGTACTTGCTCATCAAGACGAGCAAGGAAGCGCCGAAGGGCGCCAAACGTCGAGTCCTCGCGCGCTTTTTAAACGAGCTGAAGAAGCTTGGTGTCAACCCCGAATATACATTATCGGACAAGGATTGGTCGGAAATTGAGGCGTTTCGTACTGTGTGGCCCAAAGCGAAGCACCAACTGTGCTTTTGGCATGCATTGCGTGCTGTGAAGCAGCGTCTCGCCAAGAACAAGGAGACACCTGCTCCGTATAATCCGCGTGAGGCACGGCGGCATTTCGAGTTCATCAACGAGAAATTTGTGCCGGCCTCGCAACAAGCCGATGGTGAAAAGGTGCGGTATTTACTGACAGTACATGTGCTATGTCTGACAATGCCTTAGATTCCACTACCGCCAGAAATACCACTTCCACGCCTCCAATTCTTACTCGACGGACGGCCGTCAGTTACCACTCCATCACTCAAGATCAAGATTCCCGCACGCGCATCGGCGTCATCACCAGAAGGACCGGGCCGGCCGGAAAATTTCGATCTTGAAGACGAGGCCCAAAACGAAGACATCGACGACGGGGCAAGTGACAGTGGTGTCTATTGGGCACAGGATCACAGTGATGACGAAGATTTTGACTGGGAATATGGCTCTGATGATGGGATCGACGACCCGGACGACATGCGTGCCGAGTTGGACAAGCTCGCAGCAGACCTGGATAAGGACACCGACGAGTCTGGGGATGCAGAGCCTAGCGAATCAGACCGGGACGCCGCCGCCGAGAAGGGCAAGAAGACCAAGGATCCGACATACCAATTTTGTCCGCCAGCCTTTCGTCCCTATATTCTACGCCTCTTCGGGAAGCACGCCAGTCAACATCCTTTGTTGCCCGAACGTCATGGAGAGACACGGACAAGCACAGAGATATGGCGGGACTCTGTCCGAGAGATGTATCAGTACTGCGAGCTGAACCACCTGTGTGAGGTATGGGCTTACATGTATACATCGTGGTATGCACCGGACCGATGGCCATTGTGGGCCCGTGCTGCGAACGCATCGAGTATTCCAGCGAGGCGAACCACGATGATGGTCGAGGCACTCTGGCGCAACCTCAAGCGCATGGTCCTTCACATGTACAACCGACCGCCTGTCGATCTCGCCGTCTTCGCCATTGTCACCAAGTCCATCCCTCCGTACCGTTTAACGCTCTCGCGAATTCTTGAACCAACACGAGGCGGTCGCCCACGCGCTCTAACGCATATGCAAACAGCGCTAAAGCGCTCGTGGACACGCCTCGCTCGCTCACCCATCAAGGGGACCTACTCGACTGACGTCGCTCGCTGGACGTGCAACTGTGGTGCTCAAAAGTACCACGCCTACCTTCTCTGCAAGCACCTGGTTCAAGCGGCAGGCCCCATCCCCGACGTCTGGTGGCGAGAAGCGACCCGCTACCACATTCCGCCATTCTTCACGGTCCCCGTCGACGGCATCGTCGCGGACGCGCCGGAATCGGTCAGGGACTACGGCTGGCTCGAAAGGATGGGGTTAGAGGCACCGGAAGTGATCCAGAAGAGTGCGGGAGGCGAGAACCTGGACAAATCATTACCGGAGGGCACACAGGTGTGTTACATGTCTTAGACAGTTGATCTGAGCTATCTAACTCTTTTAATTTGCAGATACAGCCTTCTCCATCGAAGCCGGCTCCTATGGGACGAGACGGCCTGCTGCGAACGCGTGCAGGCGGCGGCGGGGGCTTCGAGGTATGTTTATACGCTATCGAAGCGGCGGCTCAACTTACAATAGTGATTTCTCGATGTAGCTCGATGACGAGCTGGAGGAGACCGTCAGGGACTTCGTCCGTCTCCTACGGCTCGGCGCGGACACGCTCGAAGCTCAAGTAGCGAGCGCGGACCGCCGCTTCCTAGAGAACGCCCTCTCCGCAGGTCGCGCATACGCGCGCTGGGCCCGAGCTGTTCAACACCACGAAAATCGCCGTACGATGCCCGTTACCAACGCCGCGGGGTCATCCAATACCATAGGTTTCCGCTATACTTCAAGTTCTGGCTCTTAAGCCATGTATTGGGCTTATATCACGCTTTTTTGTACATAAATCACTCAGACTGTTTCAATATATGGTCTAATTCATCATATTACATGTTTAAATACACCATATATATCAAAAATACGAGTAGCAGACCCAGTAAGTATGCTACTGTACCGTTCGAAAGATCGAAAGACTTAGAGAATACGCCGCGCGTCGGGAGACCACGTGTGCAAAAGCGCCCGGCGGAGTTTGAAAGGCGACGCAAACCCGGTGGGACATTAAGCTCAAGTATGTAGCCTGACCCGCTGAAAGCTTGAAAACAAGTTTCATTGACATGCAGGTATGCTCGATTTGTATTGTCGTTATACTTGGTCACAAGATCAGCAAGCCATTATCGACTCATCGAGAATAACAAGCGCAGCGCGAAATGCTCTTGGGGCATGCGTTCTCAAGAGTATCACTATCGCCTTCTCTCGGATCGGAGGTGAGATTCGCAGGTCCCTATTGATACGCTTATAGACGCACTTTCAATCTTCATCGTATCCAGACGCTGCTTCGAAGAACTGGACGTCGAAAAGGACTACTCAAGCACGACAGATGGACGCTGTTCGCCAATATTGTAAGGTACACACTCGCACGCACAGTCGGGATGCCTACATCTTGTACATATACAGGCAAAGGATTATCATTCTGTACCGCTCCCTCCTTCCTCCCCATATCGATTTCTGCCTGGGATGATGGCTTCCTCACAAATTTCGTTGGCATATGCTTTGATCTTTGTCTGTTTGTTGAAAGTTACCCATAAATTCATCAAGGCGCGAAGAGTCAAACAGTCTATGCCACCTGGACCTCCTGGAATTGCGGTTTTTGGAAACGCGTTCCAATTAGGAAGCTTCCAATGGCTGAAGTTCACAGAGTGGAAAGAACGATACGGTTGGTCGCAATCTTCATGGAACCTCATATCGCTGACAATGTACCCACTTCCAGGACCAATTTTTTCTTTAGACCTTGCCGGACAGCCGGCCATCGTACTCAACGACGTCGAAACAGTGGCAGAGTTTCTAGGTATGTAGGCTTCGCTTATTGCATCCTGCTGTTCTGATTCCGTTGGACAGATCGACGTTCTACAATTTACAGCGATAGACCGAGACTCATCATGAGTAGCGAGATCATAGCAGGGGGTTTATGCTTCATCATCATGCACTATAACGATCTGTTCGTAGACGCTTCTTACTATTTCTCTATTGCATGCTCATGTTGAACCAGGTGGCGACGTATGCGCAAGGTTGCCCACGAGGCCCTCAGCGGATCCTCCGCTATCACATTCCAACAATTGCAAGAGAAAGGAGCTGCCCTACTTGCCGCCCGGCTCCTACGAACTCCCGAACGATGGAATGCGCACATTGGACATATCGTTGCATCGTCCATGTTAGCCATCATTTACAGGTGGTCATGGTTCGACCCGCAAACAGATTCCGTCGTTCGGCAAATATTCGACCTTTCACACCGCATCGCCTACGCGGCGGTTCCGGGGAATTCTCTTGTGGACATATTTCCCTGGATGATATATATGCCGGAATGGATGGCAAAGTGGAAGCGTATAGGACGAGCATACTTCCGGAAGGACACCGATATGTTCGTCAGCCTCATGAACCACGTGAAGCACCGAATGGTACGTACGCATTATTATTGCAATATTTTTGTCACGTAGTATTCATTCAGGCCTGTAGGGTTCTGATACGGTAGATCCATGTCTTGCAACGAAGCTCATCGAGACTCAAAACAAGCATAACCTGAACGATGTGGAAATGGCATGGTTAGCAGGATCAATGTTGTGAGTTCCGAGCCAGAATGTGCACAAGTCATGTATTCTGATGACCACATAGCTTTGCTGGGTCAGAAACCGTTCGTACCAAGAATTAACGCATAATTCAGTCGCTCATCCTCCAACGTTTCAGACAACGGGAACTCTCATCTCGTCTATGCTCGCGATGGTGCTTCATCCTGAAGTCGTTCAACGAGCACAGGCGCAGCTTGATGCAGTCGTAGGCCGTGATCGCCTTCCTACCTTCAACGATCAATCGCGATTGCCGTACATCGAGGCTATCGTGAAAGAAGTCATGCGCTGGCGTCCAGCAGGGCCCATGGGACTCCCGAGACGAGCGGCTCAGGTGAGTTCGTACACGACTCAGATAAGTATACCAGAGTAACATGACTTCTGTAGGATGACTGGTACAAGGGGTACTTCATACCTAAAGGTGCGATTCTGTCTGTTACTAGTAGACTCATCTGGAATATCATTATTATCCTATCCTCAGGCACCCTCGTTCTCTTCAATATATGGTGTGTCCCATTTGAAGGTATTGCACCCGATTACCATACTCAAATACTTCAGGGGTATCAACCGTGACCTCAAACATTTTTCGAACGATGTTTCTGAATTCCGTCCTGAACGCTATTTGAACGAGTGTGGCGAACTTAGCGACTTTTTACCCGAAAGTCGTGGCGAAGGTCATTTATCGTTTGGGTCGGGCAGGCGGTACGTTTGTTCAAATGGTGAACAGTCAACGTATACTAATCCAATCTTGCAGCATTTGCGCTGGCAAAGATGTTGCTAATCAAATACTTTTCATCACTATTGCCACATTATTGTGGGCCTTCAACATCGAAAAGGCAGTAGATCCATGCGGAGAACCCGTCATTCCTCCTCACGGTGACTTTGACCTCGTGGATAATGGGGTCGCAGTGTATGCGAAATTAAAATAGTCTCTCTCACTCGATCATCAATGACGCACCTTTTCTAGTCATGCAAAACCATTTGAATGTTCTATAACGCCTCGTTCACCCGACGTCAGTGCTATTATCAATTCTGCAGCTGAAGGTTTATGGTACGTTTCCACCTAACGGATTTCCATATATGTGACTGATAATAAATGAAAACCCGTTACTAGCTGATGAGATTGCTGACCGGTCACAGCGTGCTTGCACAGCGTATACACACAAGTGCACTGTAGCTAGTAAATCATGGGTATCAATCTATATCGAGTCTTAGCAGCCCAAGCGTCCCACTGCTCGCGAAACTCATCCCGAAGCACGGCGTCCTCCTCCCTCGTCCTTATGACTGCGACAACGGAAACGTATACTAAACATGACCAATATACAAGACTAATCACCTGGCCGATAATACTTTTCTCCATTCCTGAAACTCGCCAATAAGATCCGGACCCCATTTGTGAGATCGCGGCCCCGTACAAGAAAATCAGAAGGCCGACATATGCTGGGTGGCGCACCAAAGAATACAGCCCCGTGGTAACGAGTCTGTGCTCCTTGCGTACGGCCAACTCGAACGTGAAGTTGCGCCCGAGCTGACGGAATGATATCTTGCGTATCGTGGCTCCTACGACCATCATCGTGAAGCCTACAGTGAAGGGCACCGTGATGGCGATGTTATTAGTGACAGCCGCGGCGCCTGTTGCGGATGGTACCAGAATACGATACACAGACCCGAGCAAGAGGGGATATGAAGCAGAAACAAGCGTCATGGTTTCCACCGCGAAGAGGAGATATATGGAGCGCTGAGAGCGTTGACATCAACGATGGATCGTTAACCTTGCCTATAATTTATAGCACATACTGTTAGCAGCATTACTGCGCGTATTCCTGTAGATGGGCTAATCCGACTCTGATGTGTTCCATTGCCTGGCTCGTACTTGGTGCGTTCCTCTACAAGCGGAGGAGGGTTTGGTCGAGTATTGGCCAGGTAGTTACACAAGATACTGGCTAATAGGAAGGGCATTTTTGAGATCAGTGGAAGAGGCATCGCTGAGAGCTGATCCTGAGACGACGGGGCTACGAGTAGCTATCCCGTGAGGTGTTATATACACTACGATGCTTCTATCTGATATGATTAGAGTTTGATATTAGCACTCGTCCTACAGTGGAAGGGCATAGAGCCATGATATTGTAACAGAGGACTGAGTCCCTCGTCTTGTAGCCAAAGCCTAAAATACGTCACGGTAGTACGTTGGGCGGCTGCAAAGTGGCACTCGACGAGGATCGAAGTGAGTCTCTGAACCTTAACCTCACCGTAGGGCGCGTGAAGTAACTTCAATACATTCACGTTCCATTGGTTTCTTCGCGTGTATTCGACGCTATCTAGGCGTCGGTGTAAGTACTAGCTGATACGAATGAGGTTGAGTCAGAGGGTTGAATAGGTCAAGGCTCGGAGCTGAAAAACTTGCGAGCCTGAACAGACATAACTTTACGACAGTGTATGGACCCATGATAGTTCCGACATGCAATTTCGGCGGCTCACCTGTAAAACGAGCCACCTGCTTTATTCCTTTGCAGCGCCCTGCATACTATTTGAACGCAGTGTCTGGAGGGTATCAAGGCAGCAGAAGTTCAGCATTGGGTCGCATGTACACCTCGTGATAATACACACAGTGCATACATCTTTTGCATCCTGCGCATTAGTATTCGTGCGATTGTCCATGGAAAACCGTTGTGTGAAGCTGTACGCTGTTCAAGTACGAAGTAACAAACACCGACGCGCTAACGCGGACTGATGGCGCTGATTGCCGTTCATGACGCGCCCGCGCCCGCCAAACTCTGATCGTCTCAAGATCGTCTATCCAAGTCGTCCAGGATGATCCAGCTACGAGAAACTACCGAATCGCTTACGAGACTAATACCAATCTACACTTGTGGGACACTTGCAGCTGGCATGCAACTTTTCAGCTTGACACGATCTGGCTGAATCTAAGGCCGGTGAACCCACATCTGTCGGTGAGTACAACGGTCACATTGTTCCGGGAAGCGTCAGGCCGTTCAAAATGAGCCGTAACTGATACCATCTCTCATTGATAGTTTGCTGTGTCTGAACAGCGTCTGCTCATTAAAAGAATATATTCATTACCGATGCTACTGCATCAGGTATATAAGGCTGGATCCTGGTTACGCCGCCTTGCCACCCGCCGTTCTTGACTTCGTCCGTCCACCAAGCAGCGGTCTACGCAGGACTCAACTAGTTTGCGACGGGCGGAGACGTTTTCTTGACGCTATTCCTGGCCGCTTTACGAACGCTACGACCTCGACGCTTGCATACGAATAAGCACCATGGCTCTTCGCGATGTCTTGAGACGAATCTCAAAAGTCAAGTCTACGATCCTCAGCGATATCTGGGTTGAGATCTTATTCTTCACATTAGTCGCTACCGGTGAGTATTCCAGCTTCATATCGTGCACTGTCGCTGAGATGAGTCGGCGCCCGCCAGTGGTAACAATGGTCACTACATTCACGTCTCGCGACCTTTCGTTCAACAACCAGCTCATGACGGTGCTCGGTACTGCTCTTGGGTTTGTGATTTCGTTTCGAACATCCACAGCCTATGAGCGGTCAGTATGCATACTCCCACTGTGTCTCTGTGCTCACGCTGTCTACAGCTTTGCCGAAGGCCGGCAGCTCTGGACCACAATCGCCATTACATCCCGTACGCTCGCACAAACGGTACGTTTTACGTGGATCACATGAGCTGCCGCATGTCGCCCTACTGTTGATACGGATTCAACACCCCTCTCTACGCTTCCATTCATCTGTCTTAGGGTGGAGGCAATCTCTGACGCAGCGCGTTATCATAGATCTGGATTCAGATCCCGTTTCGGAGAGTTGACAAGACCGGGTCTCAATCACCAGGTAGTATCGAGAAGCTTGTCCCCGAAGTGGAGGTCGTAGTAGAGAAGAAAAGTATGGTTAATCTGGTTAGTAGGTGTCAGGACGTACTTGTATTCTAGTACTAATCTCTGTCTCCAGGTGCAAGCTTACAGTGTAGCTGTGAAGGTATGATCATCTGCGGAATTGTTGATTCCAGCTCACATTCATGTATAGCACATGCTCCGAGGCGAAGGTGGCGTTTACTACAAGGATCTTTACCCACTCGTCGCCCTCCTCCCTCGGTTTTCTCTGCATGAAGACAAGGCTAGCGAAGACGATATTTTACCACTATGGCAATCGTCGAAGATGGATTATTCAATGTTTAAGACCATACGATCGGAGAGTTTTCCAACGATTGCCCCTGTCAGCCGTAGTTACACAGATCCTAGTCTAGAGAAGAAGGAGCACTACAGCAGCGATGGTTCTGGGGAAACTCATTCACTGCCTGATGCATACGGGGCATTTGACGTGGAGAGCCAGCTCCTTCCTCGTATTCCCTGCGAGCAACAGCTGCTCCCAGCCAAAAACACACCACCGGGCTTCTTCCGACATTATGTCGTTCCCTTCTTCAGATGGCTTCGCAACCCATTCCGCCGTCTCCGCCAACACCGCGACAAAAATACGGAATCGAAACGAAATTTCCTGGGCAAAAAGAGGCAGCGTCCCACTGCAGATGGCAATGTGGCGATGGAGATTGCCATGTTCCTCCTTTCATATCATGGGTGGCTTGTAGAGCACAAGTACATTCCGGATTCGGCAGCGTCTAACATGTATAGTGGCATATCTGCTCTTCAAAACGCAGTCGTTCATCTCGAGCGCATCAAGAATACACCCCTTCCATTTGCGTACCAGGCACATTTACGTATTTCGCTTTGGTACGTCTGTTATATCGCGTCAAGATATGCACAATCGTACTGACGATCTGTAGGATGTATCTGTTCTTCCTCCCGGTATGTGTACTCCAACCTTTTCGTTTCCACCGGATATTTATGGTTCCTTCAGTCACAATTGTATACGGCGTTCGGCTTGAAGTTGACGATTCCGTAAGTACACCCCTACACTTTCGCACGAGAGCTGCCCTGACCGTGCATGTAATGCCAGTGCTACTGCGATTTCCGCATTCATACTTCTGGGTTTCCTGGAGATTGGACAAGAAATGTACGTCTGTGTTCTCATATTGTTTCCCTCGTTACTCACAATAGTTTGATAGTGAAAATCCGTTTGATTACGACGACTCTGATCTCGGTAAGTCTCGAACGCGTTCATCTAGTATGTTCGCTAATCTATATCGCAGATCTTGACGCTTTCTGCTATGCAATTCAGCGTGAACTACACGAGGTTACTGCGGTAAGTATAAATTTCGAGTCACACATAGAATACTTACCGATAAGCATCACCAATCAGCACATAAGTCCTGATCCTCGGTCGTGCGTGTTTAGCAAGTGGAACATGCCCTTTGCGCCAGAGGACCATCGCACAGCGGATCAAATAGTCTCAGATGCCACTCATCCCTACCATCACCAAGAACATGGGAGACATACTATGCGTAAAACCATGCTCAGGTGCTGGAAGCAGGTGGACGTGGTGACGCGATCAACTATGTGAGAATAATCGCTGTTTGATTCACTGGGTACGTCAGGTGAAATATTGGCGTGGGTGGTCAGAGCATATCTATGGTGTAGTCGTCGACAAATATTATTGTATCAGCCTTGTACGGATGGGGTGGGTACTGGTTATACCCTCAAATTGCTGACTGTAAGCAAAGCACAATATATATAAACGTTCATTGCTACGATTGCCGCGCAATGAGATCCGAGTATAACTATAGCTCGTCCATAGTGTCTTGATAGTCCTGTAAGGTATACTCAGAGGCATACATGGGATTGAAGTCAGGATTACTAGCGCCCATTTGCGGAGGGTGGAAGCGCGCGTGTGCAACGTGAACGACTTGAACAGCGACCAATTGCTGCAAGTTTCACGATCCGGCTTCATACCCCATATTCTCCCTGGACTACTTCTTTCTTGTCACTCCTTGTATCGTCGACTTTGTTCCGCATTTTGCAGCGCTCGAGCCCATGCCCTCACCTTGCAACTTTTGATCAGAATGCCACCATTCGTGCCCACACCGCGCGAGATATTCTTGCTATGTCTCCTCCTGATTGGTTTACTCACATTCTCGACGACAATCAAGCCGTCAACAGTCACCGACCTCACAAAAATCCGGAGCGGCCATTACACAATAGAAGATGAGGTCGAAGAAGCCCCTTCGACCTTTGAAGCGCAATACTCCCTCCAGACCCTCAATGTACCATTAAGTTGGGGTCTAGGACAAGTCCCGGAGACGCAGATTGTAGCACACGTTCCTGGTACGCACCGGAACCCCTGTCAACTTCATCATGGACTCATAACACTCTAAAACTAGGCTGGACGATACTAGACAGACTCTACTTCGTCAACGGAACCTTCTTCGTTGTGAACGACAATCCGGAAAGTATACCGGACCGCAAGTACATGATATCTACCGGCATCTTCATTGAGAACGGTGTGGAGGAAGAACGAAAGCGGATACCTACCGACAAGGAGATGCAAATCATTCATACGGACACGGCGAGACGACTGTTCGGCACACACGCAGAACGCCTAGATGGTGTATCAGTATGTGACAATCATATTAGACTATTATTATCTATATCTGACATTAATGTGCTGTAGTGGCTGATCAACGACCCTAAGCAATTGTATGTCACCCTGAAACTTTCAGTATCTACCCTCCTAATCGCGTCTTAGTATCACTCATTACTACCACTGGTCCGCGGAACTATTCTTCGGGTTTTGGCGTATCTATTCTTCTCTCGACCCGTCTATTGGATCTAATGGAGAGACATCGCTACCTTCTCCGCGGCGCATGCTCTTCACGCGCATCGACGCCGCCAACTGGCAGGATTACGCGGCAATGAACCAATGGGTCACTTATGCTTCATTCCCGTCCATCACTATGGAATACATGAACGACTGGCTTGAGCGCGCAGATACAGGGCGCGTATATGTGCTTGACCGCGTCGTCTTCGCCGATCGTGCTGCAGCGATGCACGGCGAAAACTTCCTCAAGACGCAACGTACGGCTGCCAACGCCTTTGCGCTGCCCGGCAGCGTGCACTGGTGGCAACCAATCCGTAACAACGTCGTTGGCTTCGCCGGCCTGACTGAGCTGTCCGGACAAGAACTCGGAGAACAAAAGCCCGTGATCACCTATATCTCGCGTCAAGGATGGGGCCGTCGTATGCTGATTCAAAAGGATCACGACCGGTTGGTGGAAGAGCTGTACAAGCTGCGGGATAATTACGGGTATGAAGTCAATGTCGTCAGCATGGACAAGCTCTCGAGAGCAGAACAGTTGCATCTGGCTGGACGAACGACGGTGCGTATCTACGGATTGTATCTATCTCCGCGTACTCTCAACACCTGCCACAGATCATGATGGGGGTACACGGGAACGGATTGACATCTTTGCTTTGGATGAAACCGACACCGCGTTCGACTGTCATGGAGTTCTTCTATCCTGGTGGCTTTGCACACGACTACGAGTACACGACTCGCGCACTGGGCATGGTGCATTACGGTTTCTGGGGTGACCAGTATGTCACGTCATTTTATTGAAGCTCTGTCGGTGCTGACGTCCCTCTTTCAGTGCTTTTACACGACCAGATGTACCCCCGGTAGCCTACCCGGAAGGGTTCCAAGGAAACAGTATCCCGATTGACGGCGCCCTTGTTGCGAGAATATGCCGCGAGAGGTTGACGCTATCGGAGGAGGCGGATGACTAGATGAGCGACGTTAGACGTTCAATATCATACAACGCATAGTAGTATACATGTATAATCGCGACTCGCATATCTCGGAATATTTTTACGCTTTGTGGATCATGTACCACAGTCTGACGGACGTTGAACTCGATACGACCGATGGCAATCTATGTTCTGGCGTGACTGAAAAGTTTCACAGCAGGTCCATCGCCGTGCAGTCCATCGCGATCGCTGATGACCGAGTTATTAATCTGCACTTGATCAGGCTATGACAACGATTCAGTGAGCTTGATAAGACGGTCTAGTGGTAGGCTCACTGTTCAAACATATCTAGCGGCCCATTATTCGGACTACTGGGGGTGGCAGTTACTTGGCTATCCGGGGATCGTTCTTGAGAATATGCTCGAATTGGTACCCAAGTGCTTAATGGACTAGTTCCTGGCTCGTAGCTCGCATGCGCAACGTACAGCAGCATACCGTCCGATTGCACGATCGCCGTCTCCCGGTGAAGTTGTACCGAAGGATCAGCCTGGATTCCGTCAAGAGCCATAGAGCTCGAAGCATCCTGTAAGGGAATGGATATGGGTATATGCCTGACTGATCGTGTTAGTGGTATGAGTTCGTTTGCTATTGTGGGGAGCGATAAATTGCTGTGGTAGGGTATAGTGATAATCGTGACAGGGTATTTGAATTGGTAACGTGAGGATGACGCCACTTGAGGCCCTTGAGTAGGCATTGCGTTCGGGGGCGGCAGGGTGGGCAGCTCTGCGATCCGCGTGTCCCGCCACCAAAATCTATCTTAGGTCGGTCACAGGCGGAAATGGAAGATTGTTCATCACGCACCTGAATTGCGTCTCGGAATCCGCGATATCTTGACCTTTCCATTTCAGAACATCAAGAACATGCAGTAAACCGTTGTCACGCCAGTTGGCGTCCAGAATGCAATCGAGGATAGTTTGTGGTGGCAGCGATGAAGGGAACGGTGGCATCAGCGACTTTCCCAAGACCCGCGAACGTAATGTAGTATTGGGTACTAGGGGGCGGGGACGTTAACATAGATACTCAAATCGACTCGTGGTACTCACCGACTCCAGCAATTCCTGATGCAGCGTGAGTGATGGCCAGACACCGCTTGCCCACAGGCACTGGAGTCACCGCCACCCAGTCGGTTTCGAGGTCGTTAGGTATGCCATCTCCATAGCCTGTATCCATATCGCACATCTCCAAGTCATCCGTCATCTCGAGGAGTTCGGCATACATGCATTTGTCCGCCCATTTGGACGGTTTCTTTGATTGCGATGCTCCTTTATGACGCGTCTGGATTTTCGGTTTTCTTTTACCCTTGCCTTTCCTCTTACCAAACGAGGTAGGCAGCCCGTCCGTAAGTCCGAGTTCGTTGGGTATAGCCGGTTCGGCTAGTGGAGGTGACGAAGTAGGAGGGCTAAAGGACACAGCGTTCGTGGATGAAGCATTGGAAAGCAGCGATGCATATTGTGCGATGCCTTCACGTACAGGTTCATCTACTATTTCATCTTCATCGTCTGATGACCCCAAGTTGAGATCAGCAAATAGATCTAGCTGCCGGGTTGAATCGAATCGTTCTGCTCGCCGCTGGATCGGTGTTCAATTTGGATAGACACGCCAGACATTATGATATTCTCACCCGTTTCTGCTCTTCTAACGCCTTCGAATCGAGAGTAAGTAAATACATCATACCCAGGTCTCCGGCGTACCTTTTTCCGTCGGAGGTCTTGAGAGACTGCGCGTTCTCGGACACTTGCCGGGGGTGTCTTGTACGACGCTTTGCGCTCAGAAAACATCCTAACTAGCCTTCCTTCGCTGCTACTTGGATAGACGTGAGGCCGCGACTGGCAAGTGAGATGGTCGGACGCAAGTTGTGGGCCTTCGCGTCTGGGCGCTCGAATTGCCACGCGAGTGCCAGGCCGTACTGACAGTGAAACAGATCGTTATCTCAGGCTTTGCCCTTTTCCTCCTGCAGTCAAAGTGGCATTGAACCATTTGAACTTTCACAACACGCCATCTGGTACCTAGAGCCTGTTGAAAATAGCCGTTTCGATGATAAAGTATGAATCGCGAACATTTCCCAAATACTGACCACTCGTTTCTATATGTAGGGCATTGACAGCGCTGTGCGGTGGTCCATGGCGGGCGTCGCATATGTCCGGTCGGCTTGTAACATCCCGTACATAGACCCTTGTTTGCCGCCCCCACAAAATAAAGCCACCTCCGCGCATCATGCCAGTAATATTTACACAGGTACGGCGTACACCAACACAGCATTTTCTGATAGTGTTCTCATCCCTACTGGACTGCTGCAGCGGTTTTGCCACGTTGGCAGCGCATCTCGTAAACCCTCGTTGCTGTGCGACACAGTTCGCGGTAGTTCTCCGGTTTCACTTTTATGTCGACGCGAGTCTGCAAATTCATAACAATGAACCACGATCGACGAAGCTCTCTATCGACCCCGCGCGAAGCTCAGGACGATGTTCGGAATGATGCTATAGGTCCCTTGCAGCCACCTGCGGCCCACATATCCCTTGACGAGAGCACAAATACTGTCACTGAACCCTTGAGGTCAAGGGTGCTCGCCGATACGCTCTTGTCATCGGCCATCCAAAATACGCGACCTCTGAACCGACGCCCTTCTTACCGACTGTCAGACTTTGAGGCACACCGAACGTTGGGTGTCGGTAGTTTCGGACGGGTTTATCTAGGTAAGTCGTCGTCTTAAATATTACCCCGTTCTCGCTCTAACTCAGCGAAGTGCGCAGTAAACGCGACCTCCGATTTTATGTTATCAAAGTCCTCAATAAAAGCAGACATGTGCGTGAAGGTCGGGAATCACACGCACGAAACGAGCGGGCGTTGCTGCAGGCAGTCAACCATCCACTCATCATCAAGCTCTGGGGTGCTTTCCAAGATCAAATCAATCTTTACATGGTCATGGAATACGTGCCCGGCGGCGAGCTGTTTAACCTTTTAGAACGATGTCAGGTACAGAGTTCTGTATGCTCACTTTGTGGCTTCACCCTTTACCCACGAATTTCTCACAGGAGCGCCGGTTCCCAGAGTCCGCCGCAAAGTTCTATGCAGCAGAGGTCGCTATCGCGCTCCAGTACCTCCACTCCCTCGACATAGTCTACCGTGACCTCAAGCCAGAAAATATTTTGATCAATTCCGATGGGCACATTAAGCTGGCCGATTTTGGCTTTGCAAAACGCTGCAGCACGGTGACCTATACGTTCTGCGGGACTTCAGAATACATGGCGCCAGAGGTACGCTCACTAAATGGTACTTTGTGGACATAACTTCACAGTTAAGTCCCAGATTGTACGCCAGGCCGCGTATAACAAGAGTGTCGATTGGTACGCACTCGGCGTCCTGATATTTGAGATGCTTTCAGGCCATCCACCGTTCTACCAGCCAGACGGTCGTTTTGACCGTCTTTTTGAGCGGATACAGTTGGGGACCTCGATCATTAATTGGCCCCCGTTTCTCAGTCAGATCGTGATCGATCTTATACTTAAGCTCATGGAACGAGAGTCAACAAGACGTTATGGGAACCTACGACACGGGGCAGGGGACGTATTTGCACACGCATGGTTTTCCGAAGTCAACTGGGAGAGGATGGCGGGCTTAGGTTACCCAGCTCCTTACGTCCCTGTGGTGCGGCACCCAGGCGACTCAAGCGCGTGAGTCGTCTGTAGACCAGGAGACAGCAGATTCTGACAGACCTGTTCATTTACAGGTTCAGGCCATTTGCAGACGAGCGTATACCTATATCGCACGGTCAAGTTTCCGAGGAAGAATTTTCACTCCGTTTCCCAGAGTTCGAGTTTAGTCTGTAGTGCCGAAGACTCGCTGGAATCTCGGGTTGACTTGTGGTGTGTCCACCTGTGCTTATTCATGATATTTATCAGTGGTTACAATCAAGGCGTGAGGAAGTCATGATTGGATTGCCCGAGTTAACCGCCATCCATGCACCGTTGCTCGCACCTCTTCGTCTCCGGAGTCTTCAGGAAACATTGGCTGCAGCGACGTCAGTGCATCATTTTACGTCGTCAAGGGTACCCGCAGCGGTTTGGAGGTTACGTACCGGAAACTTCTCAGTGAGAATTTCTTCGCACAGCCACCCTCTCTCCTTGGCCTTGGTGAAAAAATCCATATCACGATGTGCGAGATGTGGGCGATGGTGTGAATAAAAGACAAGAACACATGGTCTGTGAGTTTGATCTGAGCTAGAAGGCTTGAGGGCAAGTTCCGTCGTTTTCAATAGGGCTTCGTGCTGCGAATCGGCTTTATCTGTTAACGATCCGAGCAATGATATAAAAGAATAACTGACTTGAGAGTGATTAAAGATAAGATCCGACAAAATAATGAGATCAAATTGTGCGCTATTGGTTACTCTTCTCTGGGTATCGAAGATTGGGACCAGCGATTGCCCCCAAATGTATCCCTGGGAGAAGGTCAACAAATACGAATAAACGCCTTCCACAATCACTCATACCATCACATGAACGTTGTTAGAGATTGATTGAGATATGTTGTGTTGAACATTGTGTTCCAGATTTTTAATCAGAGCTTCATCAGGGTAGTCGGTGAGAAAGACCTGTCAGGGAAATGGATGAGAAGGCGAGGATATAACGGACGGATAATGTCACTGACAGCCTTGGCACCATTCTTTGCGGTCACTAAGCCAGGAAGACCCCCACCTGCACCAAGTTCAAGCACAGAGCGATCGCGATACAACTCTGGGTGAGCATCGAGGTAACATGCAAATGCACGCGATGCATTCCATCTACAATCATCGCCATCTAAGCCGCGAAACCCATGATCATATGATGTCACTTACAGGTAATGACCCCAAAGAGGATGAGATCCAACTAATCTAACCTCGATTTGAGACCAGACACCATATTCTGTGCTCACAGCCCATGAAGGTGGCACGCGACAGTAGGTGGCAATCGTAGGCTCGGGAGACGGTGGTCTTGGAGGCTCCTGATGGTTGAAGGCAAGCAAGTATCATAAACTAGTGTTATAAGTGTACGAGCAATGTATGACATGCTATTCGCTCACTAAAAAGACAGAATCTAGATCGAGAGCCACATCGTCAGAGACCGACATCTTGAGCGCGGGAGTTAAAAAATGTCGCGCTTCGATCTCAGAGTGTCGGGGTTACCCAGAATAGTAAGAGGCGGGGATCCGTTTTCAACATGTACAAATAAGATCGCTCGCTTAGTGATCCAGAACTTTAGCCTGAGTGACATCATTTGAGAGCGAGCTCTATCCTCCACGATGGATTGCAAAGCCAACTGATAATTCGTTCTATCTGAAGTGCTCTATTATTTCCAGGTATCTTTACCATCGTGAGTATCGTATCAGACTATATCTGCGGTCCCGCGGCATCATGACTCCAGCCGCTTCGCTCGCTACTTACATCGGGACCTTCTGTATGACTCCAATATCCGATGACGAGATCGTTTTAACGCGCTCATATGGAGATATAAGCAGATACTAGGACGCAACTGCGATTACTTCAAAGATCATTCTGCCAGTCCCAGTTTCAGCATGTCCGAACGCAAGCTTTCGCAATTTAAGGCTTTGGTCTTCGACGTCTACGCCACTCTGATCGTATGTTATAGCTTAGCTTCTTTCCAACACTTTACACTGAACGCACGGTTAATTAGGACTGGGAAACTGGCCTCTATGAAGCCCTCTTGCCCATGTTGCGCCGCATCCACTCTCCTCTCGCCGACTCCAAGGCGGAAACCCTCCTCGCTTTCAACAGCGTAGAGACAGACTTGCAAGCTAAATATCCTACCATGCTGTATGCAGACATTCTGGCACACGCTCATGCCGAACTTGCATCGCGCCTTGCGAATAAGCCATCGCAGACAAGCGTGCCGACAACAGCCGCAGTCACGGAGCATTCTACTAGCGACCAGTCGCAAGCCACGACTGCAGGTCCATCTTCGACGATAGAGCCAGTAATATCGTCCTCTAGAGGGCTTACCGAGGAGGACATAGCGTTCGGCAAAAGCATTGCGAAATGGCGTCCGTTCCCCGACACGATTGCTGCCCTAGCCACGCTTTCAAAGCACTACAAACTCACCGTGCTTTCCAACGTCGATCGTCAGTCATTCAGTGGTACTCGGGAGGTACTAGAGCGCTCCGATCCCATGCATCAGTTCACCTTCGACGCCATCTACACGGCTCAGGACATAGGCTCATACAAACCTGACCTTGCCAATTTTGAATATGCGCTGAAGAAGCTTCGAGACGACTTTGGAGTAGAGAAGGACCAGGTGCTGGTGGTTGCAGCCGCACTCGAGTATGATCACCGGCCTGCCAACAAGCTTGGGATCAGGAGTGTCTTCATCGACAGGGAAGGCGCGTTCATCGGTAAAGACGGCGACGCAAAGTATGACTGGAAGTTTGCCACCTTGTCTGCAATGGCGGAGGCAGTAGAGAAAGAGGAGGTATGACGACTCGTAGGTTGGATGAGGTGGAAGACAAGATCGATGATGTCGCGGGGATCAAAGAACGCTTATTGCACGTAACAATAGTCTTCCGATGTGTTCGAACGTACATCCCAACACTGCTCAGATACTCGTAGGCTAGGTGCACACCGGGTAAGCAGCACAGTGCACCTCGTGTGTCCAGTGTCCCTGCATATCTTGAATTGCTGACGCGGGCCTACCTACGACTTCGTACAAATGAGTACATTGTAGAAATACACGAAGTTGATATCAATACAGTGAGAAAAATCAAGTTGAAGCGCATCTATCTACGGAGAGGGTAGCAGGGTTCCCCCACCTGATCACAATAGTCATTAGTAGACGATAACAGGCAGCAATTCACCAAGGCGTACCAGTTAGGGAAATCGATCGCATTGCCACTAGCTCCAAATACCGCGAAACTCTGGAAGGTTAAGATTCATACCAGGCTATCCGACTATTTCCTTAAGACGCACCAGAATAAAGAGAATAACTTGACTGCCGCCGTCCAAAGCCGCGGAAGTAAGATAATTGTATTTCTTGAACCATCTCGGACGTCTAGTCCGTGCCCACCATTGAGAAGCAAACCCGATGAGGACACAGGACCTATGTGAATAAATCAGATAGATGATCAAATTACGGGAGGGCTGTACATACCACCACTGGCCGTTCACAGAGTACGGTAGATATCCGATGTACAGTGTGAGAATCGGAGTATTGATATACTCTGCGAACCTGGCTATCTTTGATCCCTTGGTGCTGAAACGATAGAGGAGCCAGAACGGTATCGGGATAAAGAACCCGATGAAGATTGCGAATGGAACCATCCAGTACGGTTTCCCAACAGTGAACCTAGGCATAACGGATGGGCATGGCTGACACTGATTTTAGGTGCCAGACTTACAGTTCTTTACCGAGAGCACCCATAGCCACCGACGCTGAGTTGTACTGTTGAATAATCCAACCACTCCACTGAAATGTTTAGGTTGGTACAGTTCCTTGTAACCTAACGTCGAGAGCTTACCACACGAGTACCTACAGGGTCCAACAAAACTTCGCGGTTGTTGTTCACGATAGTGATCATCACTAACATAGAGATGTTTAGGTGCTGCAGTGCAACAACAGAACCACTGGAACGTACTCGTGTAGTTGAAGATGGAACCAATGATTGATCCTGCCATTTGTGCTGCGAACGTCGCACGCGGAGGCAGTTTGACGTATTGCCCTAGCTTGAGATCTTGTCTCCTGTCAGTAACAGTTGGCACACTCACATAATTTGATCACACTGTACCTTGCAGCATGGCAAGAGTCTGGAAAGCAGTGCTGTTACCGTACAGGTTCACGTACATGACAGTGCTGCCGGAGCGTTAGGTGGATATAACGGCGACATTGATCATGACTTACATTGGCTGTCCTGGATGAACGAATGCGGCCAACACTTGGATGGCATACTTGATAGAAATCTGGAATCCAGTAGTAGCAGTGACTATGTTGGTTACGTTGCGATTAGTCACCGCACTGCGGACGAGATGGCTTCGGATACGCACTAAAACCCAGTGCTATAGCGATGACCGCACTGATGGCAGTGAACAAGATAACACTCCACCAGGGCATGAGCGGCTCCGGAGCGGCATACTAAACCAGGTACGCTAGATTAGCAGGGTCCTGAACATAGTAGCTGTTACGCACGCTGCAACCGATACCAACACCAAGGGAGATAAGGAAAACCGCAAGGTACCACCATTGAGGTACTTCGGGATACTTGCGCATTACTGCAAGACGTCAGCGGATATCAAGATATATTTGTATACGATCCAACCTTGATAATGCTCGTCATCAATATCTTGCCCGCTCTTGAGGAATTTGAACCCTCCGAAAGCTGTGATACCCCCTGTGAGCTTAGTGGTAGACCATGGTAGCAATGCGCCCAACCTGCTTTAAGATCCTTCCAGTTCCAAAGTAGCACATGCACGAGTGCGGCCCCGAGACTCAGGTTGTAGGTTATCTGGCTCACTGCATACGTTGCCGTAAAGCGCGGCAGTCCGACCTCCTCAAGCTTGGTAGGATCGAGCCGATTCTCAGGAGTGAGGATGGCTGATTGGTTGTACGTGGAACCGTCGCTGCCAAAGAGCGATGTTGACATGAAGACGAGGTCGCGAGCGTTGAAGCTGTTCTTGTAGTACGCAAGCGTAAGGACCAGGTAGCCGATGGCCATTCCGACTGGATGTACAACATGAGCAACCATGCCTTGGAAAGAAACCGTGAGGGAACGTACTGTAAGAGTTAACCTCTAGCATCGCCGAGGCAAGAAGGTAAGCTGGCGAAGCTCATCGCGACAAGGGCATAACAACGCACGAGTTTTCAGCGGCCAGACAAGAGGGTTTCCCTGTGTAATCAGCGTCCAGCTCGTACTGAAACTAAGCAACCCAATGCCTTCGTTGCTAGAGCCAGCACCGAATAAATTGCGCACAAAGGTAGAACGCCCATGGTCAATGAGACAGATGACCGAGATCGCAGTAAGGAGCGGGAAAGGATATTGGGGAATCCTGGACGATGACATATCAATGTCTGCAAACATGGAATCTAGGAGATAACATACCACTCCCAGAAGAATATAGCACCAAACTAGTGGGCGATTAGTGGATCCACGACGTATATTTGCTAGGACACACATACCACGATCCAGAAGTAGCGCCTGAGCGAGGATAAGAATGACAAACATCATCATACACACGGTAATGCTTACCGCCGCTTGTGGTTCAATGCCCCTCCAAAGTGCAAACTTTGCAGGAGGTTGACCACCGAGATGTAGGTAGGGTAGAAAGCACTGAAGTGATTCGAATTTAGCCATTACTCCTTACTACGATGACGGTGTTTCTCACTAGGTTGGATAGACTAGTAAAGTCCTCACTGTAGTGATGTTAAATATGTCGACTAGAATGTAGGACAACGTACTTACACATGCCCGCCATGCCGTAGCCCAACATCTGGCTAGAGAATATCTGGAAGATGGCTGCGCCCGCGTTCAACGTTATGTTGTAGTACAGGTCTTAGATAACGATCAGAAGATGTATTGTGCATTTAAGGGGAGAACATACCCAGAGCCGCAATGATCTCCATAGCAATAGCAACGGACGATGCGGTTGAAGCCATGATAACGATAGCGGTATGCTCTACAGTAGTTAACTGAAAAGTTAGCTTGCTCAATTGCAGTAGAGACGATGGTTTCGCACCCTTGATATTGAATGGACCGGGGTTGAGGTACTTCCAGTAGCCCTTGGAGGGAAGCAGAGCTGTACCAAAGATTCATTCAATCTCGGCCATCCCAACAAGCATCAGCAAGAGATAACATACAATGCATGGCCGTCCCAAGTACATATGCGATGATAAGACAGAACAGTTGTGATACCGTCGCATTCTATGAGGTGGTCAGATCGAGAATACTTTCGTGGCACGAGAATGAACCCTGACCTGGGGTTTAAATGTGTAGATCGTCGCGAGCACAGAGCTAAAAATACTGAGCCCAACACCTAAAAACACTGTCCTGAATGTAAGTACAGGCAGCGAAGGGTCGTCTTCTGTTGAAATGACCTAAGTGTATTGTGTCAATGTTACAAACCTAGACTAAGGAGCTGACACAACTTACTTGTACAGCGACATCCTCTGCCTTTGTGATAACCTCGGTGGTGACGTCGATATCTGACCCTAAAACTGAAGATACTTCGACCGCATCACCAGCCTTCTTATCATGCTTCTCCGAAGAGACGACGCTCGACACGGAGTGCTCTCGTTTCAGCACAGGAGTATCCTGGAGAGCCATGAGAGGGAAGTGTGAGCAATCCAAGGGGCAGTATTCCTTGCACAAAACGCTCTATGATAACAGTGCCCGCTTCTTTTACCATGCTCTCCGGAACTGTTGCACGTGAGTCGGTCCCCTCAATACAAGCACACGACGGGCTCCCAAGATAGTGCGTTTCTGTTCACCCTATCTGTATCGTTGGGTTATCAAGCGTCAGTTCTCCTTGAACCGCAAGGAGTCTCACTTCTTTGCGAACCTTTTGAGCGCGGGAGGTGGCCATCAGGGTAGATAGTCATATGTCGCCTGTTATCGCGCCCCGATTGGCCTCTGTTCCGTTCATAGACTTTGCCGCCACGACGCTACGGGTATCGTTGCTATCACTATATTATCGTCGTTATCAGTGCGTACTTTTCTATCGTCCGCGCGACACCGCTTGGCAAGGAACTACAGCAGAAAGAAGCAAGTCTCGAGAAGTCAAAGCCTGATGAGAGTACATCAGTGTAAAAGTTAAAGCGAGCGGGGTAGTCAGCGCTTACTGAAGCTGATCGTGAGCTGTTCTGTCCGCAGCTTCGGACGTAAGGCAGACAGCTATTTAGGAAGCCTGGCGATTAACGGATATATTGCTCCTCTATAAATACTATGTATACGAGCTGTGATAACAGGCGTGAGTTATTCGTTAACACGGATGAAATGACTGTATGGTAAGGCCAAGTTTACGGATGCGCTTCCACATCCGCTTGGACCTTCTTGTCGGCTGCGAGCCTGTCGCGTACTTTCTGCACCTGGTGGTCCCAATCAGTGCGAAGGCAGAGCCAGACGCCGACGGCGGCAGCGTAGACAAGCGACACCGTCAAGCCTATCCACAAGCCATGCAGCGCGAAGTCGCGCTTGAAGGCGAGCCAGATACCGAACGGAATGCCTGTACGATAAGGAAGAGGAGATGGGCTCAGCATTTCAACGGCGCAACTTTCAACGAGGCGACTTACCAATCACATAATATGCGCTAGGTACGACAGGGAGGTGAGACCCAAGACAAGCTCGGACAGTCTGGGTAAGCGTACCTGAGGTTTATCAAGGCACCCGTGAATTGCTTGCCTTCCGCCCTGAGAATCCCTGCGGTTATCGCACTGATACCGTCGAAGACTTGGAACAGAGCAACGAGAGGGAGAATCGCAGCGACCATTTTGACAACACCTGGGTTAGGGTTAAGACAAGTTTGCGAAAGTACAATATCGCTTTGTACGTACTGGGATCGTCATTGAAGAGGTGACCCCAGGAGTTCCTCCAGGTCATGAACATCGTGCTGCGTAGTTGTTAGACTGATGCATGCATCGCTCAGTGCGTGAAGCTTACCTCCAAATAAGGCCGATGAAGAAAGACATGATGATAGCCGCTTTGGCGGCGTATGCAGCGCGAATAGCATTTTCTTCTCCAAGTAAGTTACCAATACTATGATAGATGGATGTGTGATGAGCGCCACATATCGGACAATATTGACAGAACAAGGACGTACCGAACGGACGCAGCGACACTCAACGCGAAAGGTGCTTGGAATGTGCTAGATGCGGACACGAGGAGTACGGATTGAGTCGCGAGGGCGGTCGGACCTAAAAGACTGGCGGCGACTGGAAGTCGCTATGTTAGGTTTAGTAGATCTCGCGATGATTGATGAACGTACGCCCAACAAGCTCCCAAGACCACCACTCCGACGCAGTTTGACCTGTTTTGAAATCGTCGATTAACATAGGTTTCCTATACCCGACTTGGCAGACGCACCGACGCCTGCTAGACCCAGTTGGACCAGCACACCAAGGCTTGTGAACATTCGGTGTGAGAGAGGATACCATGCGGTCCGAGGCACGAACCAAACGCCGTAGATGATTGAACAGATAGAGATAAGGTTGAACGAGATGGCAGTGGCAATTGGTGCGCCAATGAAGCCCAGACGTACTGGTTTAGGGCCCCACACTGGCGACTTGTCAGTCACGATGGAGTAATGAAGACGCCGCAATACAGTACATACCTAGAAGGTAATTCAATACCGCGTTGACCGGGGCCACGCACATGATGACGCGGGTTGGGACATCGAAGAGACCTAAAACAGCGCGTTATACAAAGAAACCCGAAAGTGCAGATCGTCGTCTCGCACCTTGAGACTGGAAATATCGTCTGGGAACGAGGTAACCAAACATTCTGGGCTAGCAATAACGACAAAGACTCACCGTGAAACACCATTGAAGCTATATGCAGGAAGACCGAGCACAGCCCACTTGAGGTATGTCGCAGCTAAATGAGCAACCTCTGGATCTTGCTTGAGGCCCAGCAGAATTGCTTCTGAGTTGAACCAGATGCAGATGATGGGCTAGTGGAACGTTCGTGAGAAACCGCTCATGGGCTGAATCTCGGAGTTTTACTTACCACTAAACATGCTGCCATCACGACCACTGTATGAATTTCAGCCGAACGTCCCCTCGTACACGAATGGCTACAACTTACTCATGCGTTGGGACCATAAACCAACGAGCTGTGGTTGTGAAGACGTCCAAGCACTTGGTAGCATTGTGTCAAGGGTACTAGTGAAGCCCTGGACGATGCTGTATCCGGAAACGCTTGCAGTCATCGAACCTAAAGTTGACGCCGCTAACGCAGTCGTAGAAAGATGTCCTAAGGACACCACAGAGGCGATAACCAGAGAATATTCAAGGAGGTGTGTTCTGTGAACATGAGCATAGTCAGTGATATGTTTCATGGCGAGATCGTGGAGACCTTCAAAAAAGACGAGGAATTACACAGCATATCGACGAACGTGCGTGGAGATCATCTTTGATGAAATTGAGATGATATGAGGTACCAGTACGGGAAGAAAATCCCAAATGTGCAAGCGAGAGAGACAAGGTTTTAGAGTACACACGACGTCACGAATCGCGCTCTAGCGAATTGGGAGGCGATGCGCGACGCGATGGGTAAACGCGTCGACGCGCTGTGTGAACGCAGACACGAAAACGTTTTTGCCACTGAGTATGGCGCGTACACATTGACAGCCTTGACTGGTACGGCATACTCGATGCGTTGCGGGCACGTCCCATGTCCGTGCTCGCATCGGACCTTGTCCCGTGAGATCGTACAGCATGATACTGCAAATAGACTGAGAGCGTCAAACAATCATGCACTCACCCGAACACAGGGAGAGTATACTTTGACAAAATCTTAACTTCTTCCCAGATGGCACTGTGCCGCCTGTCTGAGCCAGGACGGAGGTCTTCGCCGTCGACTTCCTCTGGGATGCGGGGCACCAGGGGGGCGAGCAATGGAGTGTTTTCCGTAGGCTCAGGCTGATGGGGGGTTGATCTGTGCCCAGTCTTGTCGGGGAGAGGTCCCATGATGGGATTAATAGGTCGTATGTAAGATGTCGGGAAACTGCTACGACGGGCACGCCTACGAGGTATCGGAAGGGTAGTTGCGCTTGTACCCGTTGAGGTCAGGTCGGGCTCTTCGTTCGTCGAAGAGTCGTCAGATACATCCGTTTCTTCTGCTTCGTCAGATAATTCTTGGAGGTTGCGTGAAGCGGCGTAGCGAGATAAGAGAGCGTAATCCGAGGGCAGCGAGGATGCGGTGTTGGAATAATGGACGTACGTAGAGGACATGGTTATATAGGAAAAGAAAAATGGGTTTTGAGGTCGGAACACTTCGTAAAGAGTACTCGCACGCTCAGGCGGTGAAAGTCCGAGTGCAAGTTACGAAGACCCAGGTCATGAAGTTATCCACTCAGCCTACACCTTGGCGCTCAACGCGCTCGGTGAAATTAAGTGCCTTAGACGCCGCACGTGGTACCAAGAGGACACTCTTCCTTTTGGGGCTTTCGCGTCGAGCCGGGCTTTCCGCAAAAGCGATTCGCGAGTCAGTGTATCGTCTTCAACCTCTCTTGCCTCCATGATGGACGAAGAACGGGAACTCATTACACCGGAACTGAAACCGCCATTGCACAATACTGCTGCACCAAGAGATGGAGAACCAGACGTGGATTTGCAAAAGCTGCTAAAGTGGCAAGAGGAGCGTATTGCGCGCAAGCTTAGAGGAGAGTACGAGTCTGCTACCCTTCGGCTCGCGGAAGTTGTAAGTAGAATTTGCGTGCACGCATTGCATTCAACTGAGTAACATTCAAGGTCAACGATAACCTCGACGCGCCCCTTCGGATTACTTCTATACGCGTAGACGGAGCTAAACATACCCGCAAATCCTTCCTCGAGTCTATCGTCGCACCTCACCTTACTCCTGGACCGGATATCGTATTTCACTCAACTTTGCGCTCTGTCCTCGAAAGCACTCGTGACATTGGCCATCTATTGCACGAAAGTGACATATTCTCTTCCGTGACTGCCGAGTTGGAACGCAGCCGCTCGCCATTAGCCCAACCGGGCGATATCGACCTTGTATTCAACACGAAGGAAAAGTCGCGGTTATTCCTCAAGACTGCGACAGAGATCGGTAACAATGAAGGCGGTGCGGTATGTTGCTCTCTATGATGTTGTCCATGCGCGTATTAATCGCAGCCCCAGAGCGCGACGTGTCGCATCCGAAACACATTCGGTGGTGCAGAAACCTTCGAAGCAAACCTCTCATTTGGCACGAAAACTCGGTTTGCTTTCAACTCATCGCTATCCGCACCGCTCTCCCGGGACTTCAAGACCCGCGGCGAGCTCTCGGTCTTCGCCATGGAAAGGGACAACACAAGCTATTGTAGCGCTATGGAAGGTGTCCGTGGACTTAAAGCAGTTGTCAGGGTGAGCTAGGTCAGCTTATATCGCTGAGTCTGAGTAATGGGTGTGCTGACATGCTGGTGCGCTGCCGTTTACGTGCAGAATGGGACTCTAAAACGTGGTCTGCACGAATTCGGATACGAAGCCGTCTTGCGTCATTTAGGCAATCTCCAGCCTTCTGCCTCAATAACGTGAATTTGCAGCACTCTTTCACATGAACTGATATTGACAGTCTATTTTGTAGCATGCGAGAGGCTGCTGGCCAGTCTATCAAGTCTGCCCTGTTCCACACCTGGTCTCGCGATACCCGGGACGACGACATCTTTGGCACACGTGGTGCACATCTCAAGGTTTCCCAAGAGCTTGCCGGCTTGGGAGGCGATGCGTCGTTCTATAAAACAGAGACGATTGGACAACTTGCTAGACCTCTCTTACCTGGGCTGGTGAGCTCTGTTCGACTCCTTCGTTACCTAGTATCAGTGACTTACGCTCTAGTCATTCCGCTTTGCAGTCTGTTTCTTTGACAGCGCGCTCTGGTTTGATATGGCCTCTTGGTAAACCCACACTGTTCTCCGACCGGTTCCAGCTTGGAGGCCCCTCGAGTGTGCGCATGTTCAGGGCCAACAGCATGGGACCTCATGATGGTGGTAGGTCCTACACGATAACAAGCCGCCCTTTGGAATCTAAACCTGGTCATAGTAGACTCCCTTGGTGGTGACTTATACTGGTCTGCGGGGCTCAGTCTGATCTCGGACATCCCACGCAAACCACACTGGCCTGTCAAGCTGCACGGATTTGTCAACGCTGGTCGCCTTGATTGTATAGACCAATGTATGTTTCCCTCGCGCTTTATTAATGTATGTGACTAAAACATCGGCACCGCTCAGCAAAACCCCTTCCAGCATCTATCCTGTCGGCGTTGTCGAAACCATCTGTGTCAGCCGGTATTGGTATCGTCTACCGTCTCGAACCAGTACGCGTGGAGATGAACTTTGGTGTGCCGTTGGTGGCGAGTAAGGGCGAGGGCTTTAGGAAGGGCTTCCAGCTAGGCATTGGGCTGGAGTTCCTCTGAGTCTATATAATGTACGTCGTAAATGCGTATATACACCGTAGACACTTATAGATATACTTTTCGTGCTTTTGCGTTTTCGTGCGACGCTGCAACTGCACCTCGGCGTTGTTACGTCGATGACCGAGCGCGCGGACGCGTTTCGCGTCCACGGTCCGATGGCCATTTGTCGCGTCAAGTGCTCCTCGAGGCTCGTCGCAGTTTCCAGTTTGCTCCAGCAGGTTCGCGCGCCCCGTTCGCCCTCTTGCCGACCCAATTATGCAGGGATACATTGCGAGGCTGTGTCCGTGAGCGATCATACACGACACGTCCATTGTGTTTGAATGACTCCTTTCACTCATTGACTTGTGCCACTTACGGATGGAGCCGCTTCCCCGTGTATCAGGCTCGTCTATAAAGGTCTTTGTGATCCACGCCTATATCTACAGAGCTGTGATACGGTCATCTTGCTCTTAACACTCATCTCACACAGCTAACAACCACCGCGGAAGCAACCCCCAAACTATCCACTTGAAATCTCCAAACAAATGTGCAAAGAAACGGTACTGCTTTGTTTGCACTCCAAGTGCAGCCATATCACAGCAAAAACGCTGCCAATCGAGAGTCAAGCTAGGCCTTGCAATGTGTTTATGAAGTTCTTGGACGAATTGCAAAGCCCCGATCGCAGGTTAACCTGCACAGAGGAACGACCCCCGGCGCCGTGCGTAGCACTACCCTTATGGCGCCCGGTTCCTGGGGAATACTGCTCGGAGTGTCTAGCAGCAGGGCGGCCGTGCTCGCTCCCGGCAGAGCTTGAAGAAGGCGAAATAGTAGAGAACGCAGATGAAGCTCGCCACTCCAGAGGTGGCAAGCCAGGCGAAAAGGAGCCTGTAGAGCTAGAGGTGCGCGCACTTATATTTGGCATCTCGATACTGTTCTAACAGATTGATTCAAGCAGACAAGCCCCTGTGATCTCACAGAACGGATGGAGCAAGAGCAGGCTGCGATGATATTAGTCGAGATGAAAAGACAAGGCGAGCGCAATCTTGCCCGTGGATTGGATTGTCCCACACCTGTGGGTCGAACGATATATAATGCGTATCCCGTAACCAGGGACGAGTCTCTGGCTGCCCGTGTCGAAATACCACCGCAGATCTCGACTTCTCGTTCGGTCGGTACAGCGACAGTCGACGAGATCGTGGAGGAGATAGATTGGGACGGCCCGCCGTCACTCTGGAGAACGCCTGTGGAGATATCGACGCAGTATCCTGTGTCCTCAGTGAGGGATACGCCTGGACCGGGGGCGCTACCAATGCCTTCGTCAAGGCTGGCTCCCACTACAGATAGGTCCAGGGCGGAGTCGGAAAATTTCCCACGTCGGTCCTCTTGGGCGGGGACTTCGACTACCAGGATGCCCGCAACTGCATCACAGGACGAAGTTTCATCTCTGGCTTCGCTGAGGCCGATTCCTGCTCTCCGCTCTGGAACAGGCTCTGCGCTTTCGCCTTCTCCGATGCCTTGCTCCAGAGGCGCAACGGAAGTCACAGCTGCCACCACGCCTCCACACTCACCTGCGCCTCCACTCATACCTGCGCCCAAGCCTGCACCTGCGACCGTACCCGCACCTAGGCCGGCACATGCACCAAATCCTGCACCAATACCTGCCTCTCGACCGACCCCTACACCGAAGCCTGTTAAAACTACTTCTGCCGCTCCAGTGCGGAAACCTCCCATGGCATCCCTTGCGACACCGTCTGCGCCCAGCTATGCTCCCGAGACCATCCTAGCACCACGGCCCATCGCAGTTACCTCCAGTGTCGCGCTCGGATCTTCGTCCGCATCATCTACATCTCTCCCAGCGAGCACACCCCAAGCCTCTGCCGTTCGCAGCTCAAGTACTTCTGGGTCCCGGATGCGCTCTCTGGCGTCAGTACTCAGCGAAGAGTCCGATCTCCCGCCTGCGTATCCTCCTCCGCTCACAACCGCGACCGAGGCCGTGACTGCAGCCATTGCTGCAGCCGAAGCTGCTTCTACATCTCGGCGCGCATCTCAGTTCCCAAGCTCATCAAGCCCTGCAGTAGCCTCCGAATCTGAGCCCGTCAGTCAACCTACCGCTACATTAACTCAGGCTCCGGACCATGCACTTGGGCGCGCACCTCAAGCTCAGGCTGTCTCGGCCTCGAACTCGGCTCCGACTTCTGCATCTCGGCGCACACTTCAGTCCCCAGATTCTTCAGGCCCTGCAGTAGCATCTGCACCCCGGCGCACTCGTCAACCTGCCGCTCCACCGACTGGAGCTCCCGATGCCGGACCTAGGCGGGCACCTCAGCCTGTGCCTGCCACGAAACCGACTCCAGTGTCTGCATCTCAGCGTACATCTCGGCCTTCAGGTTCATCAAGTCCTGCGGTAGCGTCTACACCCCAGCGCGCTCGTCGACTTCCCGCTAAGCCGACCAGGGCTGCCGGTGCCGTACCTGTACGCGCACCTCAGCCTGCCCCAACCTCGAATCCGGCTCCGACTGCTGCACCTCAGCCTACACCGGCAGGTCCTACTTTGCGTTCTACAGCATCCACACCGAACCTCAGATGGTCTGCGGTTCCGATACCCGAGATGCCACTCCCTGAGGATTCACGACCCCGTAGTGCGATCCCTCAGATTCCGCTACTTGTGCCTCCTGGATATCCGTCACTTGCCATGCCACCACTGCCACCAACGATTGCACAGGCCTTACGAGGTATTCCATCGATTTTTGGGGCTATGGGCGGTCCTTGGTTCGGTGACCAGCCTATGCCACCCAACACGCCCCTCCCTATGCAGGGTCAGCGGATGATGAATGCTCCGATAGTCTATCATGTGCCACCCATGCCCCAGTCCAACCCCGGGACGGCGGGTGTGCAGAATGTTGCCCCAGCCGCTCAGACGCAGCCGCCTCAGCCTCAGTCGAGAAAGGGTAAACAACGTGCACAGGAACCACCTATCCAACAGCCTGCACAAAAACCTGAGAAGGCACAACAACCCGATGCTCGACAACAAGCGGACAAACAGACGGCAGATAAGCGAAAGAAAAGCCATAAGCAGAAAGCTCAGCGACAGGCAGCTCAACAGGCGACTCAGGCCGAAGCAGGACGCCAATTCGGTCAGGCCCCCTCGGGGTCGGGGCATGCGCAACCGCAGCCGCCTCAACTCATTCAGGCTCCAGCTCCAGCCCGACAAGCGCAACCTCGCCCTATTCAAGACCAGGGTCAACCCACTCAGAATCGGCCCGCGCGGCCTCAACCACAGCCCACTGGACCTCAGACTGCCCAACCTTCACACTCTCGACATCATCAGGCTGAATTCCCGTTGGGCCATGGTCAAGGGACTTTGTCCGATCACAATGCGGCTGCCCAGTCTCATAGCAATCAATCGCGGGTACCCCAGCAGCAACAGAGAACTCGAGTGCACGTCGTCGAGTACAATGTGTATGTGACACCGGAACAGTGGGCAGCGATGCAAGCCCAGACAAGGGCTCATCAACAGACAGCATCGCAGCAAGCAGACCAATGGCGAGGGTGGGCTGAATCTCAGTTTACACAGCGACAGCAGCCACGACAGCAGCAAGCGCAAGCAGGGATGTCGAATCAGACCATACGTGGTGTTGATACGACTGGCTCGCAAAACGAGGATACGTCGGGTGCAGGGCCTTCCAATGCAAGCGGATCTACACGCCGACAGAGAACACAGTCCTCTGATCAACCGACAGGCCAAAGCCCACCTCGTAACAAACATCGCCACGCCTAAAGCATCGTTGGTTGACTGTTCGAACTCGGAGCCTCCTAGAATACGAAATATCCGTACATCAGTGATTGGAAAATATTGACACTGGGACAGTCATCCGTACTGATATACATGTACTGTAACTATTGTGTTGTAATGATTGTCGAAACGTGCACGCGCCGGGGTCCGAAGGCGAGTCGATTCGTAGCGCTTGATTTCCACGTGGGGCTGGAAGTCGGACATATCAGGCGCTTCTTTTGTTCGCGGTGGACGACTTGCTCGCGGGCGGGACTGTACGTTGACCACCTCCATCCAAAGTATGCATATACATCCATGATACGAGCCTATGTGCTAACGATACAATATAGATGGTTCTACCGCACGACCTGTGCTCCCACCTCCAAAACGCCTTCCGCTCGCGACACCAACGGGTCTCTGTTCCCCACACCCGACAGAACCTCGGCATCCTCACCATCCTCCTCCGTGCCGGATTTATCTCTAACATAACCCGTGGTACTATCTCCCAACCAAATCCGCAAGATTTCTATGCAGTTGGTGATGCACAGCGCCGTATATGGGCCGACCTCAAGTACCGCGACGACCGACCGGTCCTCAACCACATGTCCCTCATTAGCAAACCGAGTAAAGCCATCAAGATGGATTTGAGCGAAATAAGACGGTTATGCACGGGTCGCAGGGCACAGACAGTGAAGCCTCTAGGCATGGGCGAAATTGCAGTAGTCAAAACAACAAACAAGGATAATGAGTGGTTGGAGGCACGGGAAGCGTTAGAGTTAGGTCTTGCAGGCGAGGTTATTTGCAGAGCGCGGTAGCTCGCTAGGTGAGTCAGGTCCACAGAGATATACTCCATGTACTGACCGTGATAAAATGATCTAACAGTGCTCTCTTTCGCTTTATTTTGTCTTCACATCTGCAATACATTGCATTCTCTCTCGGAACATGCTAAGGTCTCTCTGTACTCTACACAATTTATGTGCTAAGTGACGTGCCTACTTCGCCTTGCCTGTTTTGTGGACCCCGACTTATCTAAAGCTTGTTTCAAGTTGCGGATAGTTTGCACAATTTCGGCTGCATTGTCCGCAAGCTGTCAGCTGCCAGTCCGGGAGTGGGACAAGAACCAAGCAAACGTACCAGCCAGCTTAGCTGTCTCGGCTTCGAATTCGTAACGCTTAGGTCGCTCCCCTTCTCGCGGTACAAGAAGCTTGAAGGTCGCGCTGTTCTTTCCGGAGTGTAGAACCGCAACGACACTCTTGATGTCATACGACGCAGTTTTACCACTTTCGAAGACGTTCTTCGCCTTATTGGCATTCGGCATGATCTGTTCAAAGAGACCAAGTGAGCACACACGACAAACGATAGATGACGAAGACGAACATGGATATAGCCGCCGTCGATGGCGAGAGTACGGGCACTACGCGTGACAAGTGGTACCTTGCGGTATACCGTGTATCTCTGCATTGACAGGTCAATATCACTCACGCTGAGAACCTGATTAACATGGACATACTCGATACGCGGTCGCCAAATCAAACACTGAAGTATAGATCTGCTCCGGAACCTCCGAAGTACGTTTGAATATCGAGGCTAATCATACTGTTAGATAGACTGTGAGCTGCGCGCAAGACAGTCACCCACCGTTTGGATCTGTCGACCGGCCGGTGCTTCGCTTGCCCATATCCACACCATAAGTCTGTAGCATGTTCTTCTTAATGAGCACCAGGTCGCGTTTGCCCTGCAAACTCTTCACAGTACGGTCCAGGGGGATGAAGAGCTTTGTGGGACCAAGGTCTAGTACAAGCGCATATTCTTTCGGATTGCTGAGTTTGCGCTTCTGACAGACGGCTTCCAGCACCTCCGCCATGTACATGCCACCGGAACTACACAAACGATTTGAGCATTTGGTATGTAACCAGACAAGAGAAAGTACTTACGCTTGGATTGTCGTCGAGACATGGCCTGCGTCGGCCGTGTCCGCGATCCTGATACGCAGGAACTGGGGTGGCCCATGACTCGAAGACGGCCCCAAGGAGCTCGGGAAGAAACTGAGTGAGGTTCCAAGAGTGGTTCCAAGGCCTGCACTTGTAGCGAGGGCACCGGCGTCCGCAGGCGGCGCGAGACCGGCACCTTGACTGACGGCCTTGAGTAGTTCTGTGGATTTCTTCTTCTTAAGCACAATGCGTGAGGGGCGGCGAGTGATCTTCGATTCAATAACCTTATTCTGTTGTACTGAGGGACAGCATATGAGGTAAGGGTCACTGTAAGTGTTAATGAGCTACTGAGTGCCTTACCTTGCGAAGCGGACCCCTCGAGCACCGCGTATGCGTCGAAGCTAAACCTTGAAATCCTGCCTGTCCGATCGGGAGCTACACAATTCGGTTAGTACAATACCAATGAAAACCCTGGAACTACCTACGAGGGAAGTCCTCATCAACCTCTCCATCTTCCTCAGCGATGCGCAGAATCCAGCCTAATGCCGAACATTGTGTCTCCCACTTAGGATCATCCTCTCCCGACAATCCCTCGTCGATCTTTGGCAGCCATCCTTCGTCCCAGTATGTCCACAACGCAAATCCGAGCACTTCTTCGATCGTTGCGTCTTTCCTCACGTTCAACTCCATAGCCTGACCAGCAGGTTCTCGAGCGTGGGGGAAGAACACGGTAACGGTCATGCTCTCGGAGTCAGAACGACCCGAAATTGCGCTATATAGCTCCGTGAAAGGATTCTCTGACGAGTTGTCGTTGGAGCTTGCCAGCATTGCCGTGAGAGCAGACTTGCCCGCTGAAACTGGATGGACTGGCATTCGAGCGAAGATGCTCGGCGAAGGCGAGGACACTGAATGGGCGAAATGTGACGGAGGTACGCTGAGGAAGGAGGGTGCTTTTGTGGCCGGTGGGCGACTGGCAGCGCCACTCGGGGGTGCAGCTGTGACCATCTCAAAGTATGAGTCGATATTCTGTTCAGGGGTGGCTTCTGTGGACTTCTCTTCGTTTGTATGGGTTTCGTGTACGGGACTCAGGCGGCTGCTGTTGTTGCGGGTACTGCTCAATGGCGGGAGGGAGTGGGTAGCGGAGAAGTCGGAGGCTGATGTTATGGACTGTGATCCTGACAACAGCGAGAGACCGTCGGACGTATCGTCTGGTATAGTCCCACGGCTCACGGCAAATTCTCTATCAGGTGAATGAGCTAGAGTTGAAAGCATTGAAACAATCGTGTGTGTCACTCACGGATCGAACTCGTCGTCGTCCATATCGTCTGCTACATCCACATCAAACTCGTCCTCATCGTCCTCATCCGCCAACACGTCTTCATCCACTAATACGGGCTCCTCGACATCGGATGCGGATGCTGAGCTCGAGGATGAAGATGACGACGAAGACAGCTCAGGATTGAGCGTCGCGGGTGCTGATACCTGGGGTCGCGCTGTAGACGGACCTGGTAAAAAGCGGTTCTGCATACGCAGTCGTCGCCTCTCCGCCATCTCCGCAGCGCCTTTGAATTTCGGTATGAATGGTATAGGTACATTGAGCTGTGGGGCGCTGGTGGAGGGCTGACCGGCATTGGCATCAGCTGGGGGTTCGGGGGGTTTAGCCTCACTGTCGGTGACCGCCTCGGCGACTACTGTTGTCCGCGGAGACGCAGATGCCGGGAGTGTCGGCGTGATATCGGGGGCAGGTTCTGGTTTGTCGACCTTGACGTTGGGTTGCCGTGGAAGAGATACAGACCGTCGTAGAGAGAGTCGCGAGGTGTTGGCTACGGAGCTGCGCTTACCGGTCGTACGCATTCCGAGTGCACCGACTCTAGAGGGACCAAGGATAGTAGTGGTATATTTGAGGCCCGTGGCTCCAGGAAATCCAGATGGTCTTCCGCCTGCCTCGTCATCGCTGGGTGCAGGACTGGACGGCATAGCGAGCTCAGGCCATCGGTCGACGTCTGCCAGCCCTGCATCAACGACGTACGGGTTGGCGCGATACGAAGGGTCGAACGAGATGAGCCTTGGTCCATACGGATCCTCGACGTTGCGAAGATATTGCAAACGAATGCTGTGCATGAGGAAACTGGAGAGTCACAGAGATGTGAGATGTTCACGTCGAGATATGCAAGCACAAATCCGCTTACTCTGGGTCGCTAATCAAGGACATATCTTCGTCCAGGCGGCGAGTGTCAGAAGAGAAAGCAAGTAATCGGACCTGGTATATGAGCAGCAAGCAGCAAGCCGAAGCTTGGTGTAGTGGTTAGTGGCGGACCATGTACATCCGAGGTGACCGTAGGGTATAAAGAACGCTCGACGCTGTTTGCCGCGGATTCCGAAAGCATGCTCTTGGCGTGCTCATACAACGACATGGATTTTGCCGAACAAACAAATTACAGAATATGAAAATCCACTATCCAGGACAAGAGACAGCTATATACGTGATATCACCGCTACCAAATTTATTTGGTTAGGGTCTTTTCGCGGCGAAACGACCGCGACTTCGTTCGCAGCGATTTGCATGCTAGCCTGATCTATTTTCCCTTGACCTTTCATTGGCCTTTAGTTGCCGGGATTATCTAACTGTTTCCCACACTTACAATCTGCTAGCGCCCTGTACTCAGGACGTTGACCAGAGAAGTTTTTGGTGGTTGTACGAACCATATTCGGTTGAGACTGGTAGCGGGTGGGGCTGGGGCGCAAGGTCGCTCCTGCGCTAAGAGTTTATCAAACAGTATGTTATGCGTCGTTACATTGATCCAAGCAAAATAGCTATATACATAAAGTAGTACATATCATTAGATCGTCAAGTGAGATGATACTACGGTCGCCACGAAGGCTTCGGGTTACCCGCCTTAGCTTTCGTCCACTCTTGTATACTCCTCTTGCGTTTCAAGTCTAGATGCCTGAAGGACTCCCTTTCCGCTGCCTGCAGCTTCTCCATACTTTCAAAGCTCTTCACTAGGTCCTTAACACTCGCAGTGCTGTCTCGTCTGCTTCGTGGAATGTCCACAGGATGAGTCCCTGTCGATGTTGAAGCTTTCGGAGGCACGGAATGAAGCTCAACCAGGCGGCGTAGGTTTTGACCTTGGCTTTGTGTTTGTGTGGGGCGAGGTATCATCGACGGCTTCGATGCTGGGGGATGCAGACGAACAAGATCCTTAGGGTGTGGTGGTTTGGGCGCGACTTTGGGAAGAGGCGTCTTAATTGGGGGACGAGGTTTCTGGAAGACTTCGGGTGGAGGAACAGGCAAGCCCTTGGGAGGTTCTGGTTCCTGAGGCAGTGGGGCTTGCTCTGTACTACCACGTGAGAACCGCGGCAAATATGAAAACACTAGATCCTTCATTTTGCCTGCAAACGATAGCGATGGGGGCCCGGGAAGCAGCGGGGTAATGTGGCTTCGATTTGCCTCTTCGAAGTCTTGGCTGGAATTCGAAGGTGTAGATGGCTCCTCTGGAACCGAACTGCTCGTGGAAGAGTTCGCACTACCGTTGTGGTCTGCTTCAATTACGGTCGTGCCCTCCGCAATCGATGTCGAAACTTCAGCACCTATATCCATGGTTGACCTTGCTTCTTCCAAGAGCTGAGCGTATTGAACCGACGCCTGAGGACGTGAGGCCGAAGGGTTCGATACGGATGACAGCGCAGACGGCCTCGAGGCAGATAATCCACCAAAGGACGACGACGCAGGCGACATTAGTGAATCATACTGCTGGGAAGGCGTCCGGGTATCACGAGGTAAGAGCGAAGGGGTGCACAGCGGCGGCGCATAGTTTCCTGCACTTTGCTTCCTGCGCAAAGCGCGCGCCCTCTTCAGCAGTGAGTCCCTGAAACATATGGTGAGCCGACTATTCAAGAAGTTGAGACAGTGTAAGTATCTTACCGAGTCCAGGTAGGTCCTAACTGCCCGAGCACCTTCTCGCCTCCGAGCACGAACAAAAATCTATCAACGACATACTCTAAGTCAATTTCATCGACCGGGGCCAATCCACGACTCCCCCCACGTAGTATGCGCTCGTCGGTGAAGCATGAATCCATCAGCTTCCAGTCGGCCTTCAACCATTCGCGTGGGCCGTCAGTAACTGGTCGGGGTACAATTACAGATTTTGGCGTTTTGAACGGTGCAGGGGTGTGTCCAGGCGTGTCGAAGTGCATGCTCGCGGCAGTGGACGTCGATGGAAGAGGGGTCGAGTGGAAGGCCTGTTCCTCAATGAGCAAGGACGTTTCCGCCTCTTTCAGCAGCGCAGGAAGCGTCATCACAGGGCTCCCTGGGATGATGACCTTGTCACCAATGACACCTCCCAAGGTGTGTCGTCGTTTCGGAGACACTGACTTCTGCACACCAAACTGCGAGAGGCTCTTTCGGCGTGAGTACTTGAAGACCGACTTGAGTAAGGAGTCTGAATCATGGGACCTTGAAGATGGACGTTTCGCGGATGACATAGATGATCGTTCCAATGTCTCGTACTTATGCTGTTAACATCGTCAGCAAAGCGACACTGAAAGGATAGCAAACAAAGAACATAAACGCTGACCATCTTCAAAATCGCAGCGGCTCGTGCAGCGGCCCGTGGGTCCGCGCTTACGATCTTGATGATACTCGGATCCTCTTCCAGGTAATCCATGTCATCTTCCCCACCGTCACCATCTACCACGACACGCAACTGGGGAGTGACCATTTGGACCGACCCTGAATTCGACACATTACCCAGTCCCGATGCCGACACGATATTCGTTGTAGAGCCTGACGCCGACGCTGAAGCCGATCGCTGGGCAGATATGGAGACAAAGGACAAAGGAGTGGCAAGAGCGGGGGCGGGTGTAGGCGGCCATGGACGTGGCGGACCTCTCTGCAAGGGTACAGGCATCTCCTTCGGCGCCCCTTCACGTACCACTGCGCGCGGGCTAGGGCTAGACGGCTCTGCCGCGTGCGTACTCTGATACGCGGGACCTACACGTTCACGAGGCTGATGGGGGGTCGGCACGTGGAAGGGGTTGTGCGGACTCGCGACAGGCACGAGCTGCGACATCGAGCGCGAAAGCGGGAGGCGGATCGTACCCTCGTCGTCGTCGTCGGTAACTTCGCCGACAGCAATATGGTCTTGCTCGTATTCGAGTGCGTCAGTCTCAGGATGCTCGACTGCGTCGGACTGCTGGGGGCCGTGGTCCCAGTCGCGGTGTTCGTCGTGGTCGTGGTCGTGGTCGTGGTCGCGATCTTCGTCGTGTTCGTTGTCGGCGTCCTGAAAATCAGGTTCGTGAGAAAGCTCGCGCACGACGGACTCGGCGTCTTCGATTTCCTCCAACTCTTCTGGGCTTAATCCATTTTCCATAGCAAGAGCCTCCGTTAATGCAGGGTTATATTGTGGTGAGTGGGGTTCCGCATCGGCAAACGCAGACGGGTCATTGACTTCATGCAGAGGACTGACTTGCCGGCTAGATTCGATTGTGTGCTCGCGAGGATGATGATCCACCGAAGTCTCTTCCTCTTGTACAGTCCCCGGATAGTCAGCAACGATGTTCGAGACATCCTCTCCACGATGTTCCAGCTCGTCCGGGGCAGGGCTTTCAGATTCACCTATGATAGGTTCCCTAGGCTCGTCTTCAACAGGCTCTCCAAGCTCGGATGTGGCAGCGTCCCCAGGCTCGTCTTCAACAAGCTCGGATATGGTAGCGTCCCCATGCTCACTTTGAACAGGATCCTCGGCATGGGAGTCTTCGGGCTCGCCTTCCAGCTCTTCGAAGAAAGGTTCCTCGGTGTCAGCACCATCCAAACCCTCACTTTCGGCATTCTCCACGAGTTGTTCGGTGAGCGGGATGGCGGGCGAGGAATTCAAGGGGCCGCGGTCCTCAAAGCGACGGACAGCAACAGGCGTATCGAGATCCGCTAAGTCCGAGGATGGCAATTCCGGTAATGGGGACCCAGAGACCGCTGCAGGCCGTGGCGTCTGAGGGTATTCCCGCCCAGGGGCTGGGATACCTTCAGACTCCTGCTCTTCTTCCGGATCCTGGAACCTGACGTGCAATTCCTCTGCTTCTGAATGCTTCTTGACTGGAAACTTGTCCGCCAGTACGTCAACTTCCATTGCAACTTCCCCATTGTCACTTTGAGGCGGTAAGGGTACAATCTCCATAGCGTCTTGGGAGGGCGAACGAGCCGCACGGTACGCAGAACTCCATGTCGAAGCTGTGGCAGGTGTCGATAGAGCATGCATAGTGTACGGTGTATCAGGCGGTCCTGGCGCATCTTCTGCTTCATCTTCTGTGATGTGCATGTCAGAGCCAGGATCGATATAGATAGGGACGGCGGGTGCAGAGTGTACTTGATGGTCTTCACTAGGTATGGTCAAAGGCTCTCTCCAGTCGTTTTGCTCGGGCATGTCATCCAATGGATCTTCTGGTGGTGGCGAAGAGGGTGGAAGAACATCCTCGGATGGATCGCGATCGATGGTGCTTGCAGGTGTACTAGGTATCAAGGTCTGAGAGGGACGGATGGAGAGCCTCCGCGTCGGAGACTCGGGTTCAGCTCCATAATTGACACCAGTACGATTAGCAGAGGGTGAGTCGGGATCCACAACTTCCGGTGACTCTGGTACCGGGTTGAACGGCTGTCTTGCATTATGACTTGGGTGCGGGCTAGTAGGATGGCCCCACGCATCCTGCCGCGCGCGCGTGCAGCTACTGGGCGGGTCTACCTTCGTAGGAACCAACATCATCTTGTACTTTCCAGTGTACTCCCCAGTATGGTCAAAATCGCCTCTTGGCTCGTCGTCGTCACTCCATTGTTCGCCTTCTCCATCGGCAAAGTCGAAATTGAAGATAGCAGGTAGAGGGCCATCGTCGTCGTCCTCTGTGTCGAAATTCAAGCTCGTAAATTCCGCATGCGCCCCGTTGCCTGACGGAGCCTTGATCGGTGAAGAAGACATAGGCGGGGTATCACGTGCATATAAGTGATTACTACGACGTCGAGGCTTGCGACGTGACCGTGGCGGGCCGTGGAGAAGTAGCGGATCGTCCGAAGGAGAAGCAGGTGGCATCGGCTCATTAAGATCAATTTCTGGAGGCTCCTTTTTGATCTGTATAACTAGCTTTCCCTTTCCCTTCTTGGTCGAAGACTTCCTGACAGAGGATCCGCCCATAGACTTGCGTTTACTCGACTTTGAGATGGTTGGGACAGGAGTGTATAGTATCTCGCGCGGGGGCGTGAAACGATCGGATGGCGGTACATACATAGGCATTGGCGTGACTGAGTGGCGACTTCTTCTCGCCGGAGATGGCGATGAAGGTGGTATGTAGTTAACCTTTGGATTGGATGCATGAGGCGATTGAGATAGTCCTCGCTTCGTCGGCGAAGCTGATGGACGCGACTTGGGCGAGGACTTGACCGGTGTGGTATCAGAAGTAAACACTACATGTTTCTTGGGATGTTTACGCGCTTTAGGGTTAGGTGTCATGTCCATCGCTATGGATGAGCTGCTTGCGGCGGGCTCATCGAATATGTTATCCGAGTGGCCTGAGTTTACGGTCGGCGTTACACGCTTGCGCTTACTTGCACGGGGAGTCCTCAGAGGAGATGATGCCTCTGAAGCATGCTTGCCTCGTGTAGACTACAGACACCGTGAACATTTTCGTTTTGGCCGACAGTAAGGGTATAACGTACCCTTAGAACCTCTTCAGGAGGGGGACTCATCAGCATGTGCGGTGGATCTGATCTACGCACAGGAGACGACAGCTGCATCGCCTCGCTCCAACCACCATCGCTCGGACCCTCTACCTGCATTTCGGACAAAAGTCGATAATTTCTGGCCTGTGTTTCGTGGTTTCTACGCCGGCGTGGGGTTATCGTGTGTCCAGAGAGGCAAGTAGAATAGTATCATGAGGAGCAGAACGGTGTGCAGCGAGAGCGCATACAGCGAAGAATGTGATACGAGAAAGAGATGCGACTCCGTCGCTCGGCCTCCTGGACCTTGTTCAACAGAGTGGGCGCCAATCGCTGGGCACGGGCCACGTGGATGGGCTCTAGTCGCGTCGGACGCGTTCATTAGCGAGACACGACGAAGGTAAGTGCTCGCAGAATGCATTCAGGATCAGTTCGATTCGCAGTTCAAACAAAATTGTATTATACACATTGGCTGAAACGGGTTGAACCGTGTAATCGACCCTGAAATCAATGTAGATCCTGCTGGGCGTTCCGTAGGGGCTCATACAAGCCATGCTGGTCTCCCAAACCATATGTCAGGGTCATTCGCTCGAATATAGATGGGCTACCATCGGGGTCAAGCTCCAGCTGTGGATTCGTGAGTAATAAGTATATTTAGAGCATTGGCAACTCACCAGTGAGATTATATCGTCCAACAGATGAGCCTGACCCACAGTACTTCCCATTAACCCGTAATAATTAGCATTCATGATGTGTACGTGGAAGTGGTCTATGCGGGCTTCAGTGAAATTTATGTTTGAATCAAAATGAACTCACAGTATGACGGCTGATAATGCACGAAAAGTCGGATAGAACCTTCGCCCAATCCCCATCTCTCCTTCACGATACGCGTCGCTTCTCTGCGAATACTTCGTAGCATAGGTAGATGCTGCTTACGCAGATCTCGTAGTGAGCGTATATTGCGTGAAAGCGCGATAGCCATGAGATAGAGCGAAGAAACAGTGATAAGATCCCATTTCATGTCAGGCAATATGACATAGCCTTCTTCTGGTGATGGGTCTTTGTACAGAACCTTGTCTACCTCGGATTTGCCCGACAGAATATCATACACCCTGAGATGAATCAGAGTAAGCTGACAAAGAAATCGCAAGACTGACCACTCCGTGCGCGACGGTGGGAACGATAGTATGAAAGGTTTTACTATCTTCTCGTAGAGTTCTGGTGTCTCATGAACCATTGCAATATCCTGGCTAGAGTACTGGCGCAGAGTAGACGTTATGTTACATGGGACTTGAGCGACTATATAATCACTCACCTTGCGGATGTGTGTTTCTGTCGCTGGGTATACAATGTTAATCTTGACGTCGGGAGCCTCTCGAGACGACTCTAGCCATCCGAGCAGCCAGGTGTACTACTAAGCCGATGTAAGGCACCACTCCATGGAGAATGTGAGGTACATACGATACTTGTGTTCTCCATAAATTGCACTTCTTTCACGAATTGCGCAACCAGCATGGGAGCAAACGAGGCTGGAAGTACAGTCTTCTCGATGCGCACGATAGCAGGCTGGACGGTGTCAGAGTCTTCTACATCCGGAAAGGTGCCCAGAAGTGCTAAGCTGTGTGCGAAGGGATCTGTGCGGAGGTAAGATTGCGGTAGCCTAAAGTCAGAAGGATGCACACCTTCATTGAGGATGCGTTCGAAGCGAAATCGTTTCAATGCTGCGACATCTTTAAGTGAGAGCGGTGCCATCTTTACTTGATCAGAAGCAACTAGTAGGGATGAAGGGTAGGCTGGGGAGATTCAAGTTGCGCTATCTGGACGGTGGTCGATGAAAGAGTCGCAGTGGGAAGATGGTTATTGTAAAGCGCGTCCGCCGTCGGAGGACGATAGGATCTGATCACGGCGGCGGCGGCCCGTAAAACACCGCGGCCGACCTTCGCTGGGCGCTTGAACGGGGTTCGACGACTTCGACTCGAACGGTCATCTTCTCACTGAGACTCAGCTCGAACGAAACAGCGAACCTGTCGTCGTCTGCCACGTTCTAGACTCGTTTACTCTTGAATGCCTTTTGACTTTAGAAGAACGTCACGTCAGTCTCGAGAAGGATGTAAGTGAGAACGAGAAGGGATCGTCTGAACACATGGTCTTTGAGCCACATGTTACATGGAACGTGCGAAGCCACTTCTTTGCAGAAACGCTATGAAGCAGCAAGGAAACGTATATAAAGCATGCTCATACCTCACAGCACAGCGAGGTCCCAAGTGCCTCCGATCGAACCGTTGCCAGGCTAGACTCAGCGACCCAAGCATGCTTGTGCGCACCTTGCTTGTTTTGTGCACTCTGCTCCCTGTCGTCGTTGCTGCACCAGCTGCGGATGTCAGAAGTAAGTCGCTAATACTATCTCATTTGCGAATTTTCGATCTTATTCGATTCTGATCTCTCAGCTCTATCCATACCGCAAGCATTAGACCCTTATCCAAACAAACCTCGCCTCACATTTCGCAAGGATGGGACATTCAAGATCACCGTCTTCTCTGACTTGCACTACGGCGAGAATGCTTGGGATGTCTGGGGTCCACAACAAGACGTGAACAGTACTCGACTCATGAACACTGTCTTGGATAGTGAGAAACCTGATTACGTGTAAGAATTTCCCTTCGCCCATGGATATGAATTTCAATTTCTTCACAGTTTCCTGAATGGTGATCAGATTACAGGGGAGAGTATGGGATTCTGTTCCATGCCACTAACATGATTCTGACGTATTTCTAGATACCTTCAGCGAGAATTCAACCGTGTACATCGACGAGATCATAACGCCGCTGGTTCAGAAGCAGATACCCTTCTCTTCCATTCAAGGAGTGAGTACCTCTTTTGAATAGTTCATGTCGTCCTCACAAAGCATACCAGAACCATGACAACGATGCAAACATCACTCATCTAGCGGAGATCCTTCGAGAACAGACGCACGCTCCATTATCGTACACACGCCTTGCACCTCCCGGTGTTGGGGGAAGCAGTGTCTATGGCCCCGGTACCTATTGGGTCCCTGTAAGAATAAGCTTTGGGTACGACAGCTGTATGTTTCACTGATTGCGCCATTACTCGATCAGATCTACGCACATGCCGGCGGTATGCATGCATACTTTTTCCCCGTATGATGACCGGCAGAGATAACTCTGACTATAGATTTCCAACCGGCTCTCATCTTGTGGGCTTTCGACTCTCGCGGTAAATTCCTATTGTCATGATGTGATTTATGTATTCAAGGCCATGTTCATCGTACAGATGGCAGGACGCAAGGATCGGACCCTCAGCAGCTAGATGACTGGGTGGACAGCTCAGTCGCAGCCTGGATCCAATCAGAGACTTCGCTCATGGACGAGTGGTGGGGACCAGCTGATAAGACCAGAGGCGCACTTGCTTTCGTACATATCCCGCCGTGAGTAATATGTCCTGATGTCAGAACTATGACGCTTACATGTATTAGCTATACTATCCAAGCGGTTTGGGAGACCCTCAATAGCACGATCAACCCCGGGCTTGATGGTGCGACCAACCCCGCTCACCTTAGACTGTTCTACTGACCGCCCGGCCAATTGCAGCTGATGCTCTGGGAGGCGGCTCTACTCAGGGTACGACCGTTGCCGGCAACATCGGGAGCGATGACCCCTTCTGGGATGCCCTCAACGCAAACGTGAAGAACCTCCACGCCGTCATTTCTGGGCACGGTGCGTTCTTTTTCGTCACATGGCGGCAGATAGTACGAGAATGATGTGTGTTGCAGATCATGGTGACGAATGGTGCGCGAGAGAGCCGACCAAAGACGTGATCTTCTGTTTCGCCAAGCACTCCGGGTTTGTCGAGTTCCGTTTTTATGAACGTGCGCCACCCACTGATGTAAACTGCGTAGTTATGGCGGCTATAGTGACGCCGGATGGGGCCATGGGGTGAGGAATATTGTCTTTTCTACCCCAGATCCTTCTGTGGGGCCCCAGACGTGGATCAGGCTCGAAGATGGGGAGACGAGAGCCCACGTCACGTTGGATAAGAGTTACCCATGAGACAACCTTGTGGTTTGATTGTGCTGTGCTCGGAGCAGACTCATGTAGCAGGATGTGCAGGTGTACGCCGTTATGCCTCTTTCAAATGATCAGACGCCTTCGAACATCAACACGCTGCGATCAAACACCACGGCTTGGCTCAATTTAGGCTGGTCAGTGTGGTGACTGCCACTGCGCGTTCGCAACCGAGGACGCGTCCATTCATCCACACAGGTCCATCGGATCTCAAATACGTTGCATCTTCCCAGGACCCGGGCGGTTTCCCTACGTATGAAGCTCCGTGGCATGGTGGTGCAGTCACGCGGTGAGTCGTTGTATATGCCCGTCAGTTCCAAACACTGACTTGCCGGAAATAGTGGCAACATGGGCGCGTTGTGTAGTGGGATGACTTCGCGCACGTTCGGGCACCAGCTCATATATATGGCGACTAGCTCGCGCTTGTTGCCGTGAAGGTTTCGTCTCTCCTTGACCAGTACACTCAACATGCGCTATTCGAACAGTCTTTCTAACGGGGCGTACCATATTCTGGATAGCTCGGGGACAATGTATGTCGGGCGCAGCCTAACGGAGGATCCCTCCGTATCTCCGAAACCGGTGATTTCAGTAGCACCAGTGGAGGCAGGCGCGCGACCGAAGGTACGCAAGTCACGTCGAAGTCTGGAAAGTCGGCTGACCCGATCGTGTCTGGTAGTGGTTTGTCCAAAAGTGTTCAGGTGGTAGATACACTCTTAGGATCGCCAATGCGCCCGTCGGAGACGTGAGCGGCTCGCTATTCGCCTTCCTGCACCCATTACATACCCCAGAGGAATGGGTTATTACACATGTGCAAGGCGACCTCTACACGTGAGCATTTCTCTATTGTGGCTAGCTTTGTTTGATCATCCTTCTCTGCTGCTCAGCATCGAAACAACCGGGCGCACAGCGTCGTGGTCATTACCCCAAAGTGTCGGACCTCATGCACAGGTAAGGTGGCATCTTCCCGGATCTGACTGCGAGCTTCATTCCCTCCTAGGTCCAAGTGTCAGCGCAGCGCACCTCCACACCCGCCTCAATACCGAAAGCCCGAGTGTTCTCTATTGTCGAAGCTCACTGACGGCACCTCAAAAGAGTCTTGTGTTGATATTCGACATCTACCATAACCCCTTGTACCATTGGCAGTCTCGAAAACAAGTTATGAAGTGTCATGCACATTGTTTCGCAATCTTGGCGTACTACTGCATTATTCAAGACGTAAGACCCTACAAGCTGCTCTTAGCTTTCTTGGCTAGCGCAAAGCGTCTTGTTCATTGCTAACGCATGCCGTCCCGGCTTCGTTGTACGACCGATCCAACCGTACCGCGCGTCTCAAACTGACTCTGGCCAAGCCCACTGTCTCCTACCTGCAAGCCCAACGTGAACGCTTTTGGTCGTCGGTGTGTTCTCCGCTGTCCATTCTGGCGCTGACTTTTGAATCACAGGCGCACTCAGTTGCATAGCCGCCTCGATTCCAATCGCTGATCGCAATTGTTTTAGACTTTCTTCATACCTTATAGTCTCTACTTTGTCTTATGCAATCGACATACCGCTCATGCATGGCGCAACTCAGAGGCAATGTCGGGACCTGGAATGCGACTCCGCGCCACGCAGCGCGCGCCCCGACCGGCTCTTCAGGGTCGTGACGCCAACGGATAATGATCCCGGTACGAAGGACGAAGGAACAGGATGGTATAAATGCCAGCCGGAGTTGCAAGGACTGGCAGACACAACCACAGCAACTCACCTCAACAACCACAGCAACTCACTTCGATCCAGACATGTCATCCCACAGGCAGCTCCCCTCTGGTATTTACTCAGTTCGCAGCGTCGAGGCCGACAAATTCGTCGGACACATCCGCCCTCCCCATGGCGGCCACGCCCCCCAGAAGCTCGTCGTCCTCGCTGATGATGCCAAGTCCCAATTCGTACGTGGTCATGAGTCGGTACTCTCGTCCCCAGGCAGCTGACTGTGCTCCCCGACTCTCCAGTTCCACTTCGCCCGCCGCGAGGACGGCACTTACGTCATCTCCGTTGAGGGCCTGTCCGCTCTCGAGATTGAGGGCAAGGTCTACGTTCAGGCAGTCCCTCACGACGAGGCAACCTCTTGGGCGGTGGAGGCCGTCCCGGACCACCATGACGGTCGTAGGTACACGTAAGTGGTATCATAACTGGAATTTTAAGCTACAGGTGCTTGGAACTGCTTGCTGAGGTAGAATATGATAGGATCAAGAACCCCTCCTTCCCTCAAGGCTGGGCTGTGAACGACAAGAAGCCTCACACTCAGGTAATTGCCAGAGTGAGATGTTATTATTATATATACTCACCGACGCATAAAGGTCGCTGTTGACGTCTTCGAAAGAGGCCATCCCGTCAATACCACGGCATACTTCGATATCTTGCCGATTTTGAGGGAGGGCTCGGAGTAGAGTGCTTAAGAACACTCAGGCTTTCTTCGAATTATCGACTTCATAGGGCATAGTCTACACGTTCTAGTGTACTTATGCTAATCTGATCTCACATTATGCGAAGTTTTGTAGCGATGACTATCAGTTGAGCTTGGCTTCCAGGAAGTTCTAGCGTGGTCACTCACGGAGTTCGCCGAGCATGTGCCCCTTGCCTGGGGTTAGGGTCGTCGGCGACGATATGTGGCGTCGGGCTTGGCAAATGCTTCCGCACGGCCGTTATGCACCGCTTACCGACTCGAGAAGTTGTCAGCGACCCGCAACTCAAGTTGTGTATCTTGACACCGGCATTGAACACCCGGCTACTAAACATTCTCCGGGTACGGGAAGTTCAAACGCCCTACCTCCACGTCGCCCGAACACCGACGTAGCTCATCGCCGAGAATTGGATCCCTAAGAAAAGGCCAACATCTATATAATAACAGATAGATGACCTGGATTTTTCGACGAGCGCGTTTGACCTGAAGTAACCGGGTCTTGACGGTAGTAACGGTGCGTTACAAAATCTGCGGTCTGGACAGCTGAACAGACACATCCTCTTCCTGATCACGCCTATCTGACATCCGAGTACAGAAACACTGAGGATAGGATCCAGCCCTTGAACTTAATGGTCCGTTGCAACGCTCACTGCCTTTCTACTTCAGCTTCTTCTCTTCCTGTTCATGTCCACTCCCCCAAATCATCTTCCGGAAGATTGTGCCAAGCAACATACTATCAGCTGGCGAACCTACACCCCCGGTCCGTCCACCCTAGACGTAAGTGGATGTTATCTTACCAGCTGGGCTGGTGGCATCAAAATCAAACACCTCCCAAATCAATTTCGTACCAGGTGCCTTCCGTACCGGCCCGCGTTCGCAGCCTCGTCCTATCGGTGCGCACATTGCACGTACCCACACTTGAATTACGCCGACCGTGTTGTCATTTACGTCGCTGATGCCCCCTTGTAGTATGTCCGAGAATCGAGGACATCAGCATAAGCTTCCCACTGGCACATTCCGCATCGTGTCCATAGCCTCGTGCTAGCCAGGCTCGGCTCCAGAGCTGGAGCGACGCGAGGCGCAAGCGTGGAGGATAGACAGCGATACGCGTACCGTTGCGTTTCCATGCATGGAAGCTGAGCTGTCATCGCAGTGCGCTCCTTCAACGTTCAAGGGTGCAATAGTGTGAAGGGCTCTGTATTGCAAGTCGCGTGAGTGTGTAGACACTGGGTGCTACGACGCGTCCAATTGAACGCATGTCGCTCACTGCTTGGGGGAACTCCTTGCCACGGGTCGGCAGTGCGGGGAAACACCTCGGGCTCGGGGTGCCTGAAGAGCAGTGGATGGTGGGAGTCTTCGTCTCGACACATTGTACGATGCCGGTGCTACAAATACTTACCCGTGACCACACCCATGGCTCGCTGGGAGTGTGCACGATAGGACACCGCGGCCCATTCGCCGCCCGAACAAGACCGAATGTCCCAGGCACACGCCACAGCCGCCGCGATGAGATGGTAGGATGGTAGTTTGTTTGCATCAGAACAACGACACCGGAAATTACAATAAAGCGTACCACACCGCGGGCGACGGTACGTCACATAGTATAATATACTTGGCCTAGAGTGTAACAATATAGACGGATGGTGGCAGCGTGAACTGGGAGGGAGATCGAGGTGGAGGGTAGGGGAAATGATGACGATGCCAATACCACGACACACGTCCAAGTCTCCGCATAAAAACGGTTAATCGTACAACGGAACACAGCCTTTCTATCCATTCCGTATCCGTATCCAGACTCTTCTAACAGGCCCGAGAGGGCAAACGCAGGGCGCGCACGGGCGACGCACACAATCACGCCTCCGTCGTCTTCTCGACATCACTCCCGCCCGTGCTCTCCTTGTCCTTATTGACCGTGATCATCTCCCCGTGCGCGTGCATATGGTGCGGCTCGCGCCCGCCCGTCGTCGGCGGGACGTTCCCGTGGCTGTGCGTGTCGTCCTGGAACATATGCGTCGCGCCCGCGTCGATGCCGACGTAGTCGTACGCGAACTCGCCCATCTCCGCGTCGTCGATGCCGAGGATCTCGGCCTCTTCTGACGCGCGCATGCGCAGGCCCGGGATGTAGTGCATGATCCAGAGGATGATCGTCTGAGTGAAGGAGCGGGGTGTGTTAGCGGGGTTAGTGGAGAGAGGAGGGGGGACGTACGGTCATGACGAAGGAGTAGCCGAAGCCGGCCATGGAGTCTGCGATCTGGTATCCGAGCTGGATGTAGTGGTGGTCGATCCAACCGCCATCGATCACTGTAATGCCGTCGAAACCCGCCACACTCGCCTGGGCGAAGAGTGCGGTCAGGACGTTTCCAATCATGCCGCCGATACCGTGCGAGGCAAAGATCTAAACATTTCCATGTCCCGTCAACGTCACGCACTTGCCAAAAGATAGATGAGATGCGTACATCGAGGCAGTCATCGTAGTGCAGCAAAAACTTGAGCTGCGTTGCAAAATTGCACAGTGTGCCGGCCATGAAGCCGAAGAGGAGCGCGGCGGCTGCGGTCATATGGGGATCAATAAATTAACACTGATGATCAGGCGAGGGAATGAAATGGATACGTACGGGAGCCAACGAAGCCAGAAGCAGGTGTAATGGCCACAAGACCCGCGATTGCGCCCGAGCAGAAACCCACGGCGGACCACTTGCGCTCGAGACGGTAATCCTAGTGGAACGGAGATGGCGTGAGATACGAGGTCACGGCAACCATCGACAGGCAGAAGGCGCTTACCCAGAACATCCAGGTCAGACCGCCGACGGACGCGGCGAGGTTGGTGACGATGCATGCCTGGACGGCGCGGAGGTTGGCGGAGAGCGCAGAGCCGCCGTTGAATCCAAACCAGCCAAACCAGAGGAAGATCGTGCCGAGGACGACGTAGGTCGTGTTCTGAGGCTTGTACGCAAGGCGCTCAGTCCCGTAGCCTCTGCGCTTGCCGAGGTAGATGGAGATGGCGAGAGCGGCAGTTCCTGAGGAGATGTGGACGGGGGTACCACCGGCGAAGTCGAGGCCGCCCATCTTGAAAGACCAGCCGTTGGAGTTCCACGTCCAGCAGGCGATGGGGTCGTACACGATGGTGGACCAAATAAATGTGAAAACGATTGTGGGGCCCAGACGCCCGCGCTCGGCAACGGCGCCCAACGCGAGCATGGGGGTGATGGCGGCGAACATGAGCTGGAACACACAGAAAACGATGGACGGAACACGTGTGCTGCCGATTGAGGGCTTCTCGAGGACGCCTTTGAGACCAAAGTATTCTGAGGAAGACACGTCAAAACTCTGAAGCGCAAAATCGTAAGAGTTGTTGCGTACTGAGGTTACCGATGTAGGCGTCCCCGGTTTCACTGAAAGCTAGTGAAAAGCCCCAGAAGAACCACTGCAAAAAGCGTCAGTAACAGGCTGGTAAAGCGCACGACAACAGCACATACTTGGAACGAGACAGTGGCGAGGACGACCATAGATAGCCATATCATGGATAGGGCATTCTTGCGACGTAGTAGACCTGAGTAGAAGTAGCCGACACCGGGAATCATGATCCACACGAGGGCGGTGGATGCGAGGACCCAAGCAATGTCACCGAGGTCGTAGACCCAGGTGGTGCCATCGTCGGGGTCGACCCATACGAGTGACCCCGCTGTGGGTAGTGTGAGCGTCGGTACACGGGTCAAGCGCGGTGTACTTACAACTGTCGTAGGTAATGTTGACCATGGGTACTCGGACAGCGTGCGGCTGGAGTGCAGGTCGTTCGAGGGGGCGCCTTGCCTTCGAGATGAAGGTTCGTGGTGAAGAAGAGAAGGCTGCAGGTCCAGGAACAGACGAGATAAGTAAACGAGCTGTTATCAACAGACGCACGTCGGAGGCGCGCTCGGAGGTCCTCGCAGCCTCAGGCCTTCCTTGGCACAGGTCCGCCCTGTCAACCTTGACAATCCTGGAAGAGGCCTTATCGACCAATCACAGCCCGCGCTTTGGCGCGATCGACCCTGTTCAACCGGCGTCAGTCTCTGCTTCGAAACACAGCCTGCATCATACCCTGGAAAGCGCGGATCGCACCCTGGAAGTCGCCGTCATCGTGCTCGTCGCTGTCGCCGTCGTCGTCGACACCGCCGCCGACACCGCCCACGCCGCTCGCCACATCGACCTCCTATTGCGCGCACACGACCCCTGCACGGATGTTTCACCCCCGACGGAGCTGTCTATCCCGCTCGCCACACTGAAAAAAACTCCACACACGATACCGCGGCCGCCGCCCATGTTCGAGATAAACGGGCGCTCTCGCAGCCAGATAGCAGGTCTCAGGCCACCCGTGCCTGCCGCTCTCCGCCTTGTGTTCCCCTGTGTCCCCGCCTGCTTCTGCCGCACGAGCACCGATTACAGTGCGTCTACTCAGCACATAAATACCCTGCGTTCAGGAGCCAGAGGATCCCCACTCACCGGCCATGAAACATCCTCACTCTCCTACCGCACCATTATCTTTCCACTCGCTGACTAACTGCGTTTTGCGCAGACGAGTCACTGATATGCTTCCGTTGCTCCCTCCAAAACGATTCTAGTCCCTGACACAATCACGAGCACCCCTCTCCGTCGTAGCAGCTCGGGAACCATGCCACGAAAAATATCTCCGTCTTGTCAAAGCATTCTTGCCGTCTTACAAGCCGACTCTGCCAGCCTTGGTGGCACTCTGTTATCTCCCCAGGTCGCCGAGCCGAGTGTGCCCGCAGTACATGGCCTCAGCCTGAAGCGCAGCCACAGGCACGATCACCCACAAGAATGCGGACGCGGACGCAGTGGCGCACATCTGGGCTTGTATGTTCTCGTCGGTCTTGGGGCGCCATACGACAAGTCGTGCTCGCATTGATTTCAGTGTCAGATCAGGGACCTGGCTCCTTGCGGGAGAAGATAGCCATTCAATAGGTGTCAATCGTATTGGTATTGTCGTAACACGATAATGATTACCTTGCCTAGCTCGTGTGACTGCAATGCATATCTTTTCACGGCTTCCAGCCGCCAATAATACTTCCCCACTATGCGTGATCTTGCCCGTACGACACAGTATTTTGACAACGACATCCAGAACGCAATGTAGCCTAAAATAACCAGCATGAACGACTGATAAGATAAACCTCGTCGAAACATATGTGCAGTACTCAGACGCTCACCCAGTACGATCAAATACGCGCGCATACATCCCCATCATCGTCCCCTCCTGGAGCTGCTGTAACATTGATGTTGATGCCGCTATCTTGGCGGGATGCTTTCTCCTAGAATTTGCGGGGCAGCGTCTCAGAGCCAAAGATAACGCACATGCATTTTTCGTCGATCATCGTGGTCGACCGGGATACTCTTTGCATGCGGCTTGCGCGTCCTATCTCTGCCACATAGATAATGAGTGCGAACGATCCCGTCGGTGCTGCTGCCGACGCGTAGCCTACGCGCTTTGAGAGATAGAGATAGAGACAGAGATAGCGGTTGTACGCGTGCGTTTCATAGCGATCTAGACGTGCGAGTCAGAAGCAGAGATACTGATGGCGACAAAAGCGGGCTCACTGCGAGGTCAGAGATAACGGGCTCGCCGGGATTTCCGCGACGTGGATTTGTTTATCTGTGGCGGGCAGGCGGGGCGCCCGTGCCGCCGTGCTTGGCCATGTTTGTCCCCTCCGCCTATTCCACGTGGCGCATACAGGCGCTCAAGCGTGAGCGCTTGACGGTGTTCGTTCTCGGAACGTGACTGCACGAGTCTCAAACGAATTCCGGAGCAAGAAAGCGTGAAGTCAGGTATTGGGATGGCGAGTGTCCTTGCGCGCGGGCGGGTCCTCAACTTTCGAGCGTGTACGGCAGGTGTACTGTCCGCGAGGCGAGGGCTGCATCAGAGCGGGATTGGTGCGTCGTAAATTGGTTGTCTCCGGAGTATGCTACTGACAATGCGTCTTGCTCGGTACTGCAGCTCTTGCAAAGAAGAAGCCTGGCAAAGCCGCAACAAACGATGCATTCGCAGACGAGGAGGATATGTTCGGCTTCTCCGACGCCGACGACGACCTCTTCTCCTCCAAGTCGTCCTCCACCCTAAAAGCCTCCTCATCCACCCCCTCCACCCCCTCCGCCGCCACAACCAAACCCCAAAAACCAGACAGAACGCTCGCGAAACAACGCACAGCGCGGTTTAACACGCTGTTCAAGTTCACATCCCGCCGCGTCGGGCTGCAGCCCAAGCTCAGGAAGTTCCCGGAGCAGATACGGGACACGGTCTGGCAGCAGCTCTTCCAGCTCGCGGCGACGCAGAAGCAGATCGCGTCGGTCGTGTCGCTGTTCCCGAAGTGGCGGGATATGCATAGGAAGTTCACGCCCGAGATGTCGGATGCGTTCATCCGTGAGTCTCTATATCCATTTCATTTCAAGAAACTTTGTTCACGATACCGTTCTTTACATGCGACACATCTCGGAACTTGAACTGTCTCGTAAACAACGTACAGGCCGCTGCGAAGAACTCCACTGCCCAAAAATCGCTCTCAAAGTCTTCAGCAACCACCCCAAGTATGGCGTCGACCTGACCGCGGCGGGCGCACGCCGCCTCATGCACGCGCTACACGTCGAATACCCGATCAGCAACGTCGTCCTGCTCGCCGCGCTGCACGCCGTATACCGCCTCCCGCCCGTCTCGTCCGACCTCGTCTCGTGCGCGCTGTTCACGTCTGCGTGCTTCAAGGCCGGCACTGTCGGCTCCAAGCGGAGAGAGGGGGCTGGGGTCACCGCTGCGAAGGACGAAAAGGAGGCAGCGGGCGCGGATGAGGCTGTAGCCGCAGAGGTGGACGCAAGTGCGCCTGCTGCTAGCGCGGAGGTGGACAGCGCCGTCGAAACCACCGCCGACACCGACGCAGCCACAGCCACACCCACCACCGAGGGCGAGCTCGACGCCGAGTCCGTGCCCACCAAACCCGTCTCGAACGCGAACGCGCTCGTCGTCGCGGAGGCGATGGTTCCGCAGCTGCAGGCGCTACTCGAGAAGACGGATCCCGCGCAGTGGGCGTATCCGCCGGGCCCGCGGGTGCGCGTCGAGGAGAAGGAGAGGGCGTGGCTGACGTGGACGCTGGTGAAGATCGAGAAGGCACTGGTGAAGCGCGAGGAGCCGGTCGATTGGCTGAGGCAGTGGAGAGAGAGGTGTGGGCAGGTGTCAGTGCAGGGGGCGGCGGCGTGAACGTATGTATAGGAGGTGATTCTACTGTGGTTTGTGCTTTGCGGCCTTGCTTCTCAATTCCATGTTTTGTGCTGTTTGGGATGGTATGCTCTTCCGACGTCCCTGTAAGCATCAGAACAACTTGGAGACACTCGGTTCAAAACTACATAGAGACCTCATCCTAATCTCTTAGCTCGCGGCCGACTCCCTTCTATCTGTCTCCTCGACAGTGTTTCGGAGGCGGTCTACCCAAATAGACGCCCCTATGATCGCCGTGCAGGCGCTTGGCAGGGGCTCCGTTATCACGACGATTGCCACCATTTTCTGCGCAGAGCACCGTATCATCAGCAATGCGGGAACACCGCGGACGGCGCCGCTTCTTATGCCAATCATTTAAGTCATCCCGCCGTCTTACCTAGTTCACACACCCAGGCTCGAACTTGCAACCCGACCACCACCATGGCCGCAGATCCGGACTCGGAGACGACCCCGCTCCTGAAGGATTCGACGCGGGTGTCGGTGTACGCTGCGAACGAGGATGGGGAGGAGCGTGTGCGGGATGGGGACGAGCCCCAGGTGCAACCGCAGGACGAAGTCGAGAGTGGGCAGGAGCTCAAGCCGAAGGTGTCGATGGCTGCTGTCGTACGTCCAGTCTCCTATACTCCTCGTACATGGTTGAGGCCTCCGTAGGTGGACTGGTATACTCACACACGATGTAGATGATTCCTATGTCGATAGGTATCTTCCTCTCCGCCATGGACGGGACGATCATTGCCTCGTCGTATGCGGTCATCGGCAGCGAACTCAAGCAGCTGCAGAATACCAGTTGGATTGCGACAGGGTACATGCTTACCCTGACCAGTTTCCAGTACGTTCGGAGGTTTATGTTTTCTGATTTAATACTCACGTGAACATAATCTGCCAGGCCGCTCTATGGCAAGGTACGCTCAGATGTGCTACCGCATACAAAACTAGACTGACTAAACGTCGTTACTTAGCTCAGCGACATCTTCGGGCGGAAAGCATGCTTGTTGTTTGCCTACCTCGTATTCGCATTAGGATGTCTGTTTTGCGGCGCGGCCCGGAACATGACAGAGCTTATTGCTGCTCGTGCACTCGCCGGTGTTGGAGGTGGAGGTATGACTACGTGCGTCCTCCTTTGCTCTGCTCTACCCAGCTATGATGTTGACACCGAGCTCTCAGCGTGGCTTCCATCGTCATGTCCGACGTAGCACCATTGCGGTCTAGAGGAACCTGGCAAGGTACGCTTAACCGCATACCCGCTTTCAGCTCAAACAGGAGACTGACCACATGACCCTCCGTATCCCTGCAGGCATCGCGAACATGGTATTTGCAACCGGACAAGCTGTAGGCGCACCTCTCGGTGGTTATCTCGCAGACACGATCGGCTGGCGATGGGCATTCGGTCTCCAAGTCCCGCTAGCACTGCTCGCTATCGTTTCCGTCTCACTCGCACTGAAGCTACCACAAGTGGACCATCAGAACTTCAAGCAGAAGCTGCGCCGCGTCGATTTTGGCGGTGCCTTCACGCTCGTATCTTCCATCTTCTGCCTGCTGCTCGGACTAGATCGCGGCGGCAACGTGGGCTGGGGCGACCGTATCACCATTGCCTCCCTTTCGACGTTCGTTGGGCTCTTTGTGGCCTTCTTGATCATGGAACTGTACATTGCAAGCGAGCCCTTCGCGCCCAAACGGATTGTCGTCAACCCCTCGCTCGTCGCGAGCTACCTCGCGAACTTCTTCTCCGTCGGCGCGGGAATGGCGCAGGTGTTCATGATTACGATGTACTTCCAGGCAGTCCAGGGCAGGAGCGCCTCAGAGGCGGGCATCGTGCTCCTGCCGTCGATCATCACGGCGGTTCTGGGTAGCCTGCTTTCTGGCATAATCATGCAGACCAGCGGCAAGTACTACTGGATGACCGTCGGCGTGTTCACTCTGATGCTCGTCGGGCACATCACCGTGCCGCTATTCGCCGGCGTATGGAAGTACTCCTATGTCGGGATCACAATCGGTGCGGTATCTCACCTTCTATCACATATGTCGATCCCCGATCCTGACTGGCGCGGTGCATATCTAGGTCTATGTCTGAGCTCCTTCGGCGTCGGTGAGTTATCTTTGGCCGTGCTCCACGTGCCCTGCTGAAGAGTTGTAGGTGCTGGTATAACCACGACACTTATTGCCCTTATCGCGAACGCGGGCCCTGTCGATCAGGCTGTCGCCACTGCTGGTATGTCCCGTCGTGTCGCTTTCTCCGCTTCCTTCTTATCGCTGACCGCCGACCTCTTGGTACACGGTGCAGTGTCTTATCTCTTCAGATCACTGGGATCTGTCGTGTGCTTATCCCTGGGCACAACCCTGATGCAGGATACGCTGCGGCATATCCTGTACGAGAGGCTATCGGGCGGAGACGTCGCTGAGGTGCGTGCTGTGCGGGAATCGCGCGATTCAACGGGCGTATTAGGTTAACCTTGCTTCTGCAGATCATCAGACGGGTCCGAGAGTCCCTCGCGTATATCGGGGAGCTGGAGCCATCTGTCCGGGCTACGGTCATTGATGCATATGCAGATTCCGTCCATGTCGCGCAGTGGTTCACCGCTGGTCTGACAGTATGCGCACTGATCGCCTCGTTCTTCATCAAAGAGACCCAGCTGACGAAGTAGTTAAATTATCTATCTACACAGCGACCTTCCCCATTTATATTTATGTCACTCGCGCAGTATCAATTGTATTTGTCTATTTCTTCCTTGGATCTCAGTAGATTCTTTGCAACGCCATCTATCCACCTTCACAGTAATTGCCTGATAAGTCGCGTGCATTACCGATTTCGGCGCATCAGCCATCAAAATTTTTGCCGAGGTCGACTCGCCACTGCGCTCTTCCCAATTTCTCCAAGCATTCACCAGATCAGACCACATGGTGGTCAAAAAGGAGCCAGCAGAGGCTCGTGTACCTTCAGCGAAGTCCAAAACTAGCCCTCTGTCGAAGGCTCAGAGCGATGCCTCGAAGGAAGGGTACAAAGATGCCAAGGAAGCTATGTGGGACTTCCGCAAGGCCACGGCATGGCAGGTGCATCGGTGGCCTCTGGAGAAGAGGATCGTGGAGGAACGCACGAAGATCCATCTGCCGAGGACATATCGCGCGAAGGCGGGAGAGGACGTGAAGAAGGTGTGGCCTGGCACGGACATCAATCAGTTCGTGCACCAGCATTACATGCAAGAATGGGATGCGGAGAATGTGCCAGAAGGGAGCGCAAATTTTGTGTCGGGCGAGTTGGGGTTTTTACTGAAACGGTAACAGACTTGATCATGCGTAATGCAGAGTGACTTGTCTAACGATTCAGACACAGGCATGAATACCTTGGACCTGACGCAAGAATAGCGGGCTATTTCTTTGACGTGGACGGAGAGATACACGTAAAATGGTGGGATAGCTTCCTACAAGTACAGTGGATGGACAAAACAACATGGACTTTTGATATTGTGATGTCGGAGGAGGGAAAGTGGGTGGAGAAGGAGGACTAGCTAGACATGGGACTACAACGACGTTGGGCACTGCTTGCTGCAACAATTTACATTTACACCGATATATCTCACATATCAATTTGATACCTTGGTCAGTTCAGTGCCTAAACACATGAGGAGCAGTCTGCCCGACAGCAGTAGCCATAGAGGTCCTTATGGCATCCGTCATGGCACCGACGTCCGATGTCACGTTGATCTAGTAAATTGCGATTGACGTCAGACCAAGGTATTCGTATAAATGATACGACCCTGGCTACTCACCATGTCGAAGCCCTGTGTAGCACGCTCTGCGGCATGCTCACCAGTGATACAGTAAAACGCACTGCGAGATAACATAATCAGTGTGTAGGGTTTGGAGATCGAGCGGCGGAAAAGCTTACCATTTTTTGCCTGCGTCATGTGCAGCTTTCAATATCCTCTGTATAGCTTTCTCAGCCTCCGGGTGAGGGAGAGGGTCAGGTGGTGGGAGACCCAGTGAGAGCGAGAGATCGTACGGGCCAATGAAGACGCCGTCTGGTCACATACATTCAGCACGCGGTGGAAGCTCGAGCCTTCGGCAGCTGCACACTCACCCAAGCCGTCCACGGCGCATATCTCCTCGACTCTCTCGAGGGCTTCACGCGTCTCGATCTGCACCATGACGATCACTTCGTCATTCGCGCGTTTCAGGTAGTCGGCTGCTGAGATGCCCCAGGCATCCTGCGTGAACGGGCTGCCGAATCCACGCGTGCCGGTCGGTGGGAACCTGGCTGCCGATACGATGGAGCGTGCCTGCTGCGGCGTCGATACCTGTGTGCGCGATAAGACACGGCCTAACGCGAAGGAGGACGGCGAGCTTTCAAACAATAACGCCCGCCTCAGCGTGCGGACGACACGCACCATGGGAACAATGACACCGTGCGCGCCCGAGTCGAGCACGTACTTGATCTGCCAGACGCAGCTGGTATCCGCGCAGGACCCTGTGGCTGGAATCCTAACGAGCACGGTTGGGGTCGTGCCCTTCAAACCCGAGACTGCCGCGATGGTGTCGGCGGCACCGGGCTGGAGAGGGACCAGCCCGTGTTCACAATCAACGACGAGCCATGAGAGATTTGAAGAAGCTTGTGCGGCCGTACGGGCGACCCAAGGACTAGGGATCGTTATCCATGCGCCGAAAGCGGGCTTGGATTCGCGGAACGCGTGCTGCAAGGGGTGGGACGTCATGTTGCGGCGCGGTGGCGTTGTGAGTGTACGCTGGAGGGCGGGAAGACGACGACACAACGTCGAACTTGTGCGATAAAGCATCTGTAGGCCCTTGGTCATCGTCGTGCTATGATCCTAGTCATATGGTACACCGAAAGTCATGAGAGCATGAGAACGCAGAACCGAACAGCTGGGACGGGCCGCCAGCGGGCGCAACCCTAACCACAGCAGTGGGTTGATGCGTGGAAAGTTCCCACTTCGAATTTGTCTTGGATGTGCGGACGTGAGTTTCCTATTGGTTTCCTACGTCTGCGATGCAGGGACAAAAATATCAGGAAAGCGGTTTTCATCTGTACGTATCTGTTTCGTTGGTAGATCTGCTATCGCTTTTGAAAACTCGCGTCGAGTATCAGACTGACATTGACTTGGCGGAGGGTTTCGAGTACGATAAGCTATGTTTTCCCCTCTGAGGGAGAAAGATGTAGGGCTCCGAGAAGGCACTAGATTACGGTCCATCGCTGTGTTCCTGGCACGGCGAAGATGATGTCGTCAGAGCTCCTCTACTAGGATCGGACGGTAAACTTGATTGAATGCGAGACCTTGCGGAGAGCACGGCGTACGCACTTATGATGCAAATGAACGTGGTCTTTTGACTCTAGGCTTCTGCGAAGTGACCAGGAGACAGGAGAATAGGTGACTGATGTCTTCGAATGCACAATACTGTGACAATATTCCGCAATAAGTCGAATTTTCTATAGTGCAGCTGATCTTTCCGCATCTGGCATGTCCAAAAGTCAGTATTTCTACGGTCGAGGAAGAGGAGGATGCTGACTGGAGGTATGGCTCCATACGTAGTCGTACTAACCCCAAACGTCGCTAACAAACGGAGTGCGCGCTGTCAAGTCAAGCCTGCGAGAAAATGGGGAGTTTTGCAGACACCCTGTACTCGATACGTTTGTGATTAGCATTGGTGCGAGCCGATCTGGTGTCTTCGTCGGACGCAGGGACGTTTCGCAATCAACGACCGATAGTGTATGTCTATACGTGCAGGACGTCTGTCAGTATAGATTAAACTGTTGCTACTCAGTACGTGAAGTTCTTGATTCGCCACCTATGAGTGGCGGAGTCGATCTTGAGCACTTTGTTTTGGCCTCTTGACTGCGTTTGTGCCTTGTTTTATCGTCGCCATGCGGTTGCGCTTTGACTGGGCAGATGTTAGGTTGAAGGATCGCATGGGCCTAAGGCGGAGCGCGCGGCGGTGGACCGAACTGGGCGCCAGATCTCCACGTGGCCGTTGTGGGAGCGCATTGCCAGCGAAGAGCGGCCCTGCAAGGAGATATTAGGGGGGAAAGAGGCGATCTTGCCTGAGAAATGAGAACCGAGTCAGAGAAAGATGCGAGAAGTTGTTCACGAATTTCTGTTCGAATTTTTGGCGAGAGAGGCTCGCGGGAAGAGGCGTGGCCCAAGTTGAGAGCATGACCTGGGGTAAGGCATGAGAGGAAGCCAAACTCTGGCCAAACAAAAGGCTCTCTCTTGTTCGTTGCTGTCGACGGCGTGCGCGATGCCTCCCTTCTCCGCCCCTCATAACCCAGTCCCATACCCAGCACTCTACTTGTATCCTCTAAATGATTCATTCATTCCAAAGCATATATCTCTCGTCAATAATCAGCGCGTAAAGATCGGTCGACAAACCAATGCCAAGACAGTTCCCGCCGAACGAAATGGCTACTTCGACTCAAAGGTGCTCAGTAGACAGCACGCAGAAGTCTGGGAGGAGGGTGGAAAGGTGTGTTCCTTGCTCTGAGGCCTCCACAGCGCGCTGTGAGGCCCCTAGGCCCCTCCAATGCCAAAGCGTTATTCATCGAAAACGGCCTCCGTACTCACCTGTTACCCTAGATATTCATCAAAGATGTGAAGAGTTCGAATGGTACCTTTATTAACGGCGAACGGCTGAGCCCAGAAGGCGTTGAATCCGAACCGTTTGAGCTTAAGACGGACGATATCGTGGTATGTGACTCCGTTTTTACCGCTCCAGCGCGTTCCCAATTGCAACCAGGAATTCGGTATCGACATCGTGGGCGAAGATAACAAGACTATTATCCATCATAAAGTGGCCGCTCGTGTCGTATGCGTTTTTAGTGACCAGGATGCTCAAGCAGCAGCTCGGGCTGAAGCACAACAGAGCCCGTCGTCATATGGCGCTCTCGGCGTTCCGGGGCCCAGCGGTGCTGCCGGTGCCTTCAGCTTTGCCCCAGGAGCTGCCGGTGCAGCTAACGGTATGCCTGGTGCACCACGGCGGACCGCTATGCAACCCCAGGGACTGGTGGGAATGGGTGGGATGGGGGGCAACGCCCGCCCGCCCGGGAAGAGTGGTCTGACCTTCGACCACATTCTCAGTCGCCTACAAGGCGAGCTACAAAAAAGTCGCGAGACAGGCGCAGAGCTCCATTCTCTACAAGGAGCCATGAACGACATTCATGAGACTCTTGGCGGCAATATCGTACGTGAAGATCCATCCACTTCCATGTCTTCGCTGACAAGTGTATGATAGCCCGCGAACGTTGCATCATTTCCCCAAACACTGCCCCCTGTAGTACCTCCGCAAGCCCAGCAACCGGTTGAGCCCAGTACATCTGCTTCCGCAGGGGCTCAGGCGCCTAAACCACAGGACTCGTCTGCCGCTCTCAGCGAGCTCCAGTCGCAGTTGCTGGAAACACAACACTCTCTAGCGAGCCATGTCGACAAGATACGCTCGCTAGAGAGTATGCTTGCGGAGCATGAGGCCATCAAAAGAGAAGTTTCTGCGATGAGAGACATGATGGAAGAGCGCAAGCGGGAGATGGAGCACATGCGGGCTCAGAGTCCGACTCACCTTCGCCGACTAGAGTCGCATGCGGACCAGCAACGCGAGGAGTATGATGACGATGACGCTAGAAGCATCGCCACCGTCGTCCCTCACGAACTGGAGCGCGTAGAGGAAGAAGACGAAGAGCAGATCGCCGCGGCCGAAGAGGAAGAGCGGAGGCGAAGAAATGACGAAGTGCGACCTCGTACGCCGGAGCCTACTGGTATGGGTATGGACGATGACGAGCACGAATCTGATCCAGCGCATCTTCGGACCGCTGTAGCAGACGCATCACAATCGCACGCTGCGCACGATCTGCCTCCGTCCCATCCGGCACCTTCTACCTCTGTCCCTGACGATCTGGCGCAGCGCCTTCTCACCCTGGAAAACCAGCTGGAATCCGCACTGGAACTGTCCAGAAACCTCCAGGCACAACATACCACCGCCCAGTCCACCATCTCGATGCTGGAGTCGAAAGTGTCGTCGCTCGAGTCCCTGGTTCAGGCAACGCAGACTCAAGTGCAAGCACACGCAGAGACTCAGCAACATCTCGTCGAGGCCGCCGAAGCTGCGCGGAATATTGTCCCAGACGAGTCCCCTGCAGCTGCCATTGCTGCGGTCTCTAAAGCCCAAGCAGAGGAACGTGCTAAAGAGCAAGAGTCTCTCATGGAGATGCTCAATGAGTGGAAGAAGAACGTAGAGGGACGATGGAGCGGCGCTCAGGAAGAGTGGAATGACGAGCGTGAGAGGCTACGCCGTGCAAGGGAAGAGTGGGAGGCTCGCATCCGTACCGTGGAAACTGGCTTCGAAACGACGAAGTCGAAAGTGGAGACCGGTCTGGCGTCCCTTACTTCCTTTCCGGTTGGTCAACACCAGGCGAACGGCCATGCGCGACTGAGCACGAACGGCGCCGGATTGTTCACTCCCCCTAGCCCACGGAGTCTATCCTCAGATTCTGTACGCACTCGACAGAAGAAGCGGCGCAATAGCTCTGCAAGGGGGCGCTCACGGTCCCGTTCGAGCTCACCTGCGGCGCCAGTCAACGGCAGTACATCGGCGTCTGATGCCCACATGCCCGAAGATTCTTCGGCGAGCACTAGCATCCGGCGACGATCGTGGGGGTCTGACTCGAGTCGCAGTGAGCCTGAGGAGCGTTTGGCCAACGGATCTGCGAAGGGCGAGGTGCGCAAGAGTCCAACAATACAGTATCCTATAACGCCTGAGCCCTCACTACTGGAGCAGCCTATATCTGGATCAAGTGGTGTCATGTCTGCTATGACAGAACCACGTACGAAAGATCACCCGAAAGACTTGGTACGTCTTTATGAAAATCTATAACTTCATATACTCATCGTATTGCATCTTCAGCCACACATGAATCACGTCTCCACGGCATTCGGCATATTCGTACTAGGGGTAGCCGCCGCCGCCGTGTTGTGGCGAGTGAAACCTGAGACATCAGTATGAAGTTAATATGGATACCTCGAAAATTATATCGTGAGGCTTCACTTTGACTCGTATCGGAAACTCCGCCTGTTCCTCGTTACGTCCTGGATTTGTCTACTGGTTTGCAGCCGTCATAGCATCTGTCTAGTTGTTCGTCCTTCTGTGTAGCCGCTCCCCTCAGTCTCAGCACCAGACTGCCGTCGTTCCTTGTTTTCTGTTGCATATGTATTCATCTCCTCTTTGCACCTTCAGTAACTTAAATAATGATCGACACGAAATGAATTGTTATCTCTTTTCGCGCGCTATTCCCTTGATATGTCTCCGTTTTCGTTGGTCCCCGTTGTTGCTTCCCCTTTCGCGGCTGCTTGGACTGCATAGGCATATAACATGCGTTAGGCATTCTAGGACGTTCGACCTTGGTATATAGGAACCGGCGGGTCTGTCTGTATGTGGAAAACAACGTATAGTACAGCATTTAGATATCCACCTATTCATTCGTATATACCAGCCCATGTCTCCTTTGCAATGTAATGCCCCACTATGCGCTAGGCCTTAGAGGTACAGGTTAACAAGTGTCAACCCGGACTTGGGGTACCGGCCTTTGGTCTCAAACCGTCACTTTGTGTTCAAGAAAGCAGGAGGTTTGTGCAGACTCGTTTGAATGGCTCCACCATGCTGCTAGATCATCCTCCTAATAGGCAGGCATGATGTACTTAAGCATTTCAAGAGATAGAATGAGTCATTACAAGTCAGTAAGTAGGTGCGTGTCTAGATATAAACAACGTTTGTTATAACCTTACGTTATCAAGGTAGTTAAAGGTCGACGAGCTTGCTTCGGAAATTATGCTCTTACACATCAAGGACACGGATTCATAAGCCAAGCTCGACCTGGGGCCAGTCACCGTAGCCGCCTGGAGAGGCGCGGATGGTGCCAAGCCGGGGAAAGAGGGCCTTCAATCTATTGGCGATGTCTTGAGGATCGCCTTCCACAGGTGAATCACAGACTCCAAGCGTTGTGAGCCGTTTATTACGGTGACCTTGCGGAACGACGCCAGCCGGCTGCATAGGATTGAACGCTACATCTAGTTCAGAGATACGCGGACACCCTTTCACCAGTTCAAGAAGGCCGACAAGGGTTACGCGATGGGCAATCCTCCATCCGTACTTTCCCATACTGAGCGTTTGGAGACGAGGCCACCATGTCGCGATGTTCCTGAGATCGTGGTCGGTCAAGTCGAACGGACAGTAGATAACCAGAGAGGTGAGGAATTTGAACTTTCGAAGGATCCATAGGTCATTTCCGGTGACGACGATGCCATCTCCACTGGGGTCACCGCCTGGGAATTCAACAACTTTGAGTTCCCTGAAAGCACGAGGTGAACAAGAGGTATTGACTGCCACCAGCGCGTCGCGCAGGCCAGTCGCTTCATCTACTTGAAGCTTGATGGACTTCAAAGCGGAAAATTTGATGCCCTTCAGCGCCTCAGCGCAGAAGAAAGGCGAAGCTCCTCCAAGTACTAGATATTGAAGTGTGGAAAACGTGGCTTGTATCGCGACCGTAACAGACACATCTTGCTCTATGATAGGATACTGGTCATCCTGAGAATCCACATAGAGTTCCAAAAACTCCAGGCTGGGATGTACGCTCAATGCCGAGAGCAGTTCGAATGGGAATGGAAGATTGATGACAGTACAATAGAAATACCTCAGTTTTGAGAGGGAAGACACAATCTGCGGTAGCTGTAACACGAGCTGCGGAGTGCCTTGCGTCCCGAAGTGGAAGTCTTCAAGCATAGGGCTCATCGAAGATAGATTGGCGAGCTTCATTTCGGCTTTTGATATTAGAAGCTCAACGAGGTCGTCGTCGTCGTCGGATATCTCCATAGATTCGACATCGTCGTCAGCCATCCCCAGAGATTCAACGTTGTCGTCAGGCACCTCCAGAGGTCCAACGCCGGGGAAAAGCTCCTGGTCAGTCACCAGGAGAAAGTTGGTGACTGATGGCCCCAGAAAAATGTCAAAGTAGCCCAGTAGTTCGGCAGACACTGCGGTACTGGCCCAGGTGAAGTCCTTCAGCGATGGTAGAATCGGTTTGGGGCGAGCGCTGAGGGTCTCCATCACGGCACACGAAGGCAAAGATGGGGGAATCATGATGCAATTTTCATCATTGTGGACACTGAGCTTTTTGACACGACGAGCATAAGCGTCAAAACGAGCCCAGTCTGCGTCTGTGGCATTTTTGAGCCTCTAGAGATCGGTTTATAAGTTGAGTTCATGGTGTGGCAATGACGAAACTAAGTACCATTTGTCCTTTGGGGAGGAGTGCAATGAGGTTCTCTAGGCCCCATTGCTTTCGCCATAGTCGATCCAGGGCAAGGCTCTGGAATCTTTTGCACGTTAACGCAAGGTAGAACAAGGTCCGGAGATCAATCTGATATTCTCGTGAGAGCTCCCTGTTCGCGGATCGCCCCGCCCTTGGCACTCGGGGAAAATATTCTGCGAATACGAAGACAATGCGGAGAATTTCTTCGATGGTCAGACAGTGATGCATGACGACTACGAAAAAAGAACCTAAGTCACTCTGTTTATCTGCGAGAGATACTGAGACACACCAGATGAGGATGAATTGCGGGAGACTTCAGTGGCGAGGTGGTGACGATTGGCAGAATCGATGACCTGCCATGGACCCAACCTGGAGGTTTTTATACGAATGTTTGTGATATTCTACCGCTGCCAGAACAAAGTAGAGTCGGAGTCATTGTTATCAGTTGATGGATTGTAGTTCTTTATCGACTATCCGCAGCTGAGGCCGAGCACTTTGTGTAGAGCCGTACACAAAGAGCATAGAACGGGCGTATGGTGGCATTCCTAACGACCGCGCGGCGCGAAACACCATGAAGCGTATAGGGGTGGCAAGATAACGACATAAAAATGAGATTTCGTCGCTGCATTGTCTCATTATGGGGCTGTAACAGTAAAACACCAGAGTAAGGAGCAGTACCGTCGTACTACCAGTGGCACCAAACCGCCTCCTTCTCGTGTATATGCTCGGAAGGGAAGTTCGTCCACATAGGAACATCCGGACAATGAATGCCTAAAGATAAAGTAAGTGAGCTTCTTTCAGAATGGAATACACGCACAAAGCAAGGAAACAAACACACGATATCTCCATTGCTCCATCGACTTCGTTGTCGACTTGAAAGAGATGGTCCGGGCGCTCCGGTAGATATGCGTCGCCACGTGGATCAGCTTCTGTAAACGCGTCGCGAGCTGTTGGCGTCAGAGCAGCTTCAGGTCCATACCGCCATCCGCGGCACAGAACAAGCCATGCGAGAGAAACAAAAGTCTCCAGTGAGCCGAAGGTCAATTCTCGCATGATGCACGGACTACCCATTGATCGTTGTGCAGATGCAGCCCATTGACGAGACAGATGACCAGGCGGACAACACTGCCTTGTCCGCGGACGAGATCGTCTCGTCCCTGGACGCGCACGACGACGTCGTGTCCTGGATAAACGACGTTCTAGATGTCGACCAGCTACCCACCGCCCCCGAAGATGGTGAACAGACGAGCCTCACCGACCTCGACCGGCGCATCACCCAATTAGTCGGCACGCTCGAGCTCGCCAGCGAAGATACGTCATCCACCGTCGAGCGCATTATCGACGACATCTCGCGCGGGGCGTCGCGCCTGACGTACGACCTGCACTTCATGCGCGAGGGCGCACTGTCTCTTCAGAGCATCCTGCGCTCTGTCGAGACGCAGTCGCAGGCGTCCGTCGCGGCGGACACGAGCGCGGCGCTCGACCGGCTGCACTTCCTCGACACTGTCAAGCACAACATGGAGGCCGCGCGCGAGGTCCTGCGCGAGGCCGAGAGCTGGAGCACGCTCGAGTCCGACGTCATCTCGCTGCTCGGGGAGCAGAACTACGAACGTGCGGCCGAGCGGCTCTCGGAGGCCAACAAGAGCATGGTCGTGTTCCAGAATACGCCCGAGTACGAGAGCAGGCGGACTCTTATGATCAGTCTGCAGAACCAGATGGAGGCGTCACTCAGCTCGGCCCTTGTTGCTGCTGTCAATTCCCAAGATGTCGCTGTTTGTCGGAACTATTTCTCGATATTCCGCAATATTCAACGGGAGTCCGAGTTCAGGAATTACTACTATGGATCAAGAAAGGCATCATTGGTCGAAATGTGGCAGAAAGCACGTTTATCTGACTGTGATGCGGGGGCAGACCCATCCGCACAGACATTCGCACAATTCCTACCCACGTTCTTCTCGGCCTTCCTCTCCATGCTGTCCACGGAACGCTCATCGATACCCGCCATATTCCCCGACCCACAACCAACAATGTCTACCCTAATCACATCAACGCTATCATCACTCCAGCCGTCCTTCGGCGAACGTCTCATTGCTGTAAACACCAGCCGCGGCGCGAAGAGCCTCCCCGAGCTCATCGCCGCGTTCAAAGCCGCACAGGACTTCGCGGTCGCCACGGACAAGATCCTCGAGAAGGTCGCGTACGCCGCGCAGCTGCCGCCCACGACGCCGGACGTGGAGCAGAACAAGACCCTGCGCCGCCGCTCGTCTACGCGCATGTCCATCTCGCGGCGCATGGGCCCGCATCGCGCGTCCATCAGCGGCAACCCCCTCGCCGGATCAGGGCCCGCTGGAGTGATCACGGACTGGGAGCAGGAGCTCCTGGAGCCGTTTGTGGATTTGCAGGCGGACTATGGCGTACTTGAGCGGCGTTTCCTGCTTGATGCGCTGCAGGACATTTTTGGCCCCGATGTACGGTCGCCCCAGCCACAATCTTCGGCAACAGGCACGGACACGGCGCGGATGCTGCGCGAGCGTTCGGTCGACCTTTTCGGCGCCGCGGACGAGGCCATCACGCGCTGTCTCGCGTTCACGCACGGCTACGGCTCCCTTGGCCTCGTGCGTGCGCTCGATGCGTTCTTTGTAGCCTTCGCCGAGCGTTCGAAGGCGGACCTCAAGTCGAGACGGGGCGCTGCGGGCGGCGGTCTATCTACATCGGCCTCGGGGGACCTCTCTGACCTTGACTACACACCTGAAGATTGGGCAGACATCCAGTCGCTGCTGCACGTGCTCGGCGCCGTGCGCGCGCTGCACGACCGCACGCTCGCGTTCGAGGGCCGCCTCCGCGCGGCGCTGCAGCAGGTGTCGAACACACTCCGCCTCGCGCGCGGAGACCCCGCGGAGCATCATTTCTCGGGGACGACGCGCGGCGCGGTGCAGCTCCTCGCGCAGTCCAGTCTGAACAGCGCGGAGCTGCACGAGCTTTTGGACCGCGCGGACCCCGAGGCGCATTCTCAGGCCTCGTCGCGCGGGGACCCCTTCCTCACGCCGACGCCGCCTGCGAACGACATCCGCCGCGCGTCCCAGGCGTTCCACCTCTTCCCCGCCCAGGCCCCGCTCCTCGTCGACGCGCGCGCGGCCGTCTCGAGCCTCGCCGGCGCATGCCAGGTCGCGCTGCAGGACACGATCCTCCTCCCCCTGCGCACGCGTCTTGCCCAATACCCCACGCTCCCCGTCTGGGCGACGGAGAGCGACAAGAATGCAAAGGCACGCGGCGGGAGCGCGCTGAGCGAGGTGCAGGTGCCGACGTTCTCGCTCTCGCCGACGGCGATCATGCAGCGGCTGGCCGAGGGCCTGCTGAACCTCCCGAGGCTGTTCGAGGTGTACGCGGACGACGACGCGCTCGCGTTCTCGCTCGAAACGCTCCCGTGCCTCCCGCCCGCGCTCCTGCGCACGCTCGCGGAGCCGCCGCCGCCCGAGGGCGTCGCGTCGCCCGTCGGCGCCGGGCCCCTGTCCATGTCGGGCTCGGGGTCTGGCTCAGGGCACGGCCACCCGCGGCGCGCGTCGTCGCTCTCGCTGAAGACACCCCCCGTGCTGCCCCCGCCGGCGCTTCCGGAGCTGACGCCCGAGGCGGTGTCCGCGGCGTGGCTCGCGTCGCTCGGCCGCGCGCTGCTCGCGCACCTGACGCGCGACGTGCTCCCCGCGATCCGCGGGCTCGGCGCGGGCGGCGCCGCGCAGCTCGCGGCGGACCTCGGCTACCTCGCGAGCATCGTCGCGGCGCTGAACGTCGAGGACGCGGCGCTCGAGCGGTGGAAGGCGTGTGTGGAGATGGAGGACGCGGTCGGCCGCCTGCGGGCGAGGGAGGAGGGCGGCGAGGACGGGGTGCTCGCGGCGGTGGCAAGGCTGCGTGGGTGGCCCACTAGCTGATTCCTTGATTCTGCGTGGGGCACGTTCGCGGTGCAGCACGCACATGGCGTGGGCGATTTGCTGGCGGATGGAGCCGTCTTCTCATGACCTGACTTTGTGTGCGCTCTGCGTGCTTACTGACGTGATTGTGCGGGCAGAACTCCGCTGGGGGGACCACACCGGTATGAGTGCGAGAGGGTACCTGACGCCACATGGGCTGGGTGGGCTGCGGGGCAGTTTGCGGGTCGTCATCTGACGGACGGTCTTTGTTCGCTATATAGTCGCATGCCGTTGTGCGAGAGCAGCTCAGAGACTCGTTACAGAGGCTAATAATGGATCTATGGGACGCTGATGGCATAGTGTAAGATTAAGCTCGCTTTCGGACACCGACGACCTGTTTGAGATCCCGGGAAGGGTCCGAAGACATATATGAGATGCAGGAAGCCGCGAACAGGTCGGAACAGGCTGCGTTCATCGCCTGGAATTAAGCAGCAATAGAAAATGGCTCCGCTGTGGCGGGCCAGGAATGCACATAGGGCTAAAGAAGGCGAGGTGCCGATGACCCTGGTGCCCACAAAAACAAACGTGTCGGGCGGGTACCTCGACCATTGGTCACGCTGGGGGTGAAAACGGTAACAGGACCGCGGAAGGGACTAGAGAGATCAGTGAAAGCTGTCCCATGACGCCGGAGCAGCGCAAGCTTGCACCATCCGGCGCGTGGATGGGTGCGTTTGCCGTGAGCGCTGGGCGGAGGAGGGCGAGCTCGTAAAAGGGACGCAGGAGGGTGACTCGCTGTTTCTTTTTCCTGCTCCCCGAACTGACCCCTCCCCTGCATGGACCGACCGCAGACGGGACGGACGTCCCCTCCATCACCTTCGAATATACCGCTATCAAGACAACTGAGCGCACGGCTGCAGAATGTGTGGCGGGGGAACAGGAACTCGGTGGCGACGACGGTGACGGCGGGCGCGGAGGACGATGACGGATGGAGTGTCGATCTTGCGGACGCGGAAACACTGGCAGAAGGTGAGTGCTTCTGCCGCTTAGAATGGCCACAAATCAGAGTTGGATCATCGACCCCGGGATTTTCGTCGAGGACGGCGTTCCTGGCGGGCTTATCTGCAGGCGCGCGGGCAAGATAACTGCGAGCATGATAAGCACCTCCTCGCTGCGATAGGCTACGACAGGCTGCAATACGCTGCGATAGCCTGCGATAGGCTGGGTTACCGCAGGTTACCGGACGGATTATCGCCAGGGGTCATCGCCACGGAATATTCGAGGGGGATATGTTTTCGGCCTCGTCGTGTTCGCGGACCCTCGCCCAGCAACTCGGCGGCGTGCTCCCTGCGACAGCCTGCCAGGACCGCATCTTATCTGCACCCGCATCTGCACTCGCATCTGCCCTCGCCTCCGCGCCCGCGATTGAGGTCACACTGCACCGCTCCCTGCTGGTCCACGGCGGCTGCCGACGTCCAAAGCCAGTTTAGCTCTCGTCCAAAAGGCCTCCCTCGGCCTGCCCCTCTTTCCGTTTTTCTCGTGTCTCACTTCTCCCTGCTTTTTAACTGACTCGCGCTTGCCCCCTTCCCTCCCACCCCACCACATCGACTATGGAAGACATCGAGGAGCGAAGACGTTCTGTGTCCCGCGGCCGCGAAGCATTCGTGCGTACTGTCCGTTCCGCCGCTGACCCCGTCTGACGTGCTCGGAATTGCAGAAATCGACCGGACGGGGCGGCGCAGGCAACATCCACGCCTCGCCCAGCGTCGGACCGGACAACGAGATCGACTACTCGCCCAGCAGAGGCAGAGAGGTCGACGTCGACCCCGACCATGTGCGCCTACTTTTTTTCCTCCGTCATGCGCTTTGCTGACTCCCGCGCCCCAGGCCAAGTCCTCTGGCCGCGGTGGCCTGGGCAACATCCGGTCACGCTCGCGCGCGCACTCTGCCTCGGTCGTCCCCGAGGGCTTCCCCCAGACGGCCTCTATCGTCCAAGAGCACACTGCGAACACGGCGGCGTACGAGCAGCGAGTGATCGAAGAAGCGTCCAAGCCAGGCGCCATCGTGAGTGCCTGCCCTCGCAGACGCCGGAGCTTCTCCAGCTGATTGACGTCTTTCGCACAGCACTCCTCCGGCCGTGGCGGCGCTGGAAACATCTCTGGCTCTCGTTCCCGTTCGAGAGGCCCCTCCAGTTTCTTCGGCGGAGGGGACGCAAAGTTACATTCCACGGGCCGCGGCGGCGCAGGCAACCTCCAGTCCAGCGACCTCCAGACCCTCGACTCCCGCCAGGACGCCGAGCTCTACGGGCCCTTCTCAGAGGACGGCGTGTGAGTATCCAGATCTGCGCTTCCCATTTCCACGACGCTGATCCCCACTGCCATTGGCAGACACTCGACCGGGCGCGGCGGCCGCGCAAACATCGTCAACGCACAGAGCCCGCCGCTCGAGCCGCTGTCGCCGCACGCGCAGGCGTACGAGAACTCGGGGCGCGGCGGCGCGGGCAACATCCGCACGGCGCGCTCCAAGTCGCGCGACCCGAACAGCCCGCGCTCCCGCTCGCGCGACCCCATCTCGCGCATCTGGCAGAAGGTCACCCACGCGCACAACCAGGCGCAAGCACAGAGACAAGACATCCAGGAGGAGCCCGCCCCCACCGCGCACGCGCACACAAACACAAACGGGGGCGGCGGCGCAGGTAACCCCGAGTGACTCCTTGCGAGGCATGCGACAGCGGGGCTGAACAAGCGACGTCTTGCAGCACACCGCCAGCGCGCGCTCCTGCGCCGCGTCGGCTCCCCAGGATCCAGTCTCTTTGAACACGAAGACCGCTCGCGGCCGTCGTCGCCCTCGCATGCCTCGCTGAACACGCTCACGACCAGCGCCAGCACCTCCTCGCTCACCACGCTCTCGTCGTACGACCCGCCCGCCACGCCCCCGCCCTTCTCCTTCCCGCAGCCGTCCGTCCGCGCGCACCTCCTCTCGCCCCCGACGTCACCCCTCTCATCCGCGTCCGCGTACGGCGCGCCCACTCATGACAAGTTCTCGCGCTCGGCGCCCTCGCTGCGGTCTCTGCAATCTCTGCCGACGCTCCATGAAGATTTAGAGTACGTGTCTTTTCTTGACTTTGATTAATCGTCCCCTTTGCATTCGTTCGCGCTTCTGGACTCTGCATAATGCACGGTACATTCGATCCCGGATCTGGCAACGCTGAAGCCGGGAGACGACCGTTGAACTTTATCTATCTATCCGCCCCTGCATCTATCAGCCCATCCTTTCATCGCCATATCGTCATCTGCGCCCTTTTCATCTGTCCATCTGGCATCTATTCCTGTTTTCCAGTCCCTATCGCCCCCGCTTTGCGTCGCTTTGCTTCCCGAGAGACCGTTATCGTCCCTGCTCGGCTGTACGTTTACCATATCTACGGGCTGCCCGTGGGCCGCTAGTTCGTTCCCTTGCCTTTTCTTGCATCTGCGGCCGCGCACCGCCATATGGCGTTGACAGAACAGAAATTGCCCCATCGCTGTCTGATCAAGCAGAAGAACGAGCACGAACACGAGCTGTCTTACTCTAGACTAGAAGCGTCTACGATCTGGCTGGCTGGTGGCTCAGCTGGCTGTACGCAGTCCTCGATCCTCGATCGGGCGGTGCCTGGCTATCTGGCTACCTCCCTCGGTCGGTCGCGGTGCGCGGTGCACGGTGCGCGCCGTGATGACCGTCGCGCTGCCTCTGCTTCGCAGGACCCTTTCCTAGCGTTGATCGCCTTCTCCTCCCTGCATCCTTCTGTTCTGTTCTGCTCCATTTCGTTCTGCGCCGTCCCATCCCATCCCTTTCTGCCCCGTTCTGTTCTACTTTCCGCTGCTTTGTTCTCTAGTTTCTGTTCCTGTTTGGGCTCTGTTCCCGATTTCCTGCTTTCCCTTCCCTTTCCCCGTTCTCCGTTCTTCGTTCTCCGTTCCCTGTTCCCAGGCCCTCGTGCTCGTGTTCTCGTGCTGACCCTCTCGTCGTTACAGGACCCGCCGCAGATTGCAGCTGGTGCTCGGGGGACCCGGACCCGAGCTGTACCCACGCACGACCACGCACACGACTGCGAACGCAGATGCAAATGTGGATGGCTTCCCCGGCATGAGCTTAGGTCCAGGCTTGGGATGTCTGCGGGTGGAGAGCGCTGTGATGACTTAGGGAGGCGTAGGGAGGAAGGGACGAGGCGGATTTCAAACGATGAATGATGGACGACATAATATAACACACGCTACGCTCTCGGAAGGGGCCTGTACGACATACTTATCGATAATATCGCGAGCCTGGAGATACTGTACTTACTAGCTGGAACGTGATCGCGTTCGGCGGGCCTGCGTGGGCTTCGTCGGGCCTTAAGCTCTTATCTTTTTGTGATGCAGTCTGATATATTGCTCGAGAGAGATAGAGGAAAAATGTGAACACTGTAAGGTAAGCGAGCAATTATTGGATCGCGACGCGGTTCACGTCGAGTTACCGGTCTCTGTTGCTGTGCCTGAGACATGCACGATATCGGACGTCGATATAGACATGCGTATATCAGCGAGATGCGTGATAATTGCTCTCTGCTACTGTGGGTGTCGTCGGTGGCGTCGGCGTCGCCAGCTGGGCTTCGGACATCACGGCTGTGCAGACCACTCGCAGATCCGACGGCGTTCTTGTTGCTTGATATAGTACGTACGTAAGTGGTGGCGGTACTACATACGGTATGATTGCCTCAGATCAGCGGTGGGTTAGGTTCGGACAACCTCGTCGTGAACAGTCGTATAGCCTCGAGAAATCTTTCAGTGCAGTATAGGGGGTAGTTGGTAGCTGTACATGCTGGTGAGCCTAAGTCTAGGTTTGTAGGAGGGGAGACGTTGGACAGATACACGAGGAGCGCTGCTCTGAGAGTTAACGTTACGGTGCTGGGGCGTGTCTATTTGTCTACTTGTCTATGGAATCTTGCGCCAGTTTGGCTGTCCGAGAATGCAGGATCGAAGTTCAAAGGGCCGCTGCGCGTGCAGAGACAAATGCAGGGAGCGTACCGCCGTTAGACCGTGTCTATTTGTCTATCGTATCTGCTAGGTTGTCCGGGAAGGCAGGATCGAACTGCGAAAGGTCCGTACGCGTGCAGACGCAGTCGCAGAGAGCGTGCCGCCGGGTGCAGCGCGTGCTGTGCGTAACTTTAGCATGGGAGCCGCGGAGACAGAGTGGGTGACGAAGGAAGGTTGTGCGCGGGACGGGACTATCTTTGAGAGATCCGTGGGTATGTGCAGTATCCTCAGTCCGCGTGTGTCATCGCAGAGGAGGTGCAGAGAGTGGCGGGAGCTGTGTGGTGCTGCGAATGCCTTGGCGGGTGGGTGCAGTACGTCGGTTCGTGCAGGCTCTGGGAGAGGACGATGATCGATGGGAATAGACGTGGGCACCGCCCGCCACGGTCCATGATGCATGAGCGTCGTATCCCGCAGGCGTCCGCGTCAGGAACAGCACCCAGGTGTGTTAGAGTTCAATATCGCGCAGATCAGTCGTACTGCCTTCCCGATGCATTTCATTGACCGTAGGAAGGTCTCTTATCGCGAAGCGTCTGTAGGTCCGTCAGTCCGTGGGTCCGTGGGTCTGTAGGCGGTGACCTTCGCGTTGTGAACAGTCACAAGACTCGATAAGATGGGAGGCCGAGCAGATAGACGATGGGTGACTAGGTTCAGCGGAGGGGAAGGGGGCGGCGGCGGACATCGGTGTGTAACGCGTGAACTCAGGACGAGCGGTAGGAGACCGACGGTGTCGTTCTTGACAGAATTTGTGAGATGGGGTCCTATGCGTTCGGGCACGCCGGGATGGAGTCTCTGCAACAAACGATGGTTTCTGTTCTGTTTCTTCACGCGTCATGCAAGCCTTTGACGTAAGTTCATGTTCACAACGAGGTTCCAAACAGGGAGGAGATGACCGGGTCGAACAAGGCCGGCAGAAGATTTCGGTCTCTTGAAACTGCGCCGCGACCAGTCTGTCAATGGGCATGGACGACACAATCAGGGGCGGCAAGACATGGACAGTTGATGCCTTTGTTGGCCCTGAAGACAGTGCTCGCTGGTTGTGACCCGAGAGCTTCACGGGCACAAAGGCAATCCGCGAGCCCGCTCTGGGATGGCGGTGCATGTCTGGTATGCACATCGATGCGGGGCCAGATGGATGAGTCCGCATGGTCTTGCTCGTAAACGTGCATGAGGGTTAGCTCCATCTAAACGATGTTGTGGTGAGCATGCACATCGACTTGGAATCCTAGAATCAGACAAAGACGCAACATACCGTGTTGGAGTGCTGGAGTATCACTCATGCATGGAAAACCAGGGCAGGCCACAGTCGCATGAATGATACATGTTTCTTGATATAGACATTCGTCAGATGGTTCCATTTTAAACTTACCACTGTTCTCGATACGTGATAAAGAGCTTCCTTTCCATGCTTGCGTGAACTTCGAGATTGAGCTTTTGGCATTTTAACCACATGCCGCGATGGTCCCTAATGATAAGGCCTCTTTGTGTAAGTGATAACATAGAAAGTAGACAGATATACTTACCAATTCAATGGGGCACTATCATGGTACTCTGTGCTTTGTGGCTGACTGTGAGGGTGGAAGGTAAAACAAACTAGTTAAAATGAGATCAATAGGCGGTTACAAGCAGACTAACCGTGGGAATGATCGGTTGTTAACCAGAGTTACGGTTGACGCAGCGCGCTTTGAACACGACGAATCGACGATGACTTCAACAATTTTCGCGTCTCTCTTCCTTCCTCTCGCTTGTCTTCGCTACTTACTCTCTCGGCTGTGGTACACATTCCTCTCTGTCCTCAGACGACAAGACGATTTTGCGCCGCACCCAGACGCTGCCTTTGAAGGGTTCTACTGTCGGACACAGCTCAGTAACGGAGGTACCCTCGCGGTCATTTTCTGCTGGGTACATGACGCTCGCGAACGCCCATACCTCGTCCATGTCTCCTATACCCCTGCAACTGCTGAGGATGCAGCGTATTTCCCAGCTTTCAAGCACGAGCTCTTCCCCGACCGCATGGTACTGTCCCAAGGAACTAGAGGGTCGCTAAACTTCACCGTCACCATGCCTGGGGTTGGGACCATGACAGTCGCTGACGATACTGTGGAATACGACATTTCGTGCTCAGAGGTCAATCTGGAACTCAAGCTACGCCTTACGGATCGCGTATCTTGGTCTTCTACTAGTCCGACCTCTGGTCCCATGGGTTTCGCTTCTGCATTTGCACCCCTCCTTCCACTCAATTGGCACGTATACTCGACAGCCAGCTCCGCCGCATGTCTCTTGACTCATGCTGGTCGTACGCTCGAAGCCACGGGTGTCGCTCATATCGAAAAGAACTGGGGCGTATCTTTTCCGCAGGGATGGATCTGGTGTCAAGCCTTCGCTCGCGCGGAGAAACAAAAGAGTCTCTGCCTTGCGGGTGGGATTGCTTTACCCTATATCGAAGCATACCTGGTCGGCTATCGCTCTCCACGTTGTCATTGGGACTTCCGCCCACCGTTCACGGTAGCTGCGCTTGGAGTCTCGCCGTTCATGTGCATCAAACGCGACAGCGGCGCTGGGACTTTCACCCTGACTGTCCAAACCCTGACACGGAAGCTCGTAATCCAAGCCGAGGCACCCTCCAGCTCGTTCATCGGACTCGCATGCCCCCTCGGAGATGGGCACCGGCCCATGTACGCTTTCGAGAGCTTCAAGGGTTACACACTGGTTGAAGCGTGGACGCGTCGCTGGCCTTGGCAGTCGTGGTACTTGATTGAGAAGGGCGTGTGCGGCATCAATGAGAAGGGCGTGGCGTGTGCTGCTGTGGAGTTTGGGGGTGCTTATTCACATCTGGTGGAAGATGCGGGAAGGCTTTAATGTTAGATATAGTGAGTACGAAGTTCATTCATACTCGACATATGAGACTCACGTTGAGGAACCTCTAGGACTCGCGTGACGATACATTTAGACTTGGGTAATGAAGCAGTTCTTGAAGACTAGAAGTCGTGTGGCGGGAGTGAGCTGTGCGTACCGGAACTTGTTTCCAGTCGCCGAAGTTCAGGGCGCCGGCGAGCTCCGAGGCGAGCGTCGGGGGAGCTCGCGCTCACGCTCGTCTCATCGACGTGTCGTAGCCTATGAAGAGGCTCGACGTCGGTTGGGGACGCGAGTCAACCTCCGAGTTTTCGCTACGGAACGAGTGCCGCGACGTCCAGGACTACTGAGGCTCGGCGAGGCCCCCTCGCAGGCGGGTGCACGTGACCTGCGCCGATGTATCATAGCTGGGTCATATGCCTGGCTTCGCCTCCGCGCCATCGTCAGAGCCGTCAGGTGCCCAATACAGTCCTCGTCGCCGGGCCCAGTCCATTCCCCCTATGGACTCCAACTTTCGCAGCTGCCTCGCCCCGCGATCTTCTCCTGATCCCCCTATATAAACCCCAGATCATCCCCACCCAGGTTTGTCTCCTCCATCCATCTTAGAGTCGAGTTCGCTCTCTCTACCTCACTTCTATTATCTACTTTAATCGCGTCGTTCCTCTGCCTTCTCGCCGTCGACATGGCCACTCCTGCTGCCTCCGTTGAAATTAACGATGCGCTTTTCTGCCAGTCGCATCTCAAGGAGGTCGTGAGTATCGTGTGATCGATCTCTTATCTGGTACTTGATCTAATGGATGCTCGTTGCATAGTGCGAGGATTGCTCCTTCGACGGGAGGGAAGACAACGACGCTTTCTTCGGGGTGTGTTTTTCGTCCCACTCCAGACAGCTCGTGAGAACTCATCTTCGATATTCAACTAGTTCGATCCGATAGACCGCGACGGCCTTGAGGCTCCCCTTGCCTCCCCTAACAAGGATGGCGTATACCAGTGCAAGAAGCACACCTCTCCCAGTATGTATTTCACTTTTGTGGTTGGGCCGCTTAGGCTAATGCTGTCTCCATAGCTTGCAACCAGTGCTTCGGATGGAAGAAGCAGCTCACCCGCGCTCGCGCTGCTGCTAAGAAGGCCGGAAAGAAGAGCGGTGGCAGTTCTAACTTTGTGTAATTGTATCAAGCAGTGCAAACCCCAGCTGTATCATAACATTGAACAACGTGTACAAGTCATTATACATTACCTGCAGACAGTGTCTTCGAGGGCGTGTACCGAAGATTTGACACCAGGTCTTTGCATATCGGAATTGGCGTGGTCGGCTTCATGATAAATGTCAGCAGCGATGGCTCAGTTGGATCTTCTGTGACGACCCGCACGCCCGAATAACGTGTGTAGCTGCATCCGGCTCGGCAGAAGCCGTTTTGGAGTTTTGGAGAGGATGCAACTGTATTAGGCTGCCTGCTGTGCGAATATTGCCGGAGGCATTCCTCATCCTTACTTCGGAGATTCAGCATATAGACTATCCATATGACGTACCTGGCAACATAGAACTGCGATACGTGCTGCATGTTTACCTCTCGTTCATATTGTGCTGCACTTGCCAAGTGTTACTAGCGCATCATACGACCTACCGCACCTCGTGCAGTCCACGTAAAAAGCGGCCCACGGTGCTTACGTGCAATGTGGTTTTCAGCACGTTAAAATCCAGGCATCTCGGCGAGATGAATTGCAGAACGAAGGATCGCCCGAGGTCGTTCTTGGTCACCGCGCAGTTGTCGCCTTCAGCGACTTTTCGCTTTGTCAGCAAATTGTGCGACTCTCTCGTCATGCTGCCGCAAGCCGCATCGACATTCATTTCCTGCAACCTCGGTCTTTCCGTGTCACTGCTGGGTATAAAAGCCCCCTAGGCATCGCTGTCCTTTCTTCACTACACCCACTACGCCCTCAGACACTTTTTTAAGTTATTTTTATTCGTCACCGACAACATACCATGTCTCCTGCTGTACTGAACGGCGACGCGATCAAGACCAACGGTCATGGGCTCAAGAAACACGTAGACGGTTTCGGTACCAGAGCCATCCATGCAGGCTCGGAACCCAACCCCCAGACGGGGGCCGTCATCCCACCTATCTCACTGAGCACAACTTACAAGCAAGACGCCATCGGAGTCCATAAGGTGAGTGCAGAAAATTTTCTCTCCTCTCTCCGGAGGCCATTTCCCGATCAAAGTAGGGAGAGCCTCAGTGAGAAGCTGTCCAGTCTCTTCTGTGTTACTGAGACGATAAGAAACGATTTTACTGACTAATTTTGCAGGGATTCGAATACTCTCGCTCAGGAAACCCCAACCGTGATGCGCTTGAGGAGACTCTTGCATCCATCGAAGCAGGGGGCGCACAAGCCCTCGCTTTCTCCTCTGGATCCGCAACGACAGCCACTGTCTTGCAATCCCTGGGTCCGGACGCTCACCTACTGAGCGTTAACGACGTTTACGGCGGCACTTTCCGCTACATGACCAAAGTCGCCAAAATGAACCAAGGACTTGAGACGACATTTGTCGATCTCGAAAATGCAGATGACGATACCATCATTGCAGCATTCCGCCCTAATACCAAGGTCCGTATTCTTTTTCTGCCCTCATAATACGAGATTCTGACGTGCTATTCGCGATTAGCTTGTTTGGATAGAGACACCAACGAATCCTACGCTCCGTCTAATTGACATCTCCCGCATTGTAAAACTAGCCCACGCACAACCTTCGCATCCACTTGTACTTGTCGACAACACGTTCCTATCTCCATTCTACCAATCGCCCCTCCTCCAAGGCGCCGACATCGTCATGCACAGTCTCACGAAATACGTGAACGGTCACTCGGATGTCGTCATGGGCGCCGTGATCCTCCCCGCACACCATACCGCAGTCGCAGAGAAGCTGCGCTTCCTGCAGAACGCCATCGGCGCCGTTCCGAGCGCGTACGACTGCTGGCTGGCCCAGCGCGGCGTGAAGACGCTGCACCTCCGCATGAAGGCGCACGGTACGAACGCGCTGGCGGTCGCCAAGGCGCTGCAGCGCTCGCCATACGTCGAGGAGGTCGTATACCCCGGCCTGTCCTCGCACCCGCGCAACGACCTTGCGTACCGCTCACTCTCGCCGCACGCACGGCGCTTCGTTGACGATTTCCTCGCGAAGAACCCCAACACTATCGATGCGGACGGCGTCGAGTCTGGCGTCGGCGGCTTCCCGTACGGTGGCATGATCTCATTCCGGATACGCGGCGGCGCGGAGGAGGCAGAGAAGTTCCTCACGTCGACGCGTCTGTTCTCCCTCGCGGAGTCTCTGGGCGGCGTCGAGTCGCTGGCGGAACACCCAGCGAAGATGACGCACGGAAGCATACCCGAGGCTGAGCGCGCGCTGCTTGGCATCGGCGACAACCTCGTGCGGTTATCGGTCGGTGTGGAGGAAGTAGAGGATTTGGTTGCGGATGTCGAGCAGGCATTAGAGGCGGCTGTTGCTCGCCCCAACGGCTCGGCATGATCTTGTTCAAATCACAGACTATGTCCTGCGCTATTGTTCCATCATCGACGACTCGCTGCTCGCATTAGATGTACTGCTTTGCTATCGCTATCGTCCCATTTAATTGGTTGTCTCATAGATGCTCCGTCTCGAGTCTTCAGCACGCTGACCTCCGTCCGTGGACATCACAAACTTGTATAATCTACGTACTTTGGGTAGACGACTTGCGCGCAATACCGATAATATGATCAGACATCATCCAACCAAAGTCGTCCGAGCCTATTTCGAGAGATTTCTTGACCCATGCCTGTAGATGATCGGTCGTCAGTATGTGGCGCATCAATAGCAGAGAGCAGCGTCCCTCAAAAGCGTCCCCTTCCAGTTCGTTCACAGCTTTGTCCAGGCCGCCAGCTAGCAAACCTTCTGTCCCTACCATCTTGACATCGCTTTCCCCGGTGACCTTGCGGAGCACCACAGGCATGTTTGCGGGATGCTCATGATTCATTGCATGTTGGACTGTAGTTCCTTCTATCTTGATATAGTCTCTGCTCATTTGTATCATATTCATACCAAAAGAGCATGCAGTTCAAGCGCATAACGTACCCGTCCTTCGTATGTTTCCCATAGAAGTCTTGTTTCAAAGCCAGTCGGCCTGGGTCTTTAGCAGCGATGTCGCGGTAATGCGCCCAACGGCTGACCCATGCGCAGATCAGGACGCCGCCATGCTTGACCATGCCCCACGCCTGGCGCAGTGCCTCTTCGCGAAGCGTGGCGGACATGATGTGATACAGAGGCCCTAACAAAAGTACAGCGTCGAAGCTTTCTGCTTCTCCAGGAAGAAGGGTGCCCAATGCGAGAGCATTTCCCTCCAATATCCGTGACGGCCCGCCTGTATTTGCGTCCATGTCCTTACGCTTGCGTGCGAGAGATAAGAGGCCTGAGGAGAGATCTACAAGCGTCACTTCGTGACCCTTCGATGCTAATGCGAACGAATATGGGCCTTGCGCCCTAAGTTAGTGCGTATGGACGGTGACAGCAGGCCGACGTGGAGGCGTGCGCACCGGTGCCGCCGCCCACATCAAGAATTCTGGTTAGAGGATGTGGTAGTTGGGAAATAATAATACGAAGGGTAACTTCATATTCGATTCTATGCACCTTGAGCCTGTCATCCTCTTGCGTCGGGTTCGAAGTGTAGTGCTGAGCGGTGGCAGCGTGGAGGGCGTGTATAGATGGATCCATGGGGAAATCTGTCGAAACACAGCTGCAGCAACCTGATTATATATACGAGAGGTTTAGTCACGCTAGAAGGATTTGAGCCGAGGAGGGTCCGGCTACAGAACCAAACGCAATAAGCACTCACCGTGCATTGTTATGCTGAAGCGTCCGGACGTCCGAGTCCATCGAGGGCTTGCTGCGTGAACGAGCCTCTGTATGTTTTGCAATTCATACAATTAGCAAGACGTAGCTGAATGAGCTTCGCACCGTCTAGCGACGTCTAGCTCGCTGTATGATTTGCAGCTGAGAGGTGGACGGAGGCAGCCGGCGCGCAAGGTTCGGGCGCGCACGACAAGCGAGGCGCGCGTCGGGATCCAAATACGGACAAGCACGCGCACGTGGGGGCGCCCTGAGCTCAGAGCACAATTTGTGGGCGGCCTCGCACACTCACTCAGCATCCACCATGGCAAGCGCGTACGCCATTTCTCTCAAAAATGGCCAGGAACGAGGTCGGCTAACCATGTTGTTACAGAGCACCAAAAACATCGTGGGCGGACGACGTCGACGAGCTCGGTGAGTCCCATCTATCTAGCATTGTTTTCGCTGCAGGATGCTCATTTGCTAGTGACAGAGAAGGGCGAGGATTACGTTGATGAGAACGGCGTGCGCACGACGATTGAATACTCCGTGAACGATGAGGGGAAGAAAGTCAAGGTACGTGTGCAGATTTGTCCTTTACCAATATCGTACTTACGACTTTCAATGATAAGATCACACGCAAAATCAAGCGGGTGCTGCAAAAATCGTTGGTCGACCACACCGTCGCAGAGCGACAACACTGGGCGAAGTTTGGTCAGGAGAAAGGGAACAAGGCGGGCCCTGACCGTGCGACGACCACGGTCGGCGAGGCCGTCATGCTCAAGCTCAGCGCGGGCAACAAGGTGGGGCAGGGTCCTCACGTATCTTCATCTGTACTCACTTTTTGTGACTGTCGGATAGAGCTCCGAGCCAGAACCGAGTGCAGAGCAGACCGTGAAGGCGAACCTCGCGAGAGCCGGCGCCGGCAAGGTCGTCTGTCGTCTGTGCAAGGGCGACCACTTCACCGCAAAATGCCCGTACAAGGACTCCCTCCCCGGACTGGACGGCGCCGGTGGGTTCCCCAAAATTCTCGCACGGAGCTGTATACTGATTGTCTTACACACAGAGACCCCACTCGGTGGCGACGAGTTCCCCGCGCCCGAGGCTGCCGCGCCAGCCCCAGGCGGCGGCAGCGGCGGCAAATACGTCCCGCCCTCCATGCGCGCCGGCGGGCGCGGACCCGGTGAGGCGATGGGGCGCCCTGGCGGCGGGATGCGGGACGACCTGCCGACGCTGCGGGTCACGAACATCTCGGAGGACACGCAGGAGCAGGACCTGCGCGACTTATTCGGCGCGTTCGGACGCGTCGCGCGCGTGTACGTGGGCCGCGACCGCGAGACGGGTGCGGGAAAGGGCTTTGCGTTCGTGAGCTTTGAGGAGCGGGCGGTCGCGCAGCGGGCGATGGAGAAGATGCATGGGCGCGGGTATGATAATTTGATCCTGAGCGTGCAGTGGTCGCGTAAGTGTCAGTTCATATACTGTTTCTGGGGGTTTGCTGACCGCTGTTTTGTCGACAGAGCCAAGAGAGCAGAGATAGAGAGCTCACTATCGCGGCTCAGATTGTGTATTAGTTCTTTCCCTCCAGACTGTGTTTCTCGTTGGCTGCAAATACTATTCGTTCGATTGGTCTAACTCAACGCGATCCCGTCTGCGTCTCGAGGGATGACCGTTGTCCACGAACAGTGCGTATACTTGACGGTCGGCGAGCCTGCGCCCTTGTTGTTCTCGACCTTACTTCAATACCGCCGCCTACGAAGCTGATCCACGTGGCGACGCATAGAGTCTACCGGAGCGCCCGGTCCTTCTCTTCCTGGAGGACAACGACGCGTAATGGAGATATTGTATGTATGTATGTTTGTTTCCTTGCTTTGTGCGTGCGTTCCATTCTGCAAGGAGCTCATTTGCTTTATCTTTAGATGGTCAATGGTCAGATGTTTCCATGTGAACGGATCGCTCTTCCGAGCGTATACAGGAAAGAATGTCATTCTGGTGCCACTGTTATGGCAGTAATGCTCCTTTCACCAAGATTTTGCCACTGCAGCCCCATAGCGAGACAATGCGACGAAGAATCTTCACTCTCATGTGGCTATCTTGTAATTCCTATACTCTTCAAGATCTTCCACGATTCTTAAGAATGCCATCCTGCGCCTGTCGGTTATAATCCATTGAATGTTTATAACACGGTGAGTTCTACGATCTCTTTATAGACGGAAACTTCCTCACTCTACACAAAGTGCTCGGCCTCTATACCGGCTGCGGATCATCGCTTAAGAACTACAATGCATTATTTGAGAACACGGACACTGGCCCTACTTTGTTCTGGCAGCAATGGAATAGCACAAACACTCGTATAAAAACCCCAGAGTGAGCTCATGGGAGACTATCGATCCCAGTTTGCCACTGAAGCCTCCCACCGTTCTTTCTTTCAAGTATGTCTCAGTATTGCTCACAGAGGAACAGAGAAGGCTAAATCCTATTTTTGTAGCCGTCATGCATCAGTGTCTGACCATAGAAGAGGTTCTCCGCATCATTATTGAGTTTGCCGCAGACGTCGACCCGTTTGGAGACCCGAATCAGCTAGCAGAGCGAAAGCTCTCAAGGGGTTACCAAACGGACTTAAGGACCTTGCTCTACATTGCTCTGACGTGCAAGACATTCCACAATCCCGCTCTTGATCGACTATGGCGACAACAGTGGGGGCTAGAGAACCTCGTCGCACTGCTTCCCAAAAGCCAAACGGTACTCATTCTCATCGTCGACTCACCAGAGACTGCGAACTTAATTCTTATACAGGGACGCTTTGAAACCATCACGGGCCAAGATTGGGCGCGTTTCGACATCTATGCTCGCCGTGTCAAAGCGCTCGATGTCTCTGAAAACTGCTTCTGCCCCGAAGTCTCTGCACCTAAACCGTCACGCAGTGCCTTGGAGACGCTTCGCACGCGCGCGAAACCGATCTTACCATCGCTCGAGCACTTTGTCTGGTCATACCCACCAGTGTCCAGCGAACTGCTCAGCTACTTCGATATGTTCCTTGGACCAACAGTCGCCGAATTTTTCCTGGACACTCGCGGTGTACTCCAAGTATCAGAAGCCGAATCGAAGGTCCTTGAATTACCTTTGATGAGCCCTGCACTTAAGCACTTCCGGTTCTCAGCGCTAGGCACTCAACAGCTCAAGTTACAGCTACCGAAGATCGTATCTTCGCTCCCGATGCTACACCTTTTCACTTGTGGCTTCGTGAACATTTCCTTCTCTGTGGAGCTGCTCTCAGTGTTGAGCACACATCCTAAACTAGAGCACTTGGAACTCTATGTAGTCTCTGACCCCGGGGATCATCCGATCGTAGAGCAAGAGTCCCCGCCTGCTGCTGCGGTGCAAATCACGTTTACTAGGCTACAGCATCTGGCACTTGGAGCAACTATGGCTCTCCTCTGCGCTGATGCGCTGAAGTGCATGAAACTGCCCGCTCTGAAGGACATCAAGCTCGAGATAGCTTCAAATGATGGCTTGTGCGATGCACTAGCGTGGATCGGTACCTCTTGCTCGTCTACTGCTCTCAAGGTACTCGAAGTGACTGGCGGCGACGATGACGAGGTGCCCATCTTCACGACCCGAAACGACCTCGCAATCCTCCAGAAATTCAAGGGCCTGACGTCTCTGGCCATCTGCGGTCCGTTCAACTTGACCGACGGCGATCTCAAGAGTGTTGCGGCATGGTGGCCTCATCTTGAGATGCTCAGTCTGGGACAGGACGGGTGGAGAAACGCGCCCCGCCGCGTCACCCTAGCCGGCCTCCTCGAGCTGGTGAAAGGCTGTCCGCACCTCTCTGAAGTGGCGCTCGCGTTCAATCCTTTGCTGCCGGCTGACTTCGACCCGCAGGGCCACTGCAATGAACGGGTCACGTCGCTCGGGGTCGCCGATTCGCCTGTGGACGACGACCCTCAGGTCATCGCCGATAGACTGAAGACGCTCTTTCCCATGCTTGAGTCCATCAATGCCTCTGAGTTCGACACGGAAGCACAGATCGAATGGGACCAGGTCGAGCTTAGCCTATAAACAGGTGTCCATCATGGGCGATTAAGAGCGCAACGTGCGAGGCTCAGAGAAGGAGGCTATTCCAAACTTTTTTTGTGCCTAGACGTATACCTGCCGACCTGTAATCGCTGACACCGTCTCCGGGAATGTTCAAATGCTCAAGTACATCTATGTCTACATCTGCAATCTCAGAGAAGAGAACGGCGCCACCACTGTGAGACTGCGAACTTATCGCTTTCTTGAATAAAAAGTGACGGCCTGGCATGAACGAAGCCGTCAAAAGCCGTCAGAAATACAAGATACAGGTTGATTGCTATACTAATAAAAAAAGGTAACTTGAACATCAAAGCAAAGCAAAGACTGGGAGAAAGAAGGGCAAGACAGGATCCATGATGTACAAGGTGACTGTTGCAAGAATGCGTGTTTCATAGTCCGCGGAAGACGAGACTGGAAGATGCAAGTATACGATAGTACTAGGAGTGCAGAGTGCGAAGTGCAAAATGCGATAGTGCAAAGGGACAGAAATGAGAAAGACAGTGGTATCTACGGTAAACGAATGACTCGGACTAAACGATATACATTATACGTCGAATGAACGAACATGGGTATGGATACACGTCAAATCGAGGTCGAGATCATCAAATGGGGCAAGGAGGGACGGATGAGGAACGAGGAGCGGGAGCGAAAGCAGAGGGCACATTCGTATTCCACAACAGACAGCGACATGGCGAGAGGCTTCGCTGATCAGGACAGCCTTGGTGACGAGACCGCCGAGCCCGACGGCACCGACCACTCGCTCACCGAATTCCGCCTCGTGCTCGGCGCCGGCGTGTTCGTCCCCGTCCCCATCCCCGTCCCCACCGCCACGCCCACACCCGACCCCGCCACCGACCCCGTGCCCGTAACCGTCCCCGCGTCCCCCGCGGTCTGCAGCGTCGTCGTGCTCGGCGCGAGGCTGTGCACAAGCCCGCCGATCCTCCTCGAGTAGTCCATGTCGTCTCTCAGGCTCAGCGCGGCCGTGCTCGCCATCGCGCCCGCGCCGCCGAGGGCGAGCCCGAGCTGCGGGTCGAGCAGCCCCTCGGGCGCGTGCGTGCTCGACTGCTCGGTGGGCGCGGGCGAGGGGAGCGGCCAGCCCGAGCCGGGGCCTGTGCCGTGCCACGGGGCGGGATAGGGATAGAGGTGCTGGTACGGGCTGGAGTATGGGTTTGGGTACGGTTGCGGGTAGGGTTGCGGCTGCAGTTGTGGGTACGCCGTGTGGGCGGAGGTGGAGAGCGAGGGCGGGAGGAACGGCGCGGGGAGCGTCCCCAGCGAGGGCTTCGGCGTGCGCAGCGTGCTCGCGCGGCTGGACGTGTCGAGCGGGGACGACGGCGCCGTCGCGGTGTTGCCTGGATCAGGGGGGAGGTAGAACGCCGACGAGGGCCGCTGTGGCGACGTCGCGGCGGCGGAGGCACGCAGCGTCGGTGCGGGGCTCGGTGGTTCCTGCGAGCTCGCTGAGCCTGTGCGCAAGAAAAGATAGCGTGTATCAGCACAGATCCTGAAAACGAAAAAAATATGAAACGAGACTCACTCTTTCGCCACCGCAGCGACCTTCCAAGACTCAGAATCTCCCTCCTCCGCGGTCTCTGGCTCTCTTTATCCCTCTCATCCCCTTCACCCGCACCCCCGCGGTACGCCGAGGGCGGCACACCCCCCAGCGTGGGCAGCAGGCTCGACGGCTTCGCCACCAAACCCACCTGGCTCCCTCCGCTCCCACTTCCTGACCCATTCCCGCTCCCCGACCCACTGCCGGAACCAGAACCAGACAGATACCCAGACCCAGACGACGGCGGGTCGCTGTGCGCCTGGCTCGAGCTGCCGTGCCCCGCGGACGAGCTGTGCCCGTGCGCGGAGGAGCCCGAGCCGGGGAGGCCGTACGCGGAGAGGTGCGAGCCGCTGTCGCGCTCTGCGGCGCCTGCGCCCGCACCCGTACCGGCAGCGAGGCCCGCGCCCGCGCCCGCTAGTGCGAGAGACGTCCGCTGCAGCTGTGGGTCGTCCCCCGGGTCGATCGCCGCCCCGGCCTGCGACGCGCGATTCGCGTCCGTCGCAGACTGCGGGTCCACGAACGGGTCCGGTCCCGGTCCCGACCTCGTCGCGGGCGGCACCGCCCCCGAGGCCAAGGCCGCCGCCGCGAACGTGTCGTGCAGCGCGAGCGGCGAGACGGGCGGAACTTCGACCATCGGCGGGGTCGGCCCCACCACACTTCCTCTTCCCCCCATGCCCTCTCCACTTCCCCCTCCAAACCCTCCTCCAAACCCTCCCACGCCCCCAAACCCCCCAATACTCCCCTCCTCGCCCTCCAGCCCCCTCCGCTCCCTCGCATACCGCAGCCGGCGCCCGCCATCGGCGCCGTACCCCCCGACGTACCCGCCGCCGTACGCGAGCGCGGCGTCCTCCGCCTCGCGCACGTGCGCGGCGTGCCGCCGGCGCGCGATGGCGATCCAGAGCGCGAGCAGCCCGAGGAACGCGAGGACGCCGAGGACGAGGCCCGCGAGCGCGCCGGGGTTGTGTGCGAAGCTGTGGGACGGGGGGATAAGGGCTGTGTTAGATATCGACATTCGTGTTCGACCACAGACGGTGGGGAGGAGACACTCACACGTTCGAGTGCTTCATCGGGACGTCCGGCAGGAGCGTCCCCGTCGCGTACACGGTCGTGTACGTCGTCGTCTCGCGCACGCCGCCGCTCGTGTAGACGGACGTGACCGTCGTCGTCACCGTCACCGTCGCGGTGTGGTAGCCCGAGTCGCTCGTCGCGGCGGGGTCGCTTGTGCTCGGGGTCGAGGTGAGGCCGTCGGACACGGCGAGGTTCGTTGAGGCGAGGCTGCTGGACGCGCCGGTGCTGGAGGACGCGGGGAAGGAGAAGGAGAAGGACGTGGCGGGGAGGACGGGCCGGACGGACCCTGAGGAGGAGGATGCAGATGCGGACGCGGCGGATTGGGATAAAGACAAAGACAAAGACTGAGACTGAGACGATTGAGAGAGAGAAACAGGACCAGACGAGGCGGATGTGAGAGACACAGACGAGGCGCTCGATGCGGATGTGGGTATCGAGGCCGAGGAGCTCGTGACGTTCGAAGATGCGCTGCTGGTGACAGAGCTGCTCTGCGAAGACACGGGACCTGAGCTACTCGAGCTTCCTCCACTTGAGGACACGGTCGAGCTTGCGCTTGCACTCGACCCTGATACGGACGCGGACGCGCTCGAGCTGGACGCCGACCCCGACACAGAGCTCGCGCTCGCGCTTTGGCTCCCGGTGTCCGAGGACGCCGAAGCAGACCCGCTCACACTCGTCGCAGACGCAGATCCGGACGGACCGCTTGAGGACGATACAGAACTTGCAGAGCTGGACGCGGCCGCGGGCGTAGACCCCGAAAGCAAGGGCGTCGACGAGGAGAGGGAGGCGGACGCCCCGCCGCCGCCAATCGCGATCGACACCGTTATACCCTCCGACATCGACGCAGACGCAGACGGTAACGATGTGTCACTAACAGCGCGCGAGCGCGAGCGTGCACCAGACTGCGTCGGTGTTCCCGGGGACGAAGCGGACGACGCGAGAAACGAACTCGACGTTCGGGACTGGGACAAGCCACTTCCACTTCCGCGTTCACTGGCAGATGACCGCGGAGATGACGCAGATGCAGATGCAGATGCAGACGAAGGCGGAGACGCAGACGCAGACGGGAGCGCCGGAGATGACGGGCGGCCTGATGGGGTCGACGAGGCACTGAAGGCGTCGGACGTCGAGGACGCACTGAAGGAGCGTGCGGACGGTGGGGACGACGAGCGTGTGCGTGGGGAGGTCGAGTGCGAGGTTGGACTCGACGAGGCGTTTCTGCTGCTACCGGTGCCAGTACTGGGCGGCGCAGGCCCGGGGCTTTTCTTGTGGTTGGTCGCGGTTGCAGACGCGGATGCCGGGGATGCAGATACAGATGCCTGACTCGACTTGGAGGCAGGTCGGCTCGACGTCGACGGCCTCGAGACACTTTTAGCAGATTTAGGGTCGGGACTGGGGCTGGATGTTGCAGACGGAGACGGAGACGAAGGGGAAGGAGCGGAGCTCGCAGAGCTCGGGGGGCGGCCGTGTGTGCTGGCCGAGCTTGGTATAGGCGAGTTGGTCGATGGCGATGTCGATGGCGATGGCGAAGGGGGAGAGGGGACAGTGCGTGTGTCAGTCCTAGCGTTGTTAGTGTTAGTGTCAGTCCTAAAGTTAGTACTCGTCGACGACGAGATAGACGAAGGCGAGACGGGCGCGGGTGCGGATGGCGGGGTGGGCGAGTTGGACGTGCGCGCAGAGCCAGGCGGCGGGGGAGTGTTCGAGTTCGAGTCCGAGTTCGAGGGCAAAGACGGGACGGAGGGAGAGACAGGGGCGGGCGTCGAGAACGCGGCGGTGGAGGCCTGCGGAGCACCATCACACGGCGTCAACACACAACATTCCCATTGGAGTGTCTGTCATTTTGGCTTGCACTCACCGAATCAGAGACACTCGCACCAGAACGCGAGTGCGAACGCGAAACCGTCTGACTGGATGCGGATTCGGACGCACGCGTCGATGCGGACGGAGCGCTATCGCGCGCGACCAGCGGCACCAGGCCCACGGACGGGGAGACGGGCAGAGAGACGGGAAGGGCAGGGGGCGTGCGGGCGGCGTGTGTGGGCCCGATAATTAAATGCTGCAGCGAGAGGGTCGAGGGGTCCAAGGGCAAGTCCAGGGATCCGGAAGCAGAGGCGGACACGCCGGGGAGAGCACACGCACACAGGCCCAGCACAAGGGCGACGGCGGTCGTGTGCAGCGCAGTCACTAGACACAGCGAACAAGGACGCAGTCAGCGGACGGGTGGGGGAGAAAACCGGACTGGACGCACCGCGGGGCGGACGTGTGTGCGGGGCACGGCATTGGCTGGGTATATCGCCCGAAGCGGGGCTGGAGGACAAATGCGAATACGCGAGGCGAGGGCAATGGCGACTAGGATCCGAAAGGGTATATATTAGTGGTATATGTCGTCGGTGTGCGCGGGCGCGGTCTAGGGTCGTGACATGGAGGCATGAAGAGGAGGGGTCGAAGTCATGGGTGTCGGTCATCAGACACGAAGGGCATCTACAGAGTCAGGCGGGGCGGGCGTATGTGTGCAGCCCGGGAGCATGGGTCGGGCTCAGAGCAGTCAAGCGTCGGCCGCGACACGGTATATACTTGACACAAGAAGGTGGAGGGATGCAGGCGGGGGTCGTGGATATCGTGATCGATGCAGGGTATGCGGGTGAGACGAAGGGCAGGAAAAGAGGACGAGCATCCGGAGTGCAGATGCGAACACGAACAGACAGCCCCCGCGAAGGCAGGCTGAAATGCCCTCAGAGCGAAGGTTCTCCATCCATCCGCCACGATAGCGATGTCCGCATGCAGCCTTGTCGTATTCCTGGCGCCCGCGACGCGAACCTCTGCCGCGGCCGACTATCTCGCCTCAGCGAATCACGACTCACGCTGCGTGATCGCGCGTCGATCCTCGTCGACGCGTCCCTGTCCTTGCTCACCATTCCCGACGTCGAGCTCGACACGCCCGACGCTCTTCATGCATGCTGTCTCCCGTCCTCGCTCGGTTGCCATGCCCGCCTGCCATCTGCCACCCACAGACGCAGTGGAGCATCACCGTCGTGTCCGCCCCCCCGGACCGCGCCTGCCCGATCGCGTAGTGCCCCCTCCCAGCCCGCGCCACCTCTGCGCCGTCTGCGTTCATCCGCGACGTCAATCCCTCCTCTTCGCCCCTGGCGGCATCTCTGCTGCCATGACCACCGCGCCCCTTCCCACGACATACAATCCTGCGAACGCTGTTCCAAGGTTGCGCCACTGCGTGATAGGTACCCTGCTCACTGCTCTCAGGGTCGCGTTTCGTGTTTCGCGGTGCCTGTTGCAACCGCTGGGACATCTGTGCGCCGTGCCTGATCCCCGTCGGTCGACTCAGAGCTCGAGGCTGGCGCGTGGTGCTTGGAGCCTGTCGCTGTCAATGCTCGACACGACACGCCTTTCCTGTTTCGCGGTGCGCACGTACGTACATAAGCTGCCCATTGCCCCTCTCATTCATCGCCTCCCCTCGCCTCTCCGTATGCGACGCCACGGCCTGCAGGGAACACCCAGCAAGCTCGCCCCACTCCAACAACACACCTTCTCGCTCCATCTCGTATTGCCATTCCCTCTAATGTTGCCACTGCCTACCCTAGGAAATACCTCATAAGTTACAGCCGTAGCCCGCGCAGTAATTGTCCGTTGGTGCATGTACTGTGCAGTGTCATGTGTGCGTATTATGCTCATTATGATGCGTGTACTGACCCGTCTCTTTACATCTTACGCAGTGATGTCACCAACAGGATATCATACACGACGCGCCCGAGCCTCGAGGCCCGCGATATCAATCCCATCCTCCCGCGAGTCGCGACGTGCGGCGTGTCAGTTGCCGTTCGTGAGCATATCACTGCGAGATCATCTGAACCTGGCGGGCCGTCGGTGCGCTCTGCTGACCCTTCCCGAGCTTGCGGTATAGGATATTCAAGGCCCGAACCATATGCCTGTGGCGTACGCATATGACCACGGTTCGCCCTCGGGTGTCCCGGGCGGGGATCCGAATTGGCTATCGACTACTGCCACCGAGGTTCGAAGGCGCGTCCCGCCGTCGTCTCCGCATACAAAACTTGAGAGTTGGGATGTCGATAAGATGTCGCGTTGCACAGGCCAACGTTGAACCGTTGACAGGCGGCATCAACCCAACAGCCCAGGGATCCGTCGCGCTTTGCGCTTGCGACTTGGAACTTGAGGCTTGAGGAAGCTGGGTTTGGCTTGGACTCTCGAAGCGTACGGTCGTCGATCTACTGTATAGTCTCGCTCAGGACGGGTCCAACCGCATCCGATGTGGCACTGGCATACGATACTACAAGCTACCATAGCCCACGAACGACGACGCGCCGCCCCGTGCCCGTTCTCGCACCGCACACACGCGAGAGTCTCATCCTTGAAGCGTGAGGACCGGCCGGTCGCGATAACCTGAACACTGGGAGCAGCAAGACCGACGCGCTGACGCCGAGTCGTCCGTCGTCCCGTCTCAGGTCTTGCCCGTGGTCAGTGCCGTAGCGTCCGGACGCTGGGCGCTGGGCGCTGGACGCGGATGGGGTCTCGCGGGCTCTGTCAGGACGCCACGACGAGCAACGCGCGTGTTGACTGTGCGTACGACGCCAGATCTAGACCTAAGACGACACCGCACCGCGACCAACGAGGACGAGCAGAAGCGGTCCGGGTCGACGATGCCGAGCCTGCGTCCATGCTTCCTTCAAACTCTCTCGTCCTGTTTCTGAACCCGGGTTGTAGCGTGGCTGAGATAGACCGCGAGTGAGCACCGAGCAGGCATTCACGGGTGACGGAGTGCGACGTCGATGGGTGGGTACTCCAACTAGGAGTGGGCTATATGGGTTTGGATGGGTGTAACTCACATCCCTGGTAGTATATCGGTTAGTACACGCGCCTGTCACTTCTAGAATTGATCGCGCGAAAGCGGGGTTCGACTCCCCGCCAGGGAGGCTCTAATGTCTCAAAATATGTTTTTACATAGCTGATTATCTCTTGTTTTTTACTCGAGATGCGCGGATGATATTCGAAGAGCTATATACAGTTTATAAACAGTTTTTAGAGCAGCAGTTATACACTGGCCATGATAGCCTTAAGCTCCAAACTTCGGATCCCTGACTAGGTGGCCAGGTCACCCATCTCATCCATCCTGCTGGTTGAAAACCGGTGAATGTCGCTTCATAGAACTTGGGCATAGCTTTGTCATCGCACATGCGCGCCATGCCATTAATGTGTGTTTGCTACGTGTGATACACTACTCCAGCCCGAATCGCTGGCTGCTTGCACGATCAGCTGACCCACTTCCTCTCCTTGAAGTCCGCCAGCATGTCCTTCGTGCTCTGCTTGACGTCCAGGTACTTGAGCCCGAGGAGCTTTTCCGCCCGGGACACGTCGTACCGGATGTAGTGTGTCGTCTTTGATGCGTCGTACGTCGTGTTGCCTGCGGGCAGCGAGGGCTCGATCTCGTGCGCGGCGTTCACTGTGGGAGGGCAGGTCAGATCGCGTTCTAGTATACTACGGGATGTGAAGGTGGCGCACCCCAGTCTTGCCACTTGTACGGGCCCGAGGCGACGATGATGCGGTTGTTGGCCGCAGCTTCTTTCTCGAGTGCCAGGACGTGTGCGTCGGCGAGATCGCGCACGTCGATCCAGCAGCTCCTGTAAAGTGATCCTCGGTCAACGCAGATACACTAAAAGCAAGCAAGACACGCACCCCAGCGTCGCAAGATACTCATTATCCTTCTTCCCAGACACCGCCGCCCACCAGTCGTGCATCGAGCTGTTCAGGTTCTCCACCTTGTCCACTTCGTGCAGCAGCGGCCCGAACACAAACGGCGGGTTCAGCACGACCATATCGTACTTGACGTCCGCCCTGTTCTCCTCCACATACTTCCACGCCGCGCGCTCCGCGAGCGTCTTGCTCGCGCGGTACTTGTCGAACGGGCTCGCCTCGCGCCCCTTCGTCGCGACCTCGCGCACGGACACCTCGTTCCAGCTGCCCTCGTCGAACACGCGCGGCTTCGGGTCCGCGTTGAGCACGGCGGCGCACGAGGACGTCACGACGACGCGCCGCACGCCCGCGCCGGGCTTCTGCGCGCTGCGCAGGATGCCCGTCGTGCCCTGCACGGCGGGCACGATGAGCTCGTCCGGGTCGTCCGCGCGGAAGTGGAAGGGCGAGGCGGTGTGCGCGATCGCGTCGACGCCGTGCACGGCGGCGTCGAAGGCGCCTTCCTGGAGCCGGGAATGGGTGTGGGAGGGGAAGGGACCGTGTCAGTCACGTAGTGAACGCGAGAAGCACGCGGGAGCGCGTCGTGGGACGCGCGACCGGGAGCGTGAATCAGATGCGGCGGGCGCACCTTGGTGATATCTTCGACGACGACGATCTCGAGCTTGTCGCCGTACTCCTTGAAGACCTCCTTCAGGTGCGTGCCCTTGGCCTCGGAACGCACGGTGCCGCGGACCGAGTAGCCCTTCTCGAGGAGCTTCTTGACGACCCAGATGGCGATGAAGCCGTTCGCGCCTGAGACGAGGATTTTGCCCGAAGTCACTGCAGTCATGCTGAGGGGTCTAGTATCGGCAGTCGGTGGCGTTTGCGTTGAGGCTGAGGATCAAAGGACAGGCAATGCACATGCCTCCCCTTTTATACGTCCCTGCGTCCCCGAAATCGAGAAGGTTCGGTCAGCTGGACGTCCGAGTCGCAATCGTCCTCAGGATGCCGCACATCGCACGATAACTGCTAGCAGATAGCCACGGCGCGCGTTCGAGCTCTGAGCCCCAGGCATGGAACCGTCGAACGCCGGGGTCAGCGTTGCTGTAGGCATTGCAGCGGAGCCGTCGTGGGTGAGTCAGTCCCACACGACCGCAAGGAATTCAGAAGGAACGGCGGTGGGATGAGTAAGTCGTCCTAGGCCTCTGGCGTGCCGCGGTTTCGCGCTTTGGGGCTCAATCCGCATGTGCAATGACAAAAACGTGCGCAGGGTCTACCAAGCAGCCCATGGGGTCAACACAATGGTCGAGACGAAGTTCAGAAGGCTATCATGACCGTCCATGGCCGCCACTGAGTGAATAAGTTCCTGGACGTGGGGACCTCTTCGAAGAGTCGAACAAGTTCGCTACGCGCGCCTATAATGTAGTCACTTGTTTGGCCCTCGGCGATCACCGGCAATTGTCGCGCGGGAAAGTTGAGTTTGGGCCGCTGTGCTGTGGCCGCCGCCGTCGTTGTCGCTGTTGTTCTGCGCGTCGCCGCCAGCTTTCTTGTCCTCTTCGCTCTTTTTCTCAACTTCGTACACATCATACACACCGCTTGCCGCTGCGCTACCCCATCTACATCAACACTACCCTCTGGTGCTGGTCATACCAAGAGGCGACGAAACTGAGAGAAGAGATATCGATTTTCCATCATGCCTCGTTCTGAAGCCGCTGCATCTGCGCTCGAGGCCCCTGTCGCTCTCGCTGTGGGCGAGAGGCCCGCACACTCGAAGAAAGAGTTCAAACGGTCCTACTCGTCGACATCCATCGCGTCGCTGCCCACGCCCCCTAGGACCCGCAAGCGGAAACGGTCATCCTCGCGCCATTCACGCGCCACGGACTCAGACTCGGAGGACGGAGAGCCTGCCGTGCCCGTTGTAGACTCGGATGATGAGGAGATATTGGCCAGGAGACGAAAGGAGGCGAGCAAAGAAAGGGACACGCTCGTCGTCGGACACAAGAAGCGGCGGTTGCGGGTGGATGCGATCGCGGCCGAGCTGGCGGAGGACGCCTTCTGGGGCGTCGAGACCGAGCACAAGAGTGCGGGTGAGGCTGCAGGATCGTCCAAGGACGTCAAGCACGCGTCGTCGCGCCCGAAGACCCCCGAGCACGACGCCGACCGCTCGCCGTCGTGCTCGCCCGCAGCGCACCTCCTGAAGCGCAATGCGACGGGTCTGCTCTCACCGCCGCGGTCGCGCCGACACAAGTCTCCGCACGTATTGCCGTTCCCGCTTCCCGCCTCCACCTCTGCACGTGCGGGGTCAAGCGAGCCGCGTACCCCGCCGCGCAAGACTAGAGCTGCGGGCCGGACAAGAGTGGAAACGAGGAGCGTACGCAGGCGGCTCTTCCCCGAGCGCGACTCGCCAAACAACCCGTTCTTGGACGATAAGAAGGACGGGGGCAGCGACGTGTCTGCGACGACTGAGAGCCCTGATGCTGGGGAGGCCGAGCCGAAGACACCGCAGCCGTATGTCGAGAAGCCGACGGTCACCTATGTGTTGTACGTGCATCTCGCCGATCCCGTGGATCTTGTCGTCTGAAAGTTCATTTTGTCCTCCTTTTCTCTCTTAGCCGTGGCCAACGAACCGAGTTCGTGAACCCACTATACGACCCTCGGTACCCCGAAACGGGTGTCGCCCCTCCCGAGGCGGACCCAGACGACCCCTCAAAGCTCCCCGTCGAAGACCTCGAATTCGAGGCGAGTGCCTACTGCCCGCCCAAGGTGCTCTTCCCGGAGGCACACAAGAAGCCCAAGCGGAAACGCCAGGACCGGAGCGACAGCGAGGACAGCGAGCCTGACCGGCCCCGCGCGACGTCCTCGACGGTCGTGGCGGAGGAGCCGCCCACGCCCGAGAGCAATCGCAAGCCGAAAAGCAAGGGCAGGGGCAGGGGGAAGGGCAAGGCTGTTGCGCGTCTGGACACCATTGACGAGGAGGAGCCGGCAGAGGCAGGTGCAATCGCAGAGAAGGTCGCCACGCCGGTGAAGCGTAAGGCGAAGAGTCGTACGGCTGCGACGAAGAAGGCGCCGCCGAAGAAGTCGAGTGTGCCCCCAGAGTGGGAGTCCACCGACGAGGAGGGCGGCGGACCTGGCGAGGACGACGAGGATCCCGTGAACCGTATTGGGCTTCCTCGAGGGTTCGTCCCAAAGCCCAAGGCGCGTGCACCCGCCCCTGCGCCTGCATCCAGACCTCGCACTCGCTCTGCTTCTGCAAGGAGAAGCGAGGAACCGCCACACACAGCAGAGGCTGACGAGGCCGGCGGCCCCGCGGAGACCAAGCCTCCTTCGAAGAACGCGAAGCGGGCTGCAGTAAAAGCATGAGTATGCTCTGACTCCTTGTTATGACGGTGCTGGCTGCAGCCATTTGTCGCTCTCGTTAGAACGGACTTCTATCCTTGTGCAACGTGCCTCTCCCTCTCTTCCCCGCTCTCTTTGCACTCGGCGGCCCAATTTTATTGCTCTCATCCCGAACTTGCGATACCTCCCACCTCCCGGCTGTGCATGCCCCCACCATCTAACCCGCTTGCGACACCCTACTTCACCACGCTACCTTGCATGCACGTAATTTTTTTCTCTTCTTTTGTGATCTGGCATGATCTCGTTCCGCTGTACCATCTTTGTCATTATCTTCGCGCACCTTCCTACCCTAAGACCCCCACTACGTTATTGGTATGCTGTGTCAGCGTTTGAGGTATCCTCATCCCAGCGCATCGTCCACATTTTGTTTTTCCGCTTGTCCTTGCTCCTCCGTCATACCGTAGATAACGATATCACAAACAATCATGTCCGAATCTCAAAGAAATAAAGATCACCAGGTTCTTCCAGCTCACACTGTCGTTTGTTTCAACACACTCGCATGACAGGAAAGCACGGATGTTCGGATGTTGTTACTGTCTATATAGCTATTGTACATTCCGCAACACCGTGCCGACAGAGGCTCGTACTTGTTCGGTATTTGATACATTTGGTTCAGTATTTTGAGGTTGATCACTCCTTGCGGTGCTTCTGGTAGTAGTGAATAAGGCCCGTGGTCTGTGGCGCAATGAGGTCAGTACAAGCGAGAGGTATGCAGTATGGTAGACACTTACGGAGGAGTCGTGGCCGACGACGTCCTCGGGCTTGCCCAGTTGCGCAAGGATGTTCTTTGCGAGGACCTTGCCGAGTTCGACACCCATCTGGTCTGAAGGTAATGTATGAGCAACCGAACGAGTACGTTGAAAGAAGGCACGCTTACCGAAGGAGTTGATGCCCCAGACGACACCCTGTGTGAAGATCTTGTGCTCGTAGAGCGCGATCAGGGCACCAAGAGTCGCGGGGTCGAGGATGGGGAAGAGGATGCTGTTGCTGGGGCGGTTACCCTCGAAGACCTTGGACTTGATCAGGGGCTCCGACGCGCCGGATCCGAGTTCCTGCATCGCAAACGTCAGACTCGAACTGCGAACAAACACATACGGCGGCGACCGCGGCTGACCTTGCGGACCTGCTCCTCGGTCTTGCCGAACGCGAGCGCCTCGGGCTGCGCGAAGTAGTTCGAGAGGAGGATGCGGTGATGCTTGGAGCTCGCGATCGGGTTGTGCGTCGTCGCGGGCGCGAGGAAGTCGCAGGGAATGAGCTTCGTGCCCTGGTGCACAAGCTGGTAGAACGAGTGCTGGCCGTTCGTACCTGCGGCGCCCCAGATGATCGGCTGCGCGATCCCAGTCAGTTTACATTCCAAAGCATGGTTGAGAAATGGAGAGGAGACGTACGCCGGTCTGGTAGTTGACGCGCTCGCCGCCCTTGGTGACGAACTTGCCGTTGGACTCCATGTCACCCTGCTGGAAGTAGTCGGCGAACTTGTGGAGGTACTGGTCGTACGGGAGGAGCGCGTGCGTCTGCGCGCCGTAGAAGTCGTTGTACCAGATACCGAGGACGGCCATGAGCACGGGCAGGTTCTGCTCGAGGGGCGCGGTGCGGAAGTGCTTGTCCATCGCGTGCGCTCCCTGGAGGAGCTTCTCGAAGTTGTCGAAGCCGACGACGAGCGCAATCGAGAGACCGATGGCGCTCCAGAGGGAGTAGCGTCCGCCGACCCAGTCCCAGAACTGGAACATGTTCGACTCGGAGATGCCGAACTCGGTGACGGCCTTTGTGTTCGTGCTGAGCGCGACGAAGTGCTTCGCGACGTGCGCCTTGTCCTTGGCGAAGCCGAGGAACCAGTCGCGCGCGCTCGTCGCGTTCGTAATCGTCTCCTGGGTCGTGAACGTCTTGCTAGCAATGATGAAGAGCGTCGTCTCGGGGTCGCAGATGCGAAGCGTCTCCGCGAGGTGCGTGCCGTCGATGTTGGAGACGAAATGCGCGGTCAGGTCGCGCTTGGAGTACGCCTTGAGGGCCTCCGTGACCATGACGGGTCCGAGGTCCGAACCACCGATACCGATGTTGACGATGGTGTTGATGGACTTGCCGGTGTAGCCCTTCCACGCACCGCTGCGAACGGACTCGGAGAACTCCTTGATGTGTGCGAGGACACCAGAGACCTCCTCAACACCGGCCTCGTTGATCTGGAAGTCACCGAAGTTACGGAGGGCGACGTGCAGAACGGCACGGTCCTCGGAGGTGTTGATGTGCTCTCCAGAGAACATCTTGTCGCGGTAGGTCTCGAGCTGTGCTTCACGGACGAGCTCGAGGAGTGTGGCGAGGATCGGTTCGGTGATCAGGTTCTTGGAGAAATCGAGGAGAAAAGTGACATCGGGGCCGGAGGGGGAGGTGTATTCGCGGCTGAACTTGGAGAAGCGAGCGGGATCCTTTGCAAAGAGGTCCTTGAGGACGAGCTTGGTGTGCTCGGCATCGTACAGCTGCTGGAGCTTCTTCCAAGCAGGGTATTCTGATCAAAATGTGATAAGGTCAGTACAGCTTGTTTTTGTACGAAGAGACGGGAGAAGGATGGCGTGACAGTATCACAACTAATAGCACAAGCACAAAAGCTCGTAACCTTGCAGCGAACGCGTAGTCAAAATACACAAGGAGACTTTTTCATCCCCAACAACCTATCTCTTTGACCATGTCCGTGAAATGACGTATGTTGTCCTTTTTGCTCTAAATCTCCAAGAAATGGTTTTTAAATTGTGAAAGAGCGCACCTGAAGCAAGACGACCGCTCATTTTCGTCAGTCGGTGGAGGATGTGAGAATAGGGAGGAAAGGAGGGCAAGGGCGGCGTCGCGATTTATGTGCGGTCCGGACTCTGGCAAGCGATCTAATCTCGTTCATCTAGATTCGACGTCATCGTCTCTTCCCAGGCAACTCTTGCGAAGTCCGCCACAAGCCGTCTCGTACATACATCCCGATTCACACCGTGCACACTTTCCTCACAGCCGGTATACAACGTGCAACTATTTCCGGTCTCTGATTGTCTTGGTACTCGCACCGGTCACCGTGTATCGTGGGCTCGAAAGGACCGCACGTGGGGGGGCAGGGCCAGTCGCCTTCCACGCTTTCATGACATCCTCTGTGATTGACGATCCTCTTTGGCTGCGTCCTACCAACAAGGAGTCCTTTTACGGTACACAACTACACTTGTGCCTAGCTGAATGTGCGTTCAATGACTTTGATGACTACGAGTGTGCCTAGAGGCTCAAACCGGCAGCTGTTGCTCAGGAAAAGTACGATTGATGATTAGCTGACATGCGTCCACAATACATGAATCTTCTCTTTCTTGACACTAACAACGTCGTACGCGAGCACAGTGTGCTCATAGTCTAGGTCTTCGAGCCTGATCGTTGTGTGTATTCTGTTTGGTATTGTTGTGCCAGCACCTTCTGATCCTAACAAACCCAAACAATTTCGGCGATGTTTTGGAATTCCCCGACTTCACCGTGTCCAACTCCTCGTGTGTCTCAAAATCCATGTTCGTGTTCAGTAAGCCGTCCACAACGATGAAGTCGCATTTGCGTGCGCGCCCCTCACAGACGCGAAGATCTGCATGGCGCGATGCAAATCGTTCAACTTTTGCGGAATTCTAGCCAAGTCCAGATGACCATGTACGCTCCATCTGCTCTTTTTTCGGCGTGCAAGTATAGAAAATCGTTTCGGGCAGGCCGATTTTCACAGGACTCAGCCAATGGCAATCCGTGGTGCTCAGGCCGATATCCGAATGAATGCGAAGCCGCCAGTGCCGTCGGTCTGTGCACAGATCTGCAGCAATCGAACTCTTCAGTTCAGCTGTGCACCGGACTTACACAGTGCACTGCTCTAGCTCGACGTTCTCAAACTTGTTCGCATCCAACATACTACACTCTGCGCTTGTACCATGCACGTCGACGCCCGGAGAAGATAGTGGAGCATTGGCCACGGGCCGTGTACCGTCTGGCCTTTGTTTTACTAATGGCCGCTGATCTTACTTCTATTCTCCTCCAGTTTCTTCAACTCTATCCACCACCACTTGCGCTCACAGACAGACAACTAAGACTCAGCTCTGCACATCATGACCCGCGCCATCCGCTTCGACGACACCTGCGTCGACCCGATGAAACCAATCATCCTTCAGATCGCCCGCCGCATCTATGAAGAATTGGACCCAGCGAACTGTCCTATTGCCTTTGATTCAAACTATCACTTTGCAGTGCTCTCCTATGAGCGGACATGTGGCTCTGACGGCACCCTTACGCCACAATCCGTGTACCTCACTTTGCGCGAAGGCGAGCCGGGCCAGCGGGAGACTACACCTCGTTTTGTGTTGAACGTTCTCAAGGACAGGGTGCGCGATAGAAAGGCCGAGGTGTTCCACGACGCACCGGAGACGATCACTAGTTACTTGGAAGATGTGCGTCGGTATGTGCAGAAGATCCTTGATGCAGAAGCAGCAAAGACGACGGCGTCTCATGTTCAGGATGATATTGTTATTTAATTTTCTGTGAGTATGAACTCATTAGTCCTGCAATCGATGTAGATTCTTATGTTCGTTTGTACAGATACAAAACAATTATGTCCTATCTGTATTAAGGAGCCTTTCAGAACGGATTTCGTGCAATCGTGACTGTCATGACTTTCATGTGATGATCACTCGTTGAAGTATCCCAATTTATCAGTAATTTATCAGAATGATATGGCCGATGGTAGAATAGCTGACAGTACTGCCAGGGCTCCAACCACTGATGTTCACCCTTGTTCATCATACGGCGTTACAGTAGAGTCAAAGAACAGGTTCGGAGTGTGGTGCGTCCACTGTGAACATGCTATTCGTTACTAACTGTGGTACGACGCTAACTTTTCTGTGTATAGATGTCTTTGATGACCGGCCGAGAAACTCGTCTGACGGTCGCTGATTCATAGACAGACTGTAGAAAGAACAACGGAACGTCCAATCTATAAGCTCGTCGGAGAATTCGGGTCAACAAGGTGAATGATCATTGACATACCTTTTGCACTGCTGACGGCCCGTCTCTCTGACAGCCTCCAACGCTCTTTGCGAGCAGCAACCGAAACTATAACTCTCATTGGGACGCGTTCGAGGTATAATTTACTACGTGAAGCCGCTAAATGAGGCCTTAGCCAGCACCAGCGTCCCGACACGGCACCGGGTAGTGGCAGATGACAACTTTGCTTCCTCTCTTAGCGGCGCGCCTCCAGAGACGACGGGAATGCTGGATGTCCGCATCGGAGACTACATGTTATCATGATCCAGCGAGTACGTGTCCGTCAGCTGCATCAAGGATAACTGCTGATACCGTCAATGAACACGTTTTAGTACTCATAGGGCACGGTGCTCGGTCGGTCACCTGTACGTTTGTTATCGTAACTCGTCTTGTCGAAAACAAAGTATGAGCCCGCAGAAGGCCGTACAACACCACGCCTCGAAGGCTCTTGACGTCGGTTGTCAATACAAGGACGGCGTGTACGCGTTCTTCGACATCTGGAAAGTCGCGGAAAACATATTGGACCTTCCCGAGTCGGCGACATCGGCAGTAGCAGGCCTGTTGGGCTAATATCCTAATCGCGAACCTTGAACGCATACGTGATGTATGGTGGTATACACGCGATATGAACGACTATTCACGGTGCACGCATTCTCACGCGTCGACAGTGTCACTAGCCTTACTTGGGTCGCGTGTCTACAGCGCAGCTCGCATTGTACACGGCACACGCGCTGTTTCCGCCGTCGGTGGAAGCAGCGTAGGGATGTATCCTGCTGATGGCGCGTATACGTGCACTCGCTCCAGGATTTCTCAACAGGACCAAGCGAGGGGTAACTGATTATCGGTGGCGTTAGCTAGAGCCTGAAGACACGTCCCTGAACGGTCCCGAGGCACTGTCAAACAACATCATCGCATCGACGAACAAGGTACCGACGATCCCACACTTCCGCGGCCCGGCCGGAGTTGTACAAGGAAAACACAGTTCGTCATTTTTCTACCGATACACGATAACGTACAACTGCAAGAAACCGTCCTGAAGTCCGTCAACAATCCTCATCTGGGGAAGCGTCCAGCCAAGATACTGTAGCGCGCTGTGCGACGTGCTCAGAACTTGACCTTGGCGATCACACCCCAGAAGAGCTTGCCCTGGGCGGTCGCGATCTCGAGTTCGAGCGCACTGGGCTGGCGGGAGCCGTCTGCGCCAGCGTATGTGCCCGCGCCCCAGGGCGAGCCGCCGTGCACCTCGTTGAGGTTGGCGAGCTGCGGGAACGTTGTCGAGTATCCGAGCGGGACGAAGATGATGCCGTGGTGGGTGAGCGTCGAGATGGAGCTCAGGACGGTCACCTCTGCACGTCAGAAGGGGCATTCGATCAGTACGGGCGTGCGGGGAGGGGTAAGGGGTAGACGCACCTTGGCCTCCGCCGGGTGTGCCGGTGGACACGAAGACGCCAGCGTACTTGCCTGCGAGCGCGCCTTGCGCCCAGAGGGCGCCAGTCGCGTCCCAGAACGCCTGTGGTGAAAGGCAATCAGCACGGGACGAGATAGGGGCCGTTGGGGACGGGTGCGTACCTTCCATTGGGCGGGGAAGTTGCCGTAGCGGGTGGGGATACCGAAGAGGAAGGCGTCGAACTCTGCGAGCTTGGCGGGGTCGAGGACGGGGTAGGCGGGCTTCGCTGGTGCGTGCATCTTCTCGAGGATGTCCTGCGGGAGGGTCTCGGCGATCCTGTAAAGCGGCGGTCAGACGATGAGCGGTGGAGAGGTTGAGGAGACTTACTGGTAGATGGTCGCGGAGCCACCTGCGCTCTCAACACCAGCCTTGACGGACTCGGCCACTGCACAGTACGCGTCGCGTTAGTGAATACTAAACGTGTCTCGGAGAGGGGGACGCGGCGTACCCTTGGCGATGTGGCCGTACATGGAGTAGATGACGATGGCAAGCTTGGGCATGGCGGTCTCTTCTTCAGCTACTTCGGTGGTGGTAATGGGTTCAGCTGCAGGAGCAGGCGTGGGGTCTGAGGCGGGCTGGTTGTCTGAGGCGGGAACGGGGGCAGTCGATGTCTGAGCAGGCTGAGACTCCTGGGTTTTTGTAGTCTCAGGCTGGGGCTTCTTTGGTGGGTTAGACTCGTCAGAAAGGGTATTTTTCTGGCGTTTTCCGGGGAAACACATCCAAAGAGACGTCTGAGGGAATGATGAGAGGATGGAGGATATTAGATAAGAGCGAGGCTGCGTCTAGCTTACTGGCGGACTGTAAAGACAATGCTATGAGCGTAAGCAGAGTAAGCATTCTCATAAACCGTAATTACTCGTTTTATATATCGATTGAGCGCTGATTGTGAAAGACGTTCCATCAGGCAATAGTCTCCACACGAAACGGTACACAAACGCAATTATCGCACATAATTCAGGGGCCCCAAGACAGCGAAGACCGTTCTGCAAGTGCTGGAGACTATTCTTCCGAGTCTAGTTAGCCGCATGCCGTGGGAGAGACATACCTTGATCAGGGTCCGCCGCGGTCGTCGACGGTGAACGACGCGCTCGCTGGGTGGAACATCTGATAGCCAACGATGACCATGGCTCTGGATGGACGCCGCATGTTCACGGTAGCCTTTCACGGGTATTTTCTCTCTGCGCTTGTCGGCGACCGACCCTGGGCTTCGGACCAGTCGTCCTCCTTACCTGCCTGTTATGGGCATAGCTTCCCTTGTATCCCAAAAAGGCACTTCTCTCCCATCTCGTGTCGTCAGATGCGACTCAGCTGCGATGAGTCATGCACTCAACGTTGACTTTGCTGACCGAGCAGACCGCTGGTCGCAGCGTGCTCGTTGTCACGACCAGTGTCATGCGCTTTACCACACCGTCCTCGTAACATCAGCTAATGTGCTCAGCCTTCGACACGACCATCAGCGTAATGTCCAATGGCCCCATGTCAGCTCGCTCTCGTGTCGACAATCGCCATCGTCAGCGGTAAAGACGAAGATACACTCGACCGTGGCAGTGTCATGGACATACAAAGCGTTTCTCACAAGCGCTGCATCTGATGGCGCGCTCACGTCACCAGTACGCATCTTTGCCAGAAACAGCAAGTGTAGTGTTCGCGGTTCGGGACCCCGCCTCTTCTCAACTTGGTCAATGTCTCTCACCGTCCTCCCAAAAAGCTCGAGCCGACCGTCGGTGACGATGCAATAACGTCAAGCCGATTTGATGCTCCTGCTGTACGGTTTATCCGCCTCTCGAGGATACGCTGCCCACCGCTGCCCATGACCAAGATCACTGGCACTTCGTATTTGCCATCGCGTTTTTGCGTCCATTCGGCGAGTTTCTCGAAGCTGGTCAAGTATATATTTTAGAGCAACTTGACTGCAGCGGTACCAGCACATTCCCCAACTTCAACTTCACCTTTCTAGCCAGCTTCCAGCACCTCCCAGCTTCCCTCCAATCGCACCATGTCGTCTCCCAAGATCGCCATCATCATCTACTCCATGTACGGACACATCGCCAAGAGTGCGTACATCGCAGCCATACAGGACGATTTGTTACTGACTTGTTTATGCAGTGGCCGAGTCCGTGAAGAAGGGTGTCGAGGCTGCGGGTGGTTCTGCAACTATCTACCAGTACGTCTCCATGTGATAAGCTGCAAGAGCCTATTGACGAATATATCCATCTTTTAGGGTTGCCGAGACCCTCCCTCAGAACGTTCTGACCTTGATGCACGCACCGCCAAAGGGCGAATACCCCGTAATCGACGTCACTCAGCTCCCTGAGTTCGACGGTTTCATCCTCGGCTTCCCCACACGGTTCGGTACCATGCCCGCACAGTGGAGGGTGAGTGTCTTATGTGCATTTAGTCCACGATGACAGTGTACTCAATTCATTTTGTAGGCTTTCTGGGACCAGACCGGCGCTCTCTGGGCGAAGGGTGCACTCGCCGGCAAGTACGCGGCTACGTTTGTGTCCACCGCTTCTGCTGGCGGAGGTCAAGGTAATTACTATCGCTTGCGTGCCTGGTCATCCGTTCTTGACTCCTCAATTTCTAGAAACCACTGCGATGAGCATGCTCTCCACCCTCACTCACCACGGCATTATCTACGTGCCTCTCGGCTTCAGCCACACGTTTGCCGAGCAGTCCAACCTTGAGGAGGTCCACGGTGGTAAGTGTTTTGGTGTTTTACCACCTTCATCATGAGACTTACGTTCACAAAGGATCTCCATGGGGTGCTGGCACCTTCGCCGGTGGCGATGGGAGCCGTCAGCCCACTGCCCTCGAGCTAGAGCTCGCTCGCAAGCAAGGACAGATGTTCTACCAGACCCTCGCGAAGGTCAAGTTCTAATTGACCTAGACATCGGCAGGCCGGCCCGGTCTAAAACAGCCTAACGGTGATCATCATGGCTGGCGGTGGCACATTTGGACTCTGCACTTCGAAGACGCTTCAAGATACCATACTTATTCGCAAGATCATAGAGCGGTCTGGCATACTCTACGACATTGTATAACTGTATGTAGCAAATAAGAATTACTTTCGCCGGTTTTCAGACTCCAGCGGGGTGGCGCAGGATGTATGAACTATCAGATGGAGACGGCAAGACGGTCATTGGCCATCCATCGCCATCTCATTGCGATGTGAGGTGTGTGATTATCGCCCTGTACCCGGGTTAGTCAAAGACGCTGCCATACTTGTTGACAGCTCACTGACAAAGCCCTCAATGACTAAGGTGACTAGTCGGGCGTTGAACGTTGTATAAGTGCGCTACGGCTGTCATAGTGCACGACAAAAGCACTATGATAGTCGCTGACGACTCGGGCATAAAATGCTTGAATACGAAACCATATCCTAGGTGCGAGACTGGAGCTCTGGCTGCTCCCGCACCCAGGATATGCGCACGAGTCTGGATTCACAGACGTACGAACTCTGACTTGTACGCGCTGAAACTTGAAATTTATAGGCTTGATCGACAATCAATGTTAATGCGGTGCTCTACGTATTTTCATGTTTCAAGTCGGGATTCCGATGTCCTGTCTCCCCGTCGTTCCCCAGCAGGATAGTCATGGACGTCCATGAAACACCGGTGCTCTCGCTTAACACGATTTTGAGACGCATTAATTCCCACCACACTACTAAAGAATTGCGGCTCGAGTAGTGGCGGACTGTTGCAGAGAACCGTTCTTTCGTTGACCGCACCAAGATGTCTCGTCCTAGAATTGCCGTTATCATATACACGATGTACGGCCATATCGCACAAAGTGAGTTCTACACTCTGAAATCGCGCAGCACTCATGCGTATCTGTGCTCAGTGGCAGAGGCGGTAAGGGAAGGAGTTGAAAGTGCGGGTGGCACCGCAGCCATATACCAGTGCGCCCAGCTTCACTCTAGCTTTGATGAGCTCATTTCGAAGTAAAAGTTGACCGCGTGTTGGCACAGAGTCGCGGAAACACTGCCGGCTGAAGCACTAGACGAGATAGGAAGACAACTGCAAGCACCTGTTCCACCGAAGCCAGCCTATCCTATTATTACACCTCAGGAGTTGGTCAATTTTGACGGGTATTTATTGGGCGTACCCATACGCTTTGGGAATATGCCCGCACAGTGGAAGGTGAGTCGTAGGTTTGTGCCCAATCCTCCAAAACTCTGGGGTCTGACGGGATAATCGTCCTGATAGGCATTTTGGGACGCGACGGGTGTGCTGTGGGCACGGGGTGCACTGGCGGGTAAGTATGCAGGAGTCTTCGTGTCAACTGCTGGCCAGGGGGGCGGTCAAGGTGAGATAGGACTCCTCGGTCATGATGTCCGTCGATGCGATACTGAATATGAACGGTAGAATTGCTGGTCATGATGATGATATCCACGCTTGCGCACCATGGTGTCAATTTTGTTCCGCTTGGTTATAAGCATGCGGTGAAGCAGATTACGAACGTAGATGAGGTCCATGGAGGCGAGTGACTATTCATTATAGCTGAAGAGGTAAGCAGGGATAAAACATTTACTTCTGCCTGACAGGTTCGCCTTGGGGTTCTGGTACTTTTGCGGCACCAAATACGACTCGACGTGCGTCGGCTCTGGAACTTGAGATGGCAACTATCCAGGGGAAGATGTTCCAGGAAACGCTTGCCAGGGTCGGTTTCTAATGGTATTAAGTACTTGTAAATGGAACTGTTGATTTCTACACAATTCAGTACAAAAATATACCCATTATTAGTAGAGCTATTCTCTGATGTGGTTCAATATAATCTCTGCTAGCAGGTGAGAGTGGTCGAGTAGGAAAGAGTCGAAGAGACAGAATGATCGTCAACGTTACGTAAGCATGATTTGGATCTTAATGGGCGTCTGTGAGCGCGAGGACTGGCGGTGCACGAGCTTGCGAGTCCTTCATTGACCACCACGGTCAGAATTGCCTCATCTACATCTGCAACCTAACGACGCGATATCGGCGGCACTGTACAACCGAGTACAAAGAAGTATCGAGGCCTCAAGTAGTCTACGAGAGCACACCTGCGTGCGATCTGGAGATACAGTGAGTGGCGACTTCTACAACCATACGCGTTTCGCAAGGGCGTGACTTGTCGTACGAAGGCGTATTGAATTAGATGAGGATGATGCAAAAATACACAAAATCACCTGTCCTATCTTTCCGGTCGCGCGAGTACGAACTAATACGAGACCGCTTTCACAGACAACTATGGCTCCTGCCACTACTACGCCTGCACAGGCCGCACCGTTAGAGGTCACAGTTGAAACACCTCAGAATATGGAGCAACTCATACAGCTCCTTACAACTGTATTTGAACCTCCAAGACTTGAGGCACACTTCAAGAAGATGGGACCGACCAAGGAGGCCCGGGAAGCGCTCTTAGTGAGCTTTCTCCCATCAGGAGAAGATCCTCTGACGATCCTCAACGTCGAAGTCAACACGCTAGGATATCTGTATATACTGTGAGTATTATCATCTCAATGTTGATTATGATACCGACAGTGGCATTGCATGAGGCAGGTCGGCGCGGCTAACATCGCAGGGTGTCCCCGTCCCTTCACTTCCGATTATCGAAAACTTCTGCAGTAAATTCAGGCCAGAAGATGCGCGTGTGGCGCCTGAACGAAGTAGGTTTTGTGCGCACAAATATGATTGACACATAGATTGAATGAAATTACGTAGTGACAATGCTTGCGAAGGGTATGGTACGGGAAGCAGGGGTAAACGTACGTAGCGCATTACCGAGTCCTATTTGATTATTACGGTGTTGTTAATTACTCCTATTAGCAAGATCTTATCCTCAAACCACTGCGAGACCTCGTCACAAGGTATCCGCCGTCACCAGCGCACCTAACCAACATTCACCCTATCTTTCTCAATGTGAGTACCTAACGCGTATATAGTGGGTTTGACACAGACCAATTTTCATATAGGCATGCGTGACAATGCGAAACTTTGCGGCAGCACTTCCTGTATTGGAGTCACCAGTATATCAGGTAGACACCAAAATATCGGAATTGCATTGGAACGACAACCTACTGTACCACTATGCTGGGGGAGTAACTTACGGCGCACTCAAACGGTGGCGAGAAGCAGAAGAGTTCTTCGAGATCTGCGTAACGGCTCCTGCACAAACTCCCGCGTCGATCCAGCTCGAGGCGTTGAAGAAGCTGACGCTTGTGCAACTCATTCTCTATGGAAAGGTGAGCAGGCTCCATCTTTCCTTCCAGCCGTTGATGCGAACACAGTAATAGCCGTCATCGCCACCAAAGTACACAAATCAACTCCTCATACGAAACTTGAAGAACTCGCCATATCACAACTTCGCGCGGACTTACCCCCAGAAACGTGCAGAACTTGCGGCATCAATAACGAAGGATGTAGAGCTGTTCAAAACCGTGTGTTTTCACGTGGTTGATAGAGATGCGTAATGCTAATCGAACCATCATATTATAGGAACAAAATTTGGGACTGGTTTCGCAAGCCATTGACCGTGCCCCAAGATGGCTGATCAAGAAGCTTACACGCACTTACATTACGCTTGGTCTGCGAGATATTGCTCAGGAGGTCGGTATCGAGACAGAAGATGAAGTGCGCGCGACAATTGTTAGCATGGTATGTCTGTCATATCTTCTTATCTCCTCGCGATTGTAATGGCCTTATCACGTCTTGTGCAAGGTTGAAGCCGGCGAAATCAGCGCAAGTATATCGGTGGAAGGCACCGTGACGTTTCTCGATTCAACAGCGCAGATTTCTAGAGCAGATATCGAGACCGCGCTTTCGCATGCACAAGAGCAGAGCAAAATGCTCCTTGAGCTAGAGAGGACGTTGAACAGCAGCAGGGACTACTTGCAAAAGGTGCGTTCTCAGCAATCCTCTCGTGATACATTGACGATGCAAACCATGCGTTGCAGGCTCTTAAGTACAAGGACGAGAACTGGGGTGCCCCTGATGAGGATATCTACTCAGGGCACGGTGGGTACGACGACGGCCTCTATTAGGAACAATATGCGGTTTGTTATCATCGTCTATCGCATACTTCGATGTATTATCCGTGACTAGTGTTGTATACAATCCACTTTGTAGAAATGATGCTGATGCTAGCTTCTCGCAACATATTGCACCCAGTGGCTGCTTTCACCGCGTCGGCAAAATCTTGTAAGATTATAGTGGCTTTACAGTACAACATGTCCAAACTCAACAAAAGAACTCTAAGTCGGTGTGGGAAAGTGGGGTATTACAAACGTCCGTGCCAGTTGTCTGCCATTAATATCATCACGAAACAAGGATACCATCCCAAGATTTGCTGAAAGCAGGGGCCGGAATAATTGGGATTTCTAGGAAGCGTACATCTGCCTGCGTTCACCTGCGACCTTGTAGAAGTAGCTTCCATCGTATACGGCGCGCACATCTTCCATGCGCATAACGCCGTCGGCAGGCCAGATTGTGAGGTACGTCGCGTTCCCTTCACCGATATGTTAGCAAGTTGCTGAGCTTTCGCCGTCGTACACCTACATTCAAGAAAAGCTGACAGAAGACCGAAAGGGTCCCCAACAGCCCGCTGGCTGATAGATCCGTTGATTGCTTGTTTGAACGTCATGCCCCAATCGCCGTTATCCATCTTGCTACCAAACTTGGAGAAGAAGTCGGCGAAGAACTGTGGGATGAAGCGGCCCTCCGCGTCATAGGTTCCGGTGTCGCCGCCGTGCTTCGCAGCATTGACATTGTTGAGGTAGATGCGGAAGAGCGGGTCCGGGATGATCTGTCCAGGCGGGAGCGTCACGTAGGAGAAGCCGATGTGGATGAGGATCGTGGCAAAGAAAGCCATGATGATGTTCCAATTGACCAGACGGAAGCCGACGAAAGTCTCGTAGGGCGTGACGATACCGTCGCCATTGAGATCGAAAAAGTCACAATGCTGTTGAAGAACCTAGAAAAGCGTTGGCGTTAGATTGCAGTAGAGTGGGTGTATGCGCTATGAAGGACGTACAGTGCGGTTAGTGCGCTTTGAGCTATAGTCGCCTTCCGTCGTTCCCTCGGGGTGAGACTCGCTCGGTGCCGTGTTCGCGCGCGCCACGCCGGGCTGTTTGACGACGTTCCATTCAGTATAGGGCCGGCGTTGCATGGTCACAGGGACAGAAGAGATGCCGGTGACGATAACATCACCAGAGCCTGCGCGAGCAAATGGTAAGCAAGACGCTTTACGAAATTTCGAGTGCGGCTCACCATCTGGACGGAAGGTTGCTTGCTTCATGTTGTTAACAAACGCGTTCTAGTGGATATATGCGCTGAATGGTAGTGGTTCGGGAACAAGATGCGAGCATGGTTGGACGCGACGACGGGTCGAAGATGACTTTGAGAACGAACTCCATCGAGCAGCGATTTCCTTGCAGCACGCGCGTCATACACCGCCAACCCTAGCTCAGGGTTGAGCCACGTGGGGCGCTTCCTATGCCTATATCAACCCGACCCGGCGCTACTGCTCGTTTTTCTCAACTCATTTCTCGGACTCGCACTATTGTCCCCCTGCGGAGGTGAATATCTTCGATTGTCTCGCAGGAGTCTACCGCAGGTCCAAGAGTCATATTGACGCTTCAGCTGGAGCGCAGCTATCCTTGAAGGAAGTCGTTAGACGTAGCCCAGTGTTCCTTACCAGAAGTGTTACATACCACTACATTCGAAGCGTAATCTTGTATTCCGAACCCTCGAATGTTAGTGAATGCGATTTATCCACTGTAAAGACGTTTATTCGGTGCCTGTGCCAGACAGCTCGCGTTGCGGGTCGAGGGTGTCTCTAAATTGAGATGAGTCTAAATTTGCACGCAGCAGCCCAAAAATACGAAAATTGCTGCTCGATCGACGCTCGCACGCATAGTAGCAAAAATCCAATACAATTCGTCCATAGAGCACTTTACTACAGACGAAGGGCGCCGTAAAAAGCGTCAACGAAGATCTACAAGAACAGTGTGGTGGCAGGCCTCTAAACAATTGCCTGCCGGATATCCCAGTGCTATTAGTTATGCATGTGGTATTGACTTCACTTAATCGAACACGATGAAACCCCAAGAATAAAACGTCTCGCCCGGTCAAACTCTGACCATGCTCGCAGCACCGCGTCTGAGTGGTTTACTTCTTTGCAGGCTTCGCCGGCACGAAGAGCCACCACAGGGCAATCAGGAATCGAATGCCGCAGCCGACACCGAGGGCGCCGTCAGAGCCGATCTTGTCGAGGATGGCGCGGCCGGCGAAACCGCCGACAAAAAGAGCGAAGATAGCCATGATTTTGTGGTCACGGGTGATGATGAACCTGTTGAACGTGAACAGCTTCGGGTCCGCCATGAGCTCACACCACACGGTGGTGAGCACGACTATGAAAGCTGGTCAGAAAACGGTGTTCGAGAGAACAGGAAAATGACGCACTAGTCGTTGTGAATTGCGTGTTCACACGTTTGCCCATGATGCCCTGCAGACCCATGCTTGCGCTCATGAACGCAATGGTGACATAACTGAGAGCATTCGACCATACGGGCTCGGCCCTGGAGTCGGTCACAGAGGGCTCATGACTCCTGAAGATGCAGACGGCTGCAGCCATGGTGAAGAGGCACTGAAGGAATGTGCCCAGGAAGAGCCAAAGACGAGTCCTGGGGCCTATCTTGTCTCCGATGCGCCCAAGGAAGGCACCGAAGAGGAAGGTAGTAACGGAGGTGAGGGCTTGCTTGTCAGCAAGGTGGAAGGATCCATCATGATGCCCTGAAGGACCTTGGAAAAGACGGGCGAGGGCAAGTGACAGCTGAGTGATTTTTAGATTTTGTCAGGACCGAAAAGCGGAGAGGCTGCTTGAAACGCACCTGCACCGTGTTGCCAGTCTGGAAAGCACACCACACGAAAATCGCAGAGAAACAGATGGCATCGCTGTGAGGATGGGAACGTCAGCCATTGTACCCATTAAGGCAGAGAAAAACGGACATATAACCAGTCATGAAGCAGTATGCCACGAGGGGGTAGGTCGACCGAGCAGGGTCGACGTCTGACATAAGGTGCTCCTTCGTGAATACGTTTTGAGGGGCCATCCAGAGTCTCAGGACCGAGTTTGTGTCCGTCTCTGTGCTGGCCCGTGAGACGACGGGGGCAGGGAGGCCAGTCTTCCCTGAGGCAGTGGGCGGGGGTTGCTCCGACATGGCGACAGACGAAGAGAGCGGACGAGCGAGGGCGAGGCTCAGGGGTGAGGAGATGGGAGAAAAGACACCTAGCGAGAAAGCCTGCGACAGCGCATGCTTGTATATCAATCGCAGGACATAAACTTGGCACAGGACGGGTCCTGCACGGCGTTCTTCACAGCAGATTTCACAGAGCGGAGTGTGCCCAACCTCCGTCCCGTCCGACTGCGTCTTGCCCACTTTAAGTCCGCTGCGCATCCTCGGACCTTTCCTCAATAAATACACAAGCCTGCTCAAGCCTCTCTTCCCCTCTCCAAGACGTGCCAGCTCAACCGGAGCCAAGCCTTGGCTTTTCTCCTCCGCACAGCCTATCAGATCGTTACCTTTTGCTTATGGTACCCCTGATGCCGCTCATATACATCAACAAGAACATTCATGATAACTATTCAGCATCTTGTGTTCCTTAGACCGAGTCATTCCTCCTGAACGTGGGGCCCAACGTGTCTATCACTCTTGGGGACGCAGTCTGAATGCGAACCGTCTCTATACCCTCTCTATCACCCCTAGACGAACGTACGTTCCCTACCCCAGTCAATGTCAGCTTGCCGGGGTATCGTTCGATCCTCTATTGGTCCTCGAAACCCATCGCATGACACCGTGCTAAACGACTAACACATAGACACGTACTATGTCTTAGTGAAGCTGTACACATAGCGTCTGAGTTCAACAACAACCAATTCGCCAAGCCTCAAGGCTCAGGCCTCAGGAACCATACGAGAACGCACAAACACACACGGCTGATGCTGTAGAGTGTGAACCATCGTTAAAGCATTTCTATTCGTAAGGTATACAGGTTCCAGTAGTACATGACACAGATTACAAGCCACAGAATATTGAGGTGTCAAAATGTCCCATCCCTTGTAGTATCTACCTTCTATGCCATCTTGCTCAAAACACGCGGCTGCGACACGTCCGCCATGTTGATGAAAATATCGTCCGCCGGGTGGCGGTACAGCGGCGCACGCAGACGCTTCTGGTCCAAGTGGTGACCGATGAAGCCAATCGAACGACCGAGCACGAACAGGCCGTTGAGCGTACCGATCTAACAGCGACGTAAGTTTCTGAAAGTATCGAAATAATCGAAGTACACTTACCTTGATGTACTCGTCCGCTTCATCTGGCGTGAAGGCGCCACTGTCCCGGAGCAAGTCGACGAAGCATACAGCAATGCAACCATCGACGTTCAGGATGAGCTGCAAAAGAGAAAACAGTGAGTTCAGCTGCATCAAAACTTATGATCGTCAACGTACAGTGTCCTTCTTTGCCGTCGTCACCTTTTCAACTGCGAGAGCGTAATCAAGGAGGCTGTGGCTGGGGAAGTTCTTCAGCACGTATTCCTTGACGAGCTGCACACGCAGATCGGGGTTGTTCACGCTCTTGATCTTGTGGCCGATACCAGAGACTATGTTCTTCGTTAGTATCCGAATACACATCACGCCATTGACAACTTACTGAGCTTGTTTTGCTTCCTGCAGCTGTCGACGAACTCGCGAGGGGTCAAACCGGTGTCGCGCGCGTTCGAGAACATCGAGGCAGCCTCGTCAAGGGCACCGCCGAAGCGGCTACCGATGGTGAGGAGACCAGACGCGAGTGAGGAGATCAGGTCCTTGCCGGCACGGCTCGCGACGATGGTGTTCATGGCACTAAAAAGCACACGTGACTCTCCACTCATTCATGAATATCAAGAAAGACTTACCCGGACACGGCGGGACCGTGGTCGGCGGTGAGCATCAGTACCATCTCAACGAACTTCGTCGCCCATGGCGGCAGGCGGCGCTTGAACCAGAGCAAGCTGACGACACCACCAATGCCGATGTCCTCCTTGAAGACGTCGGAGATGCGCATGCCGGCGTAGAGCAGCTCCTGGCCACGCTCGTCGGAGATGGTGGAGATGAACGCGGCTGGCTTGCGGATGAGGCCGAGCTCCTGCGCCCACTTGTAGTCCATCGGGATAACGGGGGGCTCGCGCTCGGCTTGGGGCACGATGGTGCCGCTGCGGACGAGACGGCCGTACGTCTCGCGGAGCACCTCGGGCAGATCCTCGAAGGTGTCGGGCACGACAAAGCCCGCCTTGCGCATGGCGGCGTTCTTCGCGTCGGCGGTCTCCATGTCTGAGTTCGCCATGGAGCCGGCGTGGCCGAACTGCACCTCGGTGGTGAACATCTTCGCGCAGGTACCGATGGCCCAGGCGACGATGGGCTTCTTGATGAGGCCCTTCTTGACCGCGTCGATGACACGGTACTCCTCAACACCACCGACCTCACCGAGGAGGACAAGCATCTTGCACTCAGGGTCGTTCTCGTAGCGCAGGAGGTGGTCGATGAAGGTGGAGCCAGGGTAACGATCACCACCGATGGCAATACCCTCGTACGTACCGTTGGTCGTAAGGGAGAGGATGTTGTTCAACTCGTTCGACATACCACCAGACTTGGAGACATAGCCGACCGAGCCCGGGCGGTAGAGCTTGGACGCAATGATGTTGTCCATCATACTGTAGTACCGTGATTAATATCCGCTAATGTAAGTAAAATGAAGTATGGTACGTACCCTCCGGAGTTTCCAATACGGAAGCATCCTGGCTTAATACCGCCAACAGTGGCGGGGCCGATGATGAGGACACCCTTCGCCTTGGCAAGGTGCAGGATCTCCCTGGCGTGGCGCTCGGGCACACCCTCAGCGATCAAAGCAATAGCCTTGATCTGAGGGAACTCGAAGATCTCGAGGGTGCTGGAGTACACGCTACGCGAAGACGCGAAGTTCACAACAACGTCGACATCGGGGTGCTTCTGCGCGGCGTCCGCAACGCTCGTGTAGACGGGAAGGAGGGTCTCCTTGGTGCCCCAGTAGAACTTCTGGATGTGATGGCCACCGAAGGGGTAGATCATGGCAGCGACGGAGGGAGCTTCACGTCCGCATGAGTAGTCGAAGTCAAGCATTCCCTGAATTGCACGGGGCTGGAGACCGTACACGAACGAACGGGTCGTGTCGTCAAAAGGACGGTACCATGGACGGGACGACGAGTGTGCCTGCTCCTTCGTGTCGAAGCGCACGATCTGATCGTTTGCCTGGACACGCTCGCCGCTCCTACCGATAGCACCAACGCCGGGCTCGGAGGGAGCCTCAGCAGGCTCGGGCTTCGGGGAGCCGGGAGCAGTGGCGGGGACAGAGCGCACAGGGTTCTTGGGTGTCGCTTTGATACCGAGAGCAAGGGGCACGATGGCGGTAATATGGGTGTCGGGGCCATACACCTTGATCTCGACGCCGAGAGACTCGCCGAGAAGGCGCATGGCCTTGAGACCCTCCTGGTAGTTGGGGCCGCCACGACGCACGTAAATGCGGACCTTGTGCGTGATGAGGGGCGTCTTGTACTCCTTCAGAGCACGGATGATGCCCTTGAAGGTAGCAGCGACGTTGGTGAAGTTGGCGATACCACCACCGATGATGAGAATCTTGCCCTCCTCACGAGGCTGGCCGCGGGTCATCAAGTCCACTATAACAAATGTGCTTTAGGACGCAGTCTGGCACTTAGCCTGAATCACTTACAGATCGTCTTAGCATACTCGTAAGTCTGGCCCTCAGAAGGAGCGCCAGAATACTCGCCGTAGTTGGCGAGCTCGTGAGCGAAGCCATGGGCAGCAATAGCGTCGGAGTATACGACGGAGGCACCACCGCCGGCAACCATGGTCCAGATGCGACCCTCAGGGTTCAATACAGTAAGCTTGAGCGAAGCACCGGTCGAGCCGTCAAGCTTCTGAATGTAAGCCTCTTCCTTCGTCAAATCACGACCGAATGGCGCTGGCCAGACCTATGAAACGATGATTAGATCTTGAGATGGTGTATTCATAGCTAGACGCACCATGGGAGGTCCACGGTCCGCCGAAACTGCCTTGCCCTTGCTGGTAGTGGCAGCGGATCCAGGCTCGTAGACAGTCAGGTCACGAGCAATAGCCCACTTCGGTCCGCAGATCGATTCAGCAGTCTGGTCGAGTTTTGCGGCCATGTCCAAGTAATGAATGGTGGGCTCGCCGCCATTCTCGCCGTCAAGGCAGATCAACGGGTTGATCTCGAGATATGCGAAGTGGAGGTCGACATAGACCGAGTAAAGACGGATGAGGAAGTCGACCAAGGTTGCCTTCTTGCTCTCAGGAACGTGCGCCAACAGGGTAGCGGCGATCGTCTCGCGAGAGGGGAAGGGAGCTCCGACGGGGAGGCTGAGCGTGAGCGCCTTGGCGTCAACATCACCGATATCGACACCACCCTCGTGAGTGAAGAGAATCAGATCGCCCTCACGCTGGGAGGTGATACAGACGTAATACTCGGTGTTCGAAGGGTGCGGCAGGAAGGGCTCAAGAATGAAATTGTTGAGAGTGCCGGTGACATTGGCGACCTGTGGATCGGAACGTGAGCAAAGACGCCTTCCGATGTATCACGTGAAGCAATATATTAAAACGCGTCCTCCCGAGAACGCGAAGGCACCTCAGATACGATAACAGGAGGATCAAAAGGAGCACACGATACGAAGCATATGTGTACAAGCTGAGGAATACGCGCAGAAACGTGTCGAAAGACATGCGTTCGAAAACGTAAAAGCGCGACAAAGCGTGTAGATGTGCGAGAACTAAAGTTTATATGAGCGAAGACTCACTTTCTGGGGTTTGCCGGCGCGTTGTTGAATCCATTCCTTCGCCTCCTCCCAGGTCTTGTTGAGGGCGAGGAGACCGGCCTTGCCGCGACGCTTGATGAGCTGATCGGGTTTGGCGACGAGCTTGGTGTTGAAGACCCAGCCGGGGAGTTGAGTGTCTGGGGTGATGGCGTTGGTGGCAGGGTCCCAAGCGACTTGTGCTACCCTTGGGGCAGGGAATGCGAACTTGGTGGCTAAGGTAGCAGACGGGTCGACCGCGGGGGCACGCTCGAGCCAGTAGGCGAGCAGCAGCTTCGCGTCATACTCGCGGATGGCTGTATGATGGTCAGGAAGAGCATACGAAGCCGAGGAGGATGTGCTTACGTTTAGCAGACATTTTGTGTGCTGCGGTCTATGTCAGAGGTGGGTGTCGGGAGGAAGAGGAAAAGGGGACGGAGGGGGGACACGAGTGGTGATGACCGGCCGTTGGGGGTTTTTATGCGACTTGGGCGGTTGTCGACCCAATCTCGAGAATCGCCTCACCGCACGAATTAACAAATGGGCAGACTCGAGTCCAATCCCATGGCGTAATCTGCTTGCGGATTAAAGCCTGCCACCCGCCCTAAAACCATCGCATATATGCACTGTACAACGCTTCCATCACGCATACATCCTGCTCGCAAGCTGCACTGTGCCCCAACGGCGCAGGCGGCGCTCTCTCAGACCTGAAAACTGCGCTCATTTTCAGCCCGGAGTGCTGCACGAAACACCCCTGCGAGCCACACATCGAGCCCGGGTGGCCCGCTCACACTCAGGACACGGCCCGCACTAATTATATGGCGGGGACGATTGGAACCGTCCCAGCTGTGCAGAGCACTTCTAATGCCCCAGTAAAGTCATACGACGCCCTCGTTCCGCATCGCAGATCACCGTGCCCCGCCCCAACCGCATCCCAAAGTCCGTTGCAGCGGCAGCAAACCGGATTGGCTTGGCACATCCTCAACCCAATATTCATCCTGCACACGTCATGTAAACAGGTCGGTTCAATAGGATACTGCCGCAGACACGAGCGTCATCAGTCCACAGAGTCCATAAGGCATGCGGTGCAGAATATACAACGAGCGTGATAGATAGCGAGCGACAAAACAACAATCCAAAGCAAGCACGAACTTAGGCAACAGGTCGGTAACGTATGATCCAATCACAACGGCGTCTTACCCATAGCAGAACTGCCGATCCGATAAGTGTACAGGCCTCGAGTATATCGACCACCACGTACCGCGAAGATTGTCCTCCGGATCGAACGAAAATCTCGTCGCGTCTAATGCTAGCACGGAGAAGCGGAGAAAACAAGCGATCAGGGGTGGCAAGCGTCCCTAGCATATAATGCAGCTCGCGCAGCAACCCAGTCCCTGCGTTTGCTCCGAGTCTTCTGTGCCCGAGTTCCTCCTGATACCCCTTTTCTTCGGTGCGTCCTTCGTCCCTGAAGGCGGGGTTGATCTGATGGAGAGGTGCACCACGGTAGAGAGCGGCGGGGTCGCTGAGTCGTTCGCTTGTCCTGCAGGCGGGGGTATATTGGTTGGGAATCCAACCTCTGTCCTCCGATTAGTCTGCGCACAGGGGCCGCACTAGGCGGCACATGTAGATACGCACTGATTAGGGTATCTTCATCTTGGAGTATCTTGCCCAAGTACAGTATCCGCAAATAAGACGGCGCAGGCGGCCGCTCGTCTTGCCAATCTAACGGCCAACCACGAGTAAGGTCGACGTCATGGATATAGGTATAAATAACCGGAATATCGCGAGGCGACCCCAGCAACGGTGAGGCATGCGGCGGCGTACGCACCTTTCGGCCATGCATTCCACACCAGTTCCTTCGTCCTCCCAACGGTCGTCTCTGGTTCGAATGTCATGGATCTTCGTTTGCCGGACACTAGGAGGAAGGTTAATGAGACTTGGGGCATCAGCGGTACTTCCGGCGGTGACGCTTCGTCGTTGACCGCCTCGTCCTCTGCCGCAGGCTCCTCTGGACCCTCTTGTTCCGCTGAACTGTCCTCTGCGTCATCTTCGTCGTTCACCATAGTGTCTACCCGTGTGAAAGAAGTCCGTGCGGAGGGTGATAACATAGACATATCGACACGGTTGGTAGTAGGAAGGGTATCTGGCAGTGGTGGCTCCGCATGGGTAACTTGGGGTATTACTGACGTGTCTGTGACCATGTTAGTCACTGGAAGAAATAAAACGCAACGCCTTCTTCCTACACGCTGCTAGCAAGGATATGTCAATGAGGTAGAATGTAGAGTGTATGGAGAGAGTCTGCTCTCTCTTGCTCGTTCCATCCCCACAGCGCTTAAAGCACGCGCGCGAGCGGTAAACGCCTTTACCTTGCTTGCAGGCACCGCTGTCCTTATCGGGTTTCCGCTTCGGAAAAACCCGAGCATATGCTGTGAATTTACACAGAGTTTACTAGGGAAACGCCGCGTGCCGGGCGCCAACCTTGCTAGCTGGAGTCGCAAAAAGAGCTGATATTGCCTCGTCCAAAGTCCAAAGATGCATAGAGTATTTTCACAGTCACAGAGGGCTTATTACTTTCGTCCACATCTGGATACATGGCTCTTAGTGTTGCATAGTCCAGTCTTGAGGGACAAATCCTCAAGACCAGGACCAGGACTGATCCTAAAACTGCGACATGAAAGAGGTGTTATGGATATTCAAAATAAAGGAAATGGCTATTATAATACCGAGGATAATAGCCTTTACCGTGTGTAATCCCGGACACTAGGACAAAAGGTAAAGCCTCTGGCAATAGAAGGCTATTGCCTATTGCCTGCAAGAACAATAGTCCACATGACTATTGTTCTTATTCAGCACTAAAAGGGTAAGCATGGGAATTCCAATATTTTGATATCTATTGTTAGACTTGTCACTCACACCAACAATCATCCATACAGTAGTAGAAGCGTATGGTTCCCTCCAGATACACAGGAACATCTGGAAAAAGCTCACTTACATGTATAGTACATGATAGTTCCAACATAGCTATCATAAACTACTATTAGCTATTTGCTTCTACTATTCACTATACCTCACTATTTTCAACTATTCTTTACTATTCTCAACTATTTCTTGCTATTGATAGTCACAAATAGCTGAAAATAGTGACAAATAGTAGGAAATAGTGAAGAATAGTGCAAGATAGCTGATGGTAGTTTAGAGTAGTCAATAAGAGTGAAGTATAGCTCTCTTGGTCCTATTCAACCAAGTGGGGTTTTTCCAGATGAATGCACTGTCTCACAGACATTCTGAATATCCAGGAGGATTGTGGAACATAGGAGTATTTATTAGAATACCATAGCATACTTGTATATATAGTGATCCTCCTGGCGAGGGTCAAGATCATTGAATTTATTACTCATTAACACTAACATTTGTGTGATATTGTATGAAGACTTGTTACGCTCTGCGCTAATAAGTATTCTTTAAGACTTAGTACTTACAAGACTAGCTCTGTAAGTCAAAGGCAAGACTAGTCTCTGTCTTGAAAGTCTTATCACTCTTATAAAGATCAGATAGACTGAGTAAAGGATTTGTTATTGACTCAGACTTATTCCATTTGCGAAGTACTTACTCTATTGCCGATAGTCTTCGGCAATTCATTATTGCTCTATTCCGATAGCTGATCTCTTGAAGTCTTATTATCGGCAAGACTAAGACTTCAATCCTGCAAGTGAGTATTTATTTATTACTATTTCCATTAGCTACACTAGTACACTAGACTACTATTGAGTAACCGATATTCGGAATAGTATTACCAACTATACTACACATATCTCTAACAAGAGGACTGGGACTGGGACCGCGGTCCTACAACCGGTCTGAACTAGTCTAGGATCGCTATTGGTCCTGGACTGGTTTAGACCAGTCTTGGATTGAGGAAGACTGGCTGTTGCAGCATGCACTAATGAGCACCCAATGGTATTTTCGTGATATTCTCCTTCCTAAAATTCTAAGCCTTGATCCCACAAGGCCCATCCTCTCATCTGTTCCTAGGGATTTTCCCCACCTTCTTCGAGCTCCTGGGCATCAACACGAGACTACTATATGGCTCTATTCCATTGTCTTTTCCGATATCTCTGCACACTCCTCTATGCACAATATGGCGCATCACTCACCATATGTACTGGCCTATCCTTACGGCACATAGATGTGTTGCATTTCCTTTGGTATAGGAGAGCATACCTAGCCAGACGACACTTGGGTGTCTCCCTAGGTCTTCCTCTCTTTCACCGCATCCTTTGTCGATATCGCGATATACACGACAACACTCGTTTGCACTGGCATGTCAATCGACTTCTAACTGCAGGCTCCCAACCAGCCTCCACCCTCACTGGGAGATCACATTGCGGCCCTGGTACTCTTCATCATCGCTCTCCTTATTGTCGTGCCAGTGTTAATCGTGACGACATATTTCGCAATTACGCGAACCTGGAGGTATTTCACCACATCAGTATCCTCGAGCCATAGGAGACGACGCACCCCTACCTTCTGGTGTGGAATCTCGCCTGCCATGCTCAAATTCTGTGTCTCAGCTCTATCATCGTCCAACTCTATCACCATCATCGATGATGCTTGGACTATCAACTTGAAGAGAGAAGCCAGATTCTCGGAGCAAGTCACGAGGATGCTCTGCAACGACTCAGGCAGCGTCAAGTGGATGAGGAGGCTGGTGGAGATCATGGAGCACAGCGAGGAGGAGACAGAGCGACACAGAGCCCCTGCTCCGACTCAATCTGCTACGCACACTCACAAGTGCCGCACCTCTTACCCGATCTAGCTGAGGTGCGCGTACACACGTGACTATAGAACTCGGAGATCGATCACACAAGGTGAAGGTGGAGGATTTACGAGAAGGTGAATTAGATTCGCGAAAAGGCAATGAGGAAAGATTAGAATGATATGGTAAATTCGTTCTTCGTTTCCTAGACATGCGGACAGTGTTCCTTCATCATTTGACGGAGCAGAACTTACTGTATAGTCTGCTAGGCTGACTGCTCGCTCCTTTCTCTTTGTCTCCTTTCTTTCATTTGATCTCAGATCGCTCGTTCATGTATTTAAGATCGTGTTTTTGGTCCCTGAATGGCAAGTTCCAAAGTATCCTCAGTATCCCTCATACTCAGAGTCAGAAACGTCTTGAATGTATTATTGTGATAATCCCTTTTTCCTTGGAACACTGTAACTTTGTCTCTCCTAAGGTAGAGGACACCAGGAACCGGCACCCTTTACAATGAAGGTCAAAAGTCTTTCTCATTAGTTATGAAGGTAATTTTGTTTTGAATATAACTCAATCAAATGAATGTTCTATGAAACTTTGAAGATATCAAACGAACAGCCTTAGTTCAAAGTATTTTTTCACATATTCAACATTTCCATATATAGTAATAGTTTATGTAGAAATTAAAAATTACTTTATATTTTGTCATTTAATGAAACATTAAATTCATCATACTTACAAAATGCTTTCACTAGAATTTAAGTCTAATAAATTAAGTTTATATACAAGACTTTATAACAACAAAATATCATATCACGTGAACTGTGTTTGATTTGGTAATACTGCAAACAAAAGTTAGTATATTCATTTGCAATATGATTACTTGAAAGTCAAACAAGTATTAATATAAATACTAAATTTTGAACCATTATATAAGTCTACTAGTATACTTCTATTGATTTGTCTCACTTAATATGTATATATTGTTGATTACCATGCATTATCATCATTATTGTAATAGAGTATTTGATATTTATACTTGTATTGACCATAGTTCAATGATTTCATTTGTGCGTAGCATAATGTTCTATCGTTACAAAGTTTCATATATAAACTTAATTTATTGGACTTAAATTCTAGTGAAAGCATTTTGTAAGTATAATTAATTTAATGTTTCATTAAATGACAAAAATAAAGTAATTTCCAATTTCTACATGAACTATTATTATATATGGAAATGTTGGATATGTGAAAAAATACTTTGAACTAAGTCCGTTCATTTGGTATCTTCAAAGTTTCATAGAACATTCATTTGATTGAGTTATATTCAAAACAAAATTACCTCCAATACCAATGAGAAAGACTTTTGACCTTCACTGTATACAGTGAAGGTCAAAAGTCTTTCTCATTGCTATTGGGGGTAATTTTGTTTTGAATATAATTCAATCAAATGAATGTTCTATCAAACTTTGAAAATATCAAATGAACGGCCTTAGTTCAAAGTATTTTTTGACATATTCAGCATTTCCATATATAGTAATAGTTCATGTAGAAATTAGAAATTATTTTATTTTTTGTCATTTAATGAAACATGAAATTCATCATACTTACAAAATACTTTCACTAAGATTTAAGTCCAATAAATTAAGTTTATATACGAAACTTTGTTACAATAGAACATTATGCTACGTACAAATGAAATCATTGAACTACAGTCAATACAAGTATAAATACTAAATACTCTATTACAATAATAATGATAACACATGGTAATCAATAATATATACATATTAAGTGATACAAATCAATAGAAGTATACTGTTAGACCTATATGATAGTTCAAAGTTTAGTATTTACATTGATACTTGTTTGGCTTTTCAAGTAATCATATTGCAAATGAATATACTAACTTTTGTTTGCAGTATTACGAAATCAAACACAGTTCACGTAACATGATATTCTGTTGTTATAAAGTCTTGTATATAAAATTAATTTATTAGACTTAACTCCTAGTGCAAGCATTTTGTAAATATGATTGATTTAATGTTTCATTAAATGACAAAAAACAAAGTAATTTCTAATTTCTATGTGAACTATTACTATACATGGAATTGTTGGATATGTAAAAAATACTTTGAACTAAGACTGTTCATTTGGTATCTTCAAAGTTTGATAGAACATCCATTTGTTTGAGTTATATTCAAAACAAAATTACTCTCAATACTAATGAGAAAGACTTTTGACCTTCACTGTATATTGGCATGATTTAAACTTTAGAGCCTCAGATTTACACAGAAGACAGAAAATAATACAGATGCAATTTTTACAAAATTTAATTATGTGTGGAGATAGAGAACGAACAGATGAAATCACAAAACAAATATACTACATAATAGAGCTCATTATAAAATATATTTCAATGATATCACAATTTCTGTATATGTTAATCATTTCTTGTAAATGTCAAATTTGTAAGATTTTCACATTGTTTTCAATTGTAGATTGTTAATAATTGTAAAAGGATTTAACAAAGATTTAAGTCATAAAGAGTGTTTTAATATACTGAAGAACAATATACTTTGACATCAATGAACAAAATATTATACTGATATAGTGGTAATTAAATTTAATTCAATAAAGATTGTAAAACATTAGTTTTATACATATCATAATTTCTAACTTGTAAAATGTGTAATTTTTCTCATACAATGCTGTGAATCAATTGATAACATATCAATTCACATTTAACTACAAAATAAATAATATTTGATTGTAAATTTGTTAGTAAATTATATAGTGTTTTATTTGCAATTTTATTTTCACTACATTAGTATAATATCTTGTTTATTGATGTCAAAGTATATTGTTTCTCAATATACTTTGCCATTTTTTATAATTTAAATCTTTGCTAAATCTTTTCACAACTACAGTGAAGACGGAAAATAATGCAATTGCAATTTTTGCAATATTTTGTTGAGTGTATAACTCAAGAACAAATAGATAGAATTACAAACTAAATATACAGCATGATAGAGCTCAATGAGTAGTATTTTACACGTATATCATAGTTACCATATATTGTAATACTCAATGGTCAATAGTAGATTTGTATAATTTTAAGCATTTACTTAAACTATAAATTGTGTATTGTTACAAGGTGATATAGCAAAGTTTTAAGTCATGATAATTATATGTACATACTGAACAGTCATATAATGTCACATCAATACACGGAGTATCAAATTGATATAGTGACAAGCAAAATAAAATATATTAATGAGTATAAGATATAAACTTTATATATAACTTAGTTATTCACTTTTAAACTGCTGTCTTTTTGATATTACATGACTTATATAGATTGTAAATATATAATGACATACTTACTTCAAAGGATCAGAATGATTGATGATTTCTTTGCAAGTGAAGTTTACAAAGTATTTTTGTTGCAATTTCATTTTGCTTGTCACTACATCAATTTTGTACTCCGTGTATTGATGTGACATTATATAGCTGTTCAATATGTACATATAATTATGCTGACTTAAAACTTTGCTATATCACCTTGCACCAACACACAATTTATAGTTTAAACAAATGTCCAAAATTGTACAAATTCACTATTGACCAGTGAGTATTATTATATATGGTAACTATGATATATGTGTAAAATACTATTCATTGAGCTCTATCATGCTGTATATTTAGTTTGTAATTCTATCTATTTGTTTCTAAGTTATACACTCAATAAAATCTTGCAAAAATTGCAATTGCATTATTTTCTGTCGTCACTGTAGTATGCATGCTTAATCATCCAATCTAAACAGCTACTAAGAACAACTCACCTGTCATCATTCCGAAAATACAGTTATTGGTAGCATTGAAGTGCAAGTTAGGGTCGCTGCGTGTTATCGAGCAACAGGATCAATCTGTTATATACCACAAAAAAACGTGCCATAAGGGCAGGTGACCAAGTATCTAAGATTATCTTTATGTGTGAGTATCTGAATCTGTAGCACAGATATGATCACAAACTCGGGCCACTCGGGACATTGGACCGGCATCTGAGTTGCATCGTGTGTCTCAGTTCATAGAATCAGCGAGTTCTTCAGATCTACGCCTGCCTTGCCAATCCATTGTCAGTGTATTAAATCTGCCTCTACTTTCTTCTAGTGTTATTCAAATGTCATTCAGTTACATTAATATCGGGTGCCCCTTAGTGATCTGTCACCTTGTGATTGACGTCTGACTTTCTCTGGAAATGACATAGCGGTCGCACGCTACGTGCACCACCTGGGCCCGCTACGGTGGTTCTAGAGTTACTGTGGGCAAACCAAGATAGCCATAGCTAGATCCTCGGCGCACCAAATGTTGAGGTTTATAGCAGTGTTCTTCTATTGTGAATGAGTAGTCATGAGCCCTGAGCAGCTTGGAGGCACATCGCGAAGTCATGTACATTTTGATAGAGCCCCGCAATATACTCAGGTGCAAGGACGAGACATTACCTTCAACGCTGCAATTGGGGTACGCTTATGTTAACATTTCTTCGCTCATTTAGCCAGTCGTCGTGAACGAAGTGTTACGAGCACAGAGGTAATGAAACGCGGTACTTGTATGGTTATTGACTCTCATACAGCATTGTAGCTACCTCAGCCGTTACGCTGAGAGACCGCGTTCATCAACTCGCTGTTGCCTCCCTTTTCGAGCAGATTGTTAGAGATATGCGTAGTACGGTCGGTAATACTATTCCGAATACCGGTTACTCAATAGTAGCCTAGTGTACTAGTGTAGCTAATAGGAATAGTAGATAATGAATACTCACTTGCGGGATTGAAGTC